>JBAMYA010000008.1:1232325-1261662 GCA_037176975.1 Arrhamphus sclerolepis
AGCGCTCTCATACGCACTTGGACAGCAAGACCACCTTCAGACACAGCTTACGGATTTGGAGGCACGTTCGAGGAGGAATAATATACGCATTCATGGCATGACGGAGGGTGCAGAAGGAGACAACATCACAGATTTTATTGAAGGATTCATAAAAACTGAACTGGCTCTCCCCGACACCCCCCTGGGAATACAACAATGCCATCGCTCCCTTGGTCCTAAGCCACCACAGGACTCTAGCCCTCGATATGTAGTGATATGTTTTCTTGAGTTTAAGACAATATCATGGGAGAGGCAGCAAAGAAAGTAAACAGGGTTTTTTCAGAAAAGGCAAGAAAAAGAGAGAGGACGATCAGCAAGATCCTGTACACGGGTCACTACTGGACTGACGTAAACTGACTGGCATGAGCTGAGACCGGAGGGCTACTGAGTGTTTGAGTTTGGTTGATATTAGGCTGTATTACTAAAGTTCTTTGTTTGCTCGCTGGTTCATAGTTTCATAATAAAAGCCAGGAGACACTGGGTCACTTTTTAGAAGCATCCAGTGGATTTAATCACATGGGAAGAAGTTCATTTAAGAAGTTGAAAAGCATTATTTATTTGAATAAAAATAACAGAGAGGACATAATATATGGTGCAAAATACATCTTTAAATAATCAGATTAGTGCATGTGATTTTGAAAGATTCTGGTAAACTTATAATTTCATAAATGCAGCTGAACAGTGAACGGGAATCGTTCCATCGTCCCAAGTGGAACCTGAAGCTTCAGTTTCACTTGTCCTATGTCCATCCATATGAAATGCAGAACAAGTCCCATTATTTTCAATGCAAGGAAGTGAAGTAAAGTTTTTTATGAATAGGCCGACTCCATGCTAATGCTAATGATGCTAATAAACACTGTTGATGCAAAATCAAGAGGAACTTGCTCTGCTTTTTAACTAACAATCAACACTTGTAGGCTATATACATTAATGACTTTTCAAACTCCTTCTAGTTTTTCCTGCTGAAGTTGTTAGCAAATGTTGAAATAATTTATAATTTATAATAATTTCTCTCCAAATTCATAATTTATAATAATTTCTCTCCAAATTCCACAGCACACGTTGACATTTTTCAATGGATGCAAGGCAAATATTTCTCCAAAAACACCAGAGGGAGGAGTTTTGCAAATATGTCAGAGATTACGGAAGGAAAGAGGGGAATGAGGTTGCCCGAAGACACAACTGTGTCACAACTGTGACACAAATAGTTTTCTTTAGTTTTGTGACGCTGAATTAAATTGAAGATTGAACTGAACACAGGACTGCAGGGTGAACCAGTGGTTTGTGTTATGCCTTTTATTTCATAAAAGTATGTCTTTAAATCTGTTTATACTACAAGTTCAGTGTCGCAAAAACAATGTTTTTCTCCTAATTTAATATTTATTTTTCCTTCATGTTGGCTCTAATGCTCCTTCTTAGATCCAAAGCAGGCTTAAATATATTGCTATTTTTAAAAAAATCAATGTCACATACACTCTGATATTAAAAAAGAAAAAAAGTTAATACACCACAAAGGATGTCAATTCTCTTTGTCTTTTTTAAGGTTTCTGAATACATTACACTTTAGCAGGATAGAAAAACTTTTTTGATTCAATGCCATGTACACCCCCCCTCTTCCCCTTTTACATCTTTAAACAGAAAAATCCATAATGACTCAGTATCTGTTTCACAACAGTCCGCTCATGTCAATCAGCATGCAGCAGATAAAGATCTATATTTTGACTGAATGTGTGCAAAACTACTCATACTTTACACAAGCTGCTTTGATGTCAGCTCATTTGAAATTATATCAGATGTGCCGTGGTGAAAAGGAAAAAAAAAGACCCAGCCCAGTCAGCAGAGATGATTTCATAAAGAGGGCTCTTGGGTTTCAGCGTCATAAATAACTCATGGTAATCCCATATTTCTCTGACTTCTCTCATTTGAGCTTGAGATGGAAAGAGAGCAGTTGTGACAAACATTGTTAGCGCAGCTGCCAAGTCACTCTGACCTAGCTTTGTGTGTCTTGGCTGCTCTGGTTTCTTTGGAGAAGGACCTATGAGGTGATGTCCCAACTTAGTCATATCCTTGCCGTTTTTCATCTATAAACATAAAACAGATTCACTAAAATGAGCAATTTAAATTCCTTTTTTTTTTTTAATTAAGTGAGGAAATCTTCACGTTTCATCCAGGACAGCAAGTGTTAAGTTTGTGCAATCTTCTCTCTTTTGTGTTGCAAGTATTTTTTTCTGTTCTTAGCTGCCAGTTTTACAAAGATAATAATGATTATAATGTGTGAGACTGTATGCACACGTGGCCCCGTGTAAAGATTTTTGAAATGGCTTGATTCATAAGTCAGGAGTCCCCCCTGCTGAGATCTTATCCTGCACGTGCAATTTTCCGAAGCAAACAACTTGCCAAGCAATAATTATGCTGAAGTTTTCAATTACACTCCTTCCATTTCATTAACAAAAAATGTTTAGCTATTGTATAATTAGATATATGAGCTTACCACCTACATTTAACGTAGCCACTATGCAGCAGCTTGATGGAAAACAGAGAAGGCTTTTAGCATGTGTGCATTTAAGCTGCTTCAGTAGTCTGCTATAAAGTAAAATCAGATAGACGTGAGGCAGCAGTGTTCCACATTTGATGGGGTCCTCTAATCTACGTTGCATACAGAGGCCTATAATTGTGTATCATGAGATGCTTGATGAAGTATGGGAGGTTTTGTTAACATGCAAAGCACACATGTTATCAGTTGTTGGTGCCTGTAATTAACACATTACAAGGTGTTACAAGATCGCATTTATGCCATGCGGGCTGGTGAGAGATTGTTAGTTACCTTAGAAGCTGCTATTAAATAAAACCAGAAAATATCTGATATCACTTTGAATCGATGTTTATTTTCCATCAGTTTATTTTTACTGTTTCCTCACAACTTTAAACTCTCATTCTTTCTCTTTCCTTCCAAAGCATGACCTGTTGATGATATTATATAAAAAATTAAACTGTCCATCATCACAGTTATCTCGCCATCTTAAGTGGCTGTGCCCTGTTACCGCTCCGGCTTCAGTTTCAGGGCTCTGCAATCCAATACAAGCTGCACAAACTCTCCTTGGTCCTGTCATTTTGCCTGTTCCCTCTCATATCCAACAGGTTTCTAATGCCAGCGTTGCTCTCAGTGAGAAGCTTGTGTGATGCACCTACATTACAAGAAAACCACAGCAGCTTTTGTGACTGACAGGAAATTTCATCTTTAATTGATGTGCGGAGCAAGTTTCACCGTTGCATTATAGACAGTTCAAAAAGAAACTGGTATGTTTCCAAACTGCATTTTACCAGCAGATTAAGGCATGGCTGGCCTAGTTGTACGACGCCATTGTGTTGCTGATGGACTTCTAAGTCTGTGCGTGATGACAAAAAGTTGGCAAACCCAAAGCCAGAGACGAAAAAGATAGAAAAGCAGCGGAGAAGAGCGATCTGATGACGCAGAGATAAAGTCAGCAGGGGACAAAGTTTTAATGAGGCCTGCCTCATAGAGGAGTGAAGGCTAGACGTTTCTGCTCAGCTGGGCTGTAAAGTGACCCTCGCTCCGATATTCTCCAGCCCTGTGACAGAATTATTAAAAGCTCATCCTCTTAATGCAGCATCCACAGTTTCACCTTTCACAGGTCCTCACAGACACTTGCCCAGTAGTTATATTGGCACCGAGGCGACAAGCGCCCAATCCAACATCCTCCACTGTGACTGGTGTTGGTAAAGTGAACCCTTTCACTGCAACTCCTCACACAACTAGCTTTCAGCCACACTTAATGCTCTTCTCTATCTGTCAAAGTTAGACTTCAGCATTATGTATATGAGTCCTAATTCCCTGTCATTAGTGATACTAACTGCATTATGGTGGTCATCAGTTGCAAAAATGATCTCAGAGTGGTGTCCATTTTTAAGGCAATTTTGATACTAAATGGATTTTGCCTCTTTGTGCATAAGAGCAAGCCCCTTCAAGCCTGTACTAATTACATCCATAATCAAATGCATTCTGTGTCTCCCTGTTAATGACATTGATCTTTAGGAATATCCAAGCCTATATTCTGTGAGATTATTGGATAAAGTGCAGGGCGAAGTCTGCGTGACCCCGGGAGGAAGACGTCGTTGCAGACATAAGTGGGTATTAAATGGATATAATTGACAGTGACCCTTCCTGGCACTCTGCACTGCTGGGGCCTCTGGTCCATGGATCATACAGCAGAGGGGATGAATTAGCATGGGTTAGGAAAGGGAAAATTAAAATTAAGAAAAGGGAGATGGGCTGAGAGATGGATTGCTTGAGCCAGAGGGCTTATCTGCAGATTTAGGCCACAGAAGGAATGCTGAAGCCTAACTGATGAGGCAAAAATCTGTCATTTATAAACTTTAGCTTTTAATTTCACACCAAAATCATCTTTAGGCACATATACGTGTTTGAATTCCCATCATTTCTCTTTATTTATGCTTGTATCAGTAACCACATATGGTTCTTGGCATGCAGTGTTGACTATTTTTGTAAACTAATCATTCAAAGACCACAGCCCATATCCTGATATGAATCCACCCATTCGCCTTTACATAATTTGAGTTTTCAGTTTCCCAATATAAAAGCTAATCAAGTCATGCACTATGTTCCCAAATGGAACTAATAGCAGAGCTGAGCATTTTAATTTCTATGACGCTGACCTCTGTGGAGCACTCTGTCTGGCAACTGCTCCACCCCTGCACAGGTGGGTCCCATTGTGGAGAATGTGTGCTGTTTGGTTTTCTGCTGTACTGTTGGCAAGATGAGGGTAATTGGAGTGTTGGCTTGGTGAATCAGTGCCAGCCTGGGTGGGCAGATTGCATATGATGATCATGTTTTGACCAGATGGCTAGCTGGCACGGAGGCTTTGACTGGCAGGATGTGTATATGCGTGTTCCTTTGTGGGTGTCTTTTTGTGTGTTTATGTGTGCGCAGATGAGGGTTAAGCGGATTGAAATAGCAATTTATTGTGACTGCTGAAACTTTATACGTACATGCTCAGGACACAATGGGCCTCATACAAGAACAGCTCACTTGAAGATCGTTTAAAGAGATTTGCTCTCAGCGCTGGACTCAGTTTCAGAGGATTTTCTAACGATTTATTGTCAAGTTTCCCGTTCTGGTGCTCAGTGGAGAAATCTGCTTTAAGAACTTGGTCATTACTAATTTTTCATCCAGATTTTTCTTTTATTTATTTGTTTTTATTTACAGATGCATGCTTCCCAAACTGTTGAGGAGAAATAAAGTCATTGGGGATGGATCATTAATTCAAAATCTGAGTGGCGCAATTGTACACATTTGAGTCCTTGTGGTGATCATGAGCCAAATTAGCAGATATAAGGGATTAATTTGAGAAATCTAAAACTGTAATGTTGCTCTTGTGCAGAGGCAAAGTCGACATCCATGAACTTAAAGACACTGGGAATGGACTTACGTAGGTAAGACCAATCAGTATTCTGCATCTTCTTGGAGGAAATGGTCACAGTACACTCTAGAACAAAGATTAAAAAAAGCACCTTTCAGACTGTTATGAGAAGCAAGTTCAAAAGCCGGGCTCTGTGATGGCATGAGGTTGTACCAGTGCCCTTGGCAAAGCACATTTACATTTCTGAGATGGCTGCATTAATGCAGAAAAAGACAGTTTTCAGGACATATAATGCAAACCACCTTCTGCACACATTACAAAGACACAGCTGAGGAGAACAGGTCATGGTTACTGGACTGGTCTATCTGTATAGAGATATGTTGGATTTGTACTGTCTTCAAACAAATGAATGCTTAGTTGTTTTTAAATTTATTTTGTATTTTCCATATCTTCACATTTTTTTCATATTTGGGGTTAGATTAATATCTCTTATAAATGTCTAAAGTATTCTCTTAAATCAAGTCTACCTGTACTGACAAGGTCTGCCCAGTTTAATTCTTTCATTTAGACTCAGTTAATGTTCAACTGCATGCTATTAAGCAGTTATTACCAAGATTATAAGACAACAGTCTCTATTTGGTCACACCTGATTCCCCATGAGGTCATGTGAGATTATATGCAATCACATTAGCTGGTGCATTGCTCCCTGTTTGCTCCGTCTGGCTAAATAATCCTGCAGTGTGTGATGAATCATTTAGTCGTCATGTTTGAAATTAGAGAGAAGATCATCTGTGAAATTTTTGATGCAGGTAGATTTAAGCAATTAAAACCTGGCATAATTTCAGCATTCATATGAACTGTTTAATTCTGTTTAATCAATTTGATTGCCCTCTGTTCACATCTCGTTTTAGTCACCATAAACTTAAAAGATGTCAGTAGGAGCTCCAGTTTCATTTCTGTCATACATTTTTAATTTTCATGCCTCCTAAGCGTTTCCAGCGTGCAGCTGTCATCATCTTTGTTATGTACAGTCACCACGGTAACAGCTGTCATTCTCACATGTTTATAAGGTTAGTGGAAAAAAACAAAAAACTGTTTACTTTGTTTTTTAAATGTTACTTCATGTTTCAGAAAATAAATGAACACGTGACACCAAACCTACGCTGCACCACGTTGGTGTTTTACAGCATTTAGGAAGCACTGATCACGTGAGGAAACCTTGGTATTTGAATTTGGAAGACTCGTACAAACAAGATATGCAGAAAAAAAGTAAAAAAGTGCTTAGCACAAAAGTAGAACATATGTCGGTAGATGAAAACAAAATTAAACCTTTCGGCTAGGAAACATTGTGGAAGTGATAAAGCGGACTTGGTATAATTCCGAACCCCTCTGCATCTCTGCATCAAAACAGTGGACAACCAGCGAGCCACAGTGAGGTGGCCATTCCCACGTTCTGGTCTAAAATCTGAGCCACTTGGAAAGGTATTACTTTTGAAGATGACAAATGACTCTAGCAAAGTTTTGCACATACAACTGGATAAAGTTTATCTGTAGGGCATGTGCAGCTGCCAACAGTGGTTCCAGAAAACTTTAATCTTTCCTCTCAGAGGCTCACTTCCTATTTCTGAACAGGGGACGTGATGGGAGGCAGACTGGGGGGTGTTTGGACACCCGTCTGAGGAAACAAAGGCAGTGAGTGGGCCTGCTGCTGTTGTGGCAGTGCAGTCTGTCTACCACAGTTCTTGCTGACTGTTTCCCTGTAACTTAGCACCCTGGCTATTTAATTAGAGCTTTTACGATGGGAGAAAGGAACATACTCAGAGTACTTCACCTCGTCACTCAGCCATGAGGGTAAATAACCACAAAACAATACTTTTATTGAGAATAATCCATCAAAAGACATCCACACTTTCTCTGATTTGTGGTTGAAGAATTTGATGCATTCAAAAGCCTAAAAAGACTTTGAAAGAAATCAAACGAAGGCAATTTATTGTTATATACAGTGTTTTTTTTTTTTGTTTTTTTGTTCTTAAATCATGAGAGCACCTCAGCCTTTCAGCAATTACAATGCATAACAGGACTCTGCGAGTGTGTCTGGAAAATCCTGTATGAGAAACTGTCATGCCACCACTATCAATTTAGCCACATGGACTTGCGAGTACCTTGGAAAATCATTTCAACTCAACACAAGTGACTGCAGCATCTACAAATGTAACCTGAAATCGCATTACACATGGAGGAAGTGTCATATTAACTCAGAAAAGAAACCCCACTGAAACCTTGTTGGCGCATGAGGTCGTCTGAGATGGACACAGAGACGCAGAACACGTCCTTTGATCAGATGAGTTCATACGGCTGTTTCCCTTTGGAAATTCCCACAGATGGAACAGAGGCTGTACAGCGTCACATCAGCGTGTGATTACACACTGCTTGCCAGCATGGTGAAATCATCTGAGTGACAGGAGCGTCGCTGGAAATAGTGCAGCGTTCCGCGATGCCAGCTCACTTCTACACTTACACCTCATCTCCCTTTTGTTTTGCCTCTGCTACTATCTGTTGAGGTGAAACCGTGGTGCGACGAGGATGTCGCACTGTTCTTCCTCGGGTTTGTGCACACACAAGGGAGCAGGACATCAGCAATAACGTCCACCTTTAAGGTGTTCTGTTTAAAGGGCTCATGTTTCTGCTCACTTTCAGAAGGAATTGATGTTGAAGTAACAAAACTGATTAACGCCAGTGATGGCATGGGTCTGATGGCATGAATGTCTGTGGTAAGGGTGGCTTGTATGCAAGATATTGTATTATGTTACTACCAAGGCAACATCTTTTCCAAGGACGTCCATCATCATTCCAGCAGGACAATGCTGGACTCCATGGCTTGCCTGCAGTCCACTGATGATTCCTCTTGAAAATGTATAGTCCATCATCTGTCCATTATTTATACCCGCTATTTCCTGTTCAGGGTCACGGGGGTCTACTGGAGCCTATCCCAGCTCACTTTGGGCGAAGTTCAGGGGTACACCCTGGACAGGTCACCAGTCCATCGCAGATCATCCATCATGACGAGGAGAATCAGATGACAGAGGATGTGGATTGTTGCAATGCTAAAATCTTGTATTCAGCAAGAAAAAACACAGATTTCTCTTGCAAAACTGCAGCAGCTATTATCATCAATTCCCAATTGATTAAAAAGAGGAATTAATGGAAAGGTGTTGTAATTTGTTCATATTTTATAAATAGAGTAGAGTTTGTCACTGAAAATCATTTGTTTTGTAACAGTTTAACCTAATTAAGAAATTACAAATTAAGTTTTTGTTGAATTTTAGAAAACTTCCCAACATTTCTGGGAAGAGACTCATGTGAGATAGTAAATGATCCATCTAAAAGTTACATCATGAGCTGCTTATTAAAGTTCTGCATATGTGGCCCATGCACAGTAGATATTACACACATTTGCTCAGCCTCACACATCCATGGAGGCGAACAACATTACAGTGATGTTGTAGCTTACTGCTGCACACCAAAGGAATTAATTTAAAAAAAGCATGGAGCAAAGCAAACTGGCAACAGTAAACACTATTGATGTGGCCGGCAGATTTCATTACTACACTCTGCTGTTTCAACTAATGACCAACTTCTTCAGCAAAATCTAACAATGTGAGAGCAGCAACAGCAAAGAAGGAGTGAGAGGGAGAACGAGGGAGGAAGGAAGCGTTACTGGCACTGCTGTCAGTAGGGGGCTCAAGCCAAGTGGGAAAACGTCAGCGCTGTCAATGGGAAGGAGGGCTTGATGCTGCAATGATAGGCCTCTGTAATGGGCACTTTGAAAGAACAATCACTGCTTTCTGTGAATCATATAGCCCGACATGTAATTCATGTTTGCGTCTGTGAATTTGTGCCAGAGCATGAGAACATAAACTATTTCTAGTGCACACAGACAAAGCTAAATGTTTTGAATATCCGCAGCATTGTGACTCATAGTGTGCCCATTTTTACGCCCAAAGTTCACTGCTACATGACTTTATTGCTCGTACCAAAAAGTGTCAATTTCTAAAACTGTTTTATAATTACAATAAACACCTATTGAAAGCTTTTTACATTGCATATTAAAACAAAGCTCTTTTTTTCAGAGACCAAGACCGTGTGAACCATTTCAGCTCTCGTTTGGGGGGCAGAAGACTGAGCTGTTTATTAGTGTCCCTTCCTCCTCTGCTCTGATTGGTGAATCAGATTCTAGCTTGAGGTCTCAGACTGTCAATAATGAAAACCAGCTTACGTGAATATTTGATATCTGTTGGTTTCCTTAGCTAGCTGATTATCAGAATATTATTAAAAGAATCTGCATTATAAGAATGCAATTAAATTACTGGACTGAATTGGAATGAATTAGACGATAAACAGATATAAGAGGACTCTCTCTCTATATATCTATATCTATATCTATATATAGATATAGATATAGATATAATTTATACATGTCCCTTGTTTCTCTCCTGTCTGTAGTCTTTTTGTACAGAAAGACAGAAGATGATACATCTGTATTGCTTAAACCCCTGCTCCTCCTATAGGATTAAAAATTCATAAGATTTATTGAGTAGGTGTGGAAATCCCAAAATATATGCAATTTGATCAAGTGGGGATTAAAAGTGTCATTGCGCTTGTCAATAAGGGTTGGTGGCAACGTGGCAGTATCACATTGACTCTTGCGTATTAATACTCAGTGTCCTATTGGGCCATCAGCTGATTGTTTGGAATGTAAATGATGCTGCTGATGGCTCCAGTGACTGATGGCTTAAATTCCAATTAATCAATTGCTTCATCAGTTTCCCTAATTCAGATCAAATATCTCCTGAGTGCACACTCTTCTTTCACTGGTATTAGAGGAAATGAATGCTCTGGAAGTAATTTTCATCAATCTCGTGTACATGCCAATATCCCTCACAAACGCAGTCCAGGTTGAGGACTTAATGTCTTAAGTGTGTGTAAGTGGGTGTGTATAGCACAAGCACATCAGGAAGGAATGTAAGAAAATAAAAAAAAAGTTAAGTTATGCTCAAAACTCAGCTTAGTGGGAGCCAAAGCTCGAATGCTTCGTAAAATTATAGCTGAAGAATTATTTACTTCATTGATCTCAGTCTTTCTTTTGCTCTTGGGCAATAAGAGTAGTTTTTATTGCATTCAGTAACACGCTTGCCCTGCTTGACATTTCAGCTCCTGCATGCATGAGGCAGTTATGACAGGTCATAGGATCCCACCTGTTAGAACAACAACCAACTGCATTAAACGAATCTGACGTCAGCGCCTCTTTTGTACCACATGTGCATTCATACCACTGAATCTACAAACCTGGGCTGCTGACGAGGCCCCCACTGTTTGATAAGCCTGTAATACAGACAGGCTGTAATCGGATATTGGCTGACAGATTTAATAATTCAGTTTTGCTGAGGCTTTACCGGCATTAGTTTGTAGCTAATGGTCGCTGCTGTAAAAAATTAATCGAAGACAATGCTGGAGTGAGAAGATACGCATAATTATGCCCACTTCATTTACTTTGGTCTCCCTGCAATTTGAAAGTGACTTCTGAAGAGTACTTGACTGTTTAAGCATGCAGAAGGAAGGGTACTGTAATTTGATTTATGAATTTGATCCTGTCCGCGCTCTAATTTAATTCATCAATGTTTCAAAGGGAGCAATTATGCATTGTGCTACAGCTCTTCATAGCTCCATTATACAGCCTGAATATCTTTGTCTGAGGGCGTGTAATAGCATTGCTAAATATTCCATAGTGGCTAGAAGCTGCTCTGTCCCTCACACGCCTTTTTAGTGTGTCCTTCTTTTCAAATAGAACTACCTTTTTTTTTTTTTTTTTGATTAATCTTCTTTGACAAAAGCTGACAAGGACAAACTGAAGCATTTTCAGAGGCTGTGCAGATCCACTCATAAACTTCAGTGTGTATTCTTTTCTGATCTTTTGTACAAATTTAAGTACAAATAGACTGTATCGTTTGGAAAATTTAGGAAAATAAGATTCATTTGGTGTGCTTATGCAGTGTACATTCATTTCACATAAAGTTTTAAGTAAAGTAAGATTACAAGGCTGGATTTGGTCCCTATTCTCCACTTCCTGATCTTTCTACAGGCCCATTCGGGCCTCAGTTATCTGAAATCGTAAATATGCAACATGAATCTTAAACACAATCTGTGGGTTGCTGCGGGAATTTAATGATATCCAAGAGAGCAGAGTAAGAAAGCTCATTGAAGAGTTACCCTCCAAAATAAAATGTATTCCAACTTAATTTTATCAAGTAGTTTTGGGGAGAATAATATCTCTTGATGTAAAAGAGACCTGAGGCATCCCAAAGCAAACAAACAAACAAGCAAAAAAAAAAAAAAACAAGTGCCAAACACATGTAAAAGTTTTACTCAAAACTTTCACTCTACTTTCACTGGAACATGTAAAATGTAAAATGTCTTGTCATCTGCATCTGTAGTATCTGTAAGACGTCATCTAAAGCTTTTTTGTTTTCTTTTCGTTTTGAGAGTTTTGAAATAAAAGCAGCCCAAACACTTTTGGATCCATCGCGCTGTCACTAGCCGAGTCGAGGTTTAGAGTTTAATCTGGTGTTAAACCCCTACGTGATGTACGAAATACACATGTCCTCTTAAACTGCGTTGCACAGTGAGGTTAGCTGAAGGTTAGCATGATAGCACTTACTGTCCTAAAAAAAAAAAAAAGAAAAAGAAAAAAATCAACCAATAGGGGTCTTTTTCCTGCGTATTTCCTTAATTATATAAATTTTGTTAATATTTATCCACATTTAATCCATGAAGGGTGTTGCTGCTAAATGAAATACCATAGAAAAAACATGCAAATAAAGATAAATAAATACATTTATATTTTATAACTTATTCACCAGGATCAGTACACAGTCTGGGAACATGCAAAAAAACAAAAAAAGTCAAGCTTTTAAGCCTTTGGTTATATTACTTTAGCCTTATATTCATGTTAATTTTTTATGCTTCAAATGTGTTCATCACAACATCATGCAACAGATTTTAGTAGCTCATATTGATAATTTAAACACATTATCGGCTTGATATGTGATTTTTGAGTTAAATCATCACCTATTGCGACAGTTTACACACAATGCTGGCAAATCAATGAAATTTATGATTTTTATTTTATTGATGTGCATGGTGTCTCAATTTTGAAAATTTCAAAATTATTTGATAATGGGCGGACATTACAGTGTTCCTAATGGTTTTATTTTGTTGTTGTTGTTTTTAACCTGAAACCTGATTTTTTTGATGGGCCTATATTAATTCACTTCCATTTCATATATGTATTTATTTATTTATTTATTTGTGTCTCATCTGATTCTCAACTAGAAAAAAAAAAAGGATTGTCCTGGCTTGAATGAGTTCTCCAAGTACGAGCGGGTGGCCAACAAGAAGGAACCATCAGATTGCTGAAAACAAGCCGACACATATACCCAGCCACCCCTCCCCCCTCCGCCACCACCCCTCAACAAATGCTCAGCGGTAGTGAACTACATCGATCCTGGGTATAATTCTCTATGAAATTGATGGATGAGGGCAGCCATTGACAGAAAGGGTAAAGACCACTTTGAGATGTCCCCTGTGAATAAGTATGATGGAAAATAGATTGTTGAAGAAGATTTATGTTTGTTCTCCACTGCCACAAGAGAGGGCCTCCCCCCAACTCTTTGCTCTGACCAATCAAACATGTCATTGTGGTCAAATTAAACCTTCTGACGCCATTCAGCTGCCAACTCAGTGACAATTAGCTTATTTTCAAGGCACAAAAAGAGAAAGAATATTCTGTTCAATAGGAGCATCTTTTTGTTTCAGTTTTGACAGTTATACATACATAGTAGTGTTACAGATACATTAAAGATATAATATATTTCATGTAATCTGATATAATATATTCTAATATACATTAAAGCTATTCTGAAGATACATTAAAGATATATTACATATTTGGTACTCATGTTATGAATTAATAGGTTAACCAGAAGCCAGACATTTACATGCACTGTAATCTTTTTTTTTCTATCTGACTTTAAATCAGACTAAAGAGATTGAGTCAGTGAGTATTTTATATATTTTTTAAATAGTTTCTTCAAACATTTACATACACTTAGTATTTGACAGCAGTTCCTTTAAACTCTATGACCTGGGTAAAAATGTTTTGCGTTTCCTTCCACAAACGTCTCCCAGTGATTTGCTGTAATTTTGCCCCAATCGTCCAGGCAGAACTGGTGTAACTAAGCCAGACCTTTAGGCCATACTGGTGTAACTAAGCCAGACCTTTAGGCCATACTGGTGTAACTAAGCCAGACCTTTAGGTCGCCTGACTCATACACACCTTTTTAGCTCCGCCCAAGCTTCAACTTCCTGACTGATGTCTTGAGATGTTGCTTCAACATTTCTACATAATGTTCTTCCCTCAAGTTGCCATCTGTTTTGTGAAGTGCACCAGTACGTCCTGCAGCAAAACCCCCCACAACATGATGCTGCCACCCCCGTACTTCAGAGTTGGGATGGTGTTTTCAGGTTTGTATGCTTCCCCGCTTTTCCTCCAAATGGCCAAATAGTTCCAAATTAAACCACCATGACATGTCTCCACCAGGACATGTCTCCAAAAACGAAGGTCTTTGTCCCTGTGTGCATTTGCAAACTGTAGCAGCAGTGACAGCTTCTTCATATCTGAATTGTCTTTCACCCCATGTTGGTGCAGGACCTGTGTCACTGTGGATTACGATAACCCCTTACAGCTTCAGCCAGCATCTTTAAAAGGTGTTTTGAGGCTGATACTCATACTTGGCAGCATAGCAACAACAGAACCCCTCTCCTTTCTAAGCAGTATGATGACTGGACATTCCCATGATGTTTGAAATGATTTATGGAACAAGTACATCTGGATGTAAAACGATGGCTGGCTCAGGGACCCACAGTTTCTCAACAAACCATATCTTTATCGTATCTAATTAAGAATTATTTTATTGTTTAGATCACAGCTCAGATGTCAAATTCACTAAACATGCTAAGCACTAAGTCACTAAAGTGATGACAAGTAGCTGTTAGCACCATAGTGTAGCATATATGTCACTCAAAAAGCCACACCCCTAATTATACATTTAAGGCTTTATATAACTTTCCCTGATGAGAGGTACATAAAATTCACACCCCATATAGACAGGGAGGCAAAATCTGGCTATGGAAACCAAAACTGCCTTTCGTACCAAGCTGTAAATATAGCAATGTCTGTTGGACATTTTGCCATGGGGGTCAATAGAGACTGTACCTGGCACCTAGCAGTCGTTCAAAGAACTATCAATTTGCAATTTGCATTTAATGATGTCACACTAGCGAAGCAAATCTGCACTCTTGGAGAAAACACACTTATGGTATGATGCCACTCATGATTGGGACTTAAAATTGTTATTCCCCATCTCTCAATTTAAAAATAGCAAATCCAAAAACTGAGACTACACGGACCCTGGTAACAGATGTACAAGGTACTCTTTCCCTTTACAGACTGGAAAACGTATCTATATTTTCATTCCTCCTTCTACAAACCACATACTTTTTTCTGTTTGTGTTTTCTGCTGCACATGCTGCATTTGAATGAGTTGAAAGGCTTTCACCAGCTGAGTTCTGTGAATGTGTGTACAGTACGCCTCTGTCTGTCCCGGCTCCTCTCTGTTGTAGTATTGTTTAGCTGCCAGCAGTGTAATCAGATAATACCACTGAGAGGTCAGAAGCCCTGCGAGCCTGAGCTTCAGATTTCTGTCACCTTTTAAAAAACAACCAGACGAGCCATTTTGAACGGGGTCTGTATCCCTCGACAGGTACAAAGACAGCAGCGGCCGGCTGTTGAGGCAGAGAATGAAGCATGAAATTGTGAACCCGAAGAAGATGGAGGTGTCTGCAGTCATGCGTCCTCAGAATTAAACTTTCAAAAATAAGCCTTTCATTTGAGATTTCTGCTTATTTTGGGGACAACAAATTGGCAGACTGCAATAACAGAATGTAATTAACTGCTTTCAATTAAGTACGGCTGTAGACTACAAACCGAGGTACCTCTTCCATCTTTCATCCACTGTATTTCAGGGTTGAATATTGTGTTCTGTCTGACAGCTTTAGGTGCTACTTACTTTTCAAATGTGATTCCAGCATTCACAAGCGCAAGTTAATGAAATATTTCACAATTTATATCAGGTCTTTTATATCAAAGTACCGAGGTATGAAATTTATGCAATTTGTACTTCAGATGAATCAAAACAAATTCTTAATTTATTGTCAATAATCATGAGTTGCAGCGACATGTACCACTTGCAACAGTTGTAACAGTGATTTTTTTTTTTTCATTTACATTTATATAATTACATCTTTTTAAATAGTGTAAGAGTCACAGGGACCAGTCTTGGTAAAAGATGTTGTTGGGATGACTTGATTGACGGTGATCATGGTTCTCAGGGTCTGGATAGTGACCCACCTGGAGTTGGCTTGCCTCATTATACCTGAGAAGAAAATAATAAATAAATAGAAAGTAGTGCAGAGAATGGGATGAGGAAACAATGAATGGCTGCCGACAGTATTTGAAATGTGCCGTTTGCTGTCATCTGGATGCTGGAGAGCAACGGAGGGTTTTGAGCAACACGGTTGTTCCAAATAGCTCATAAATACAATAGTTTATTAGATTTCTCCTCCCATGTAGGCAGCTGCTGTCATATTAAGTCCTGGCTTTGACTGCATTA
The DNA here is from genome assembly GCA_037176975.1 of Arrhamphus sclerolepis. Taxonomy (NCBI): domain Eukaryota; kingdom Metazoa; phylum Chordata; class Actinopteri; order Beloniformes; family Hemiramphidae; genus Arrhamphus; species Arrhamphus sclerolepis. The sequence continues at coordinate 1,248,551 of JBAMYA010000008.1, forward strand.
ACACTGATGGCAAGGAGAACAAAGTCAGCAGCGCTTGCTGTTCCATCTAAATGTTGAGACTTTCACTGTTGTTACACCATATCCATGCGGCCATTTTCAAAACTGAATAATGTACAATTCATGCTTACTAATTTTGTCAAAATGTGGCACATAGTGTTTAGCATGTTAACAATGGGCTGAACGCTATCTTCTTCTTTTTTTTGTTTGTTTTTGTTTTTACATTTGTTTATGTAAAACAGGGACAATATACACATTAACCGCAAGAGGAGAGATGCACTATATCAGGTTATAGCTCTGAGTGCTAATTTCCACCTGTAGTCCCCATAAGAACAGATGCTATTCACTACTAAAAATCTAAAATATAAAATATAATAACATAAAATATAAAATAAAAAAAATATAGAATCAATTCATAACATCCATACTCCCAAAACTTCACTTCACACCACTCAGTCACTCACATCCAAAAAAAAAAAAAATCTTCTGGTGATGGACGCATGTTAGCACATTGTGATCCAGAAGAGTAAATTATGAGGCAAATTGGTGCATTATATCACTGTTTCCAAATGTTTTGCTGCTTTAAACTTTATGTTTTCATTTGCATTCATTTTCCTTTTTAATTCTTGTCTTTATGTTTCTTTAAATTGGTATGATTAAATATCCATTTCAGCTGTAGTGTGGGGATGAAATTGCAAACGAGAATAAATTGTGTTGTCCGTAAAACGGCTAAAGTAAAGTGTGCTCTGAATAAAAACAATTTATTCTTGAGCTCTGATATCACTCCAGCTGAAATCTGTTGAGCCTTGAAGCAGCGGAAACACTGTGCTTGAAATGTTTTTATCTGTAGCTATTTGGCATTGCTTTTGGTGCAACTTAAAGTTAATTTAATCTGAAAAACACCAACCACACGTGACAGATGCTCACCATTGCTTGATGTGTTGTTTTTCACTTTTGATTCTTTCCCTTATTATTTAACACTGTTTCATCCATTTAAATAGACAAGCCATCACTTATATAAGTCAAATATGGAAATTGGTTTACAACTTTGAAAATAGTTTTTCCACTGCATGTCAGATGAACTATAATAAGTCCATAATAAGGTTTATGGGGAAAAAATGCCTTCAAACTTAATTAAATTCCCATCAGCCAAAGCTGTACTTTCATTCTGTGCTAATTAACAATTACCATCTTCCTAGCACACTAAATTAAGATGGTAAACAGTACTTCATAAATACAACTGTCTGCATTTTCATGAAAGTACTATTGTGTCGAGAGTACGTCCACAGATAATTTACGTCTCTGCAGATGTAAAAAGAAGATAATTGTTCCAATTTTCGCCTTCAAATGATTTTTTTCTTCTCTTCAGATTAGTGCTTTTACAAACTGCTCATCAGAAGACGTAAAACTGAGGGAACAGATTATTAATTGTCAGTGCAAATTACAGGACGCAATGAGTATAATGCAACTAGCAAAGCATTTTACGCAGAGTAGTACTGTACTTTCTATTTGGTTTGAATATCAAAAACAACAAACATTTACAAAACACCCACTGCTCACTAGATTTCACATCAGTGATGTGGAAGCATCTAACCAGGATTTTGTTTTTTGGTTGTGTTTTCTGTCATCAAAATGTAGTTAATGGGTCAGAGGGAAGTCTAAGATAAGCATGACGTCCATATTTAACCTTCTGGTGTCATGATCAGCATCTTGTGTGGGCTCTGAGACCTCAGTGGGTTCTGCTTTCCTTCCCATGATGCTCCGCTGAGAGGGCTCCCCTCCTTGTGTAGCTTTTCTTTACATGATCCTCTTATGAAAACATCACCTTTGGCTTCCCTGAGGGTTAAAACAGGATAAAACGAGTATCTATTAGGCTGTAGAGAGAAAAAATAATAATAAAAACATCCAGAACTTAAGACCTCAGCTGGTTCCACTTTCAATTTGTTGCCAGAGGATAATGAGGTCTGTGCTTTGTTTATGTTTGAATTGGGAGCTGTAGTGTTGCTATAAATTATTGTTCAGCAGAATATGGGCCCAGTATAGAGTTAGCCTTACCCTTTTTCTTTTTCATTTTTTCAAAAAACAAATTTTTTTTGTTCTCTTCCTTCTCCAGGGAAGGAGAACAACAGCAAGAGCTTAAGTGATCAAGCATCAAAAATATTGACAGATGATTGACCCTGTCATGCACACACTAATCCATTTCCATAATGCTTGACCTGTAATTACTCATGAGGTCAGATGGATGTTGAAAGGGCGGTGTATTTGGATGACCTGGACCAATAACCCTGTGTACTGCATAGTGGTGTGTGGATAAGAACTAATCTTTGATTTCGTGTTCAAATCATGCTAGTCAATCAGTTTAGGAAGTGCCAAACTCATCCAAAACCATCACGTGGTGCTTCTGAAATGACTTCATGGCTTTTTGTTTACTTCTAAGTTCACATGTTCTGATGAATTGCCACATATGGGCTTCCGAATATTGATGTTCTGCAGAAAAGTTACATCTTGCATGTGTATTTGGTTTTGTTCATTGATTGAACAGCGGCTTGATTTTTCAGATGTTTTCTGCAGCAGTTGCAGATGCAAAGTGGATTCATGGGAGAGTTGTGGTGGGAAGACACCAGTAAAGATCAGCTGAAAGGTGCTCAAAAGCTTTCTAGAAAAAAAGAAAAACACTCCACTTTTGTTAATATGAGATATTAATACCAAGGTTAATTAATATTAGACTTTTATTCTTTATTACAAAAACATTTTGTAATTCATGAAAGGACAGAGAACATTTATGACTATTTGACTTTAATTTTTATGCACAAAGCTCAAAATCTGTATACAGGACATTTGAAAGTCACTTCAAGTCTGTGACGTATCACAAGTGCACAAGAACAAACACACACACACACACACACACAAACTTGTACTGAGACATGACCACTGAGAAGAAAAATAGAGTAGACGTGTCTGACTGCAGTGACCTGCCAGCTGCACCCACATATCCCCACTATATGTCCCAATGATGAAATTAGCTCCCTCTCTGTCTCTTCTGTCTCTCTCTCACATACACAAACACACACACACACACATCGTCTTATGCAAAGGTGTAATCTAAGCTTTTAAAAGACACCAGCGGTGAAAACACAGTGAGCATCCTTATACCAAAGGACCTTTGTATCCCTCTTTGCAAAGAGATGACACCACCAAGATCAGTGCTGCAGACTTTGTTGTCTTCCACAAGCACTTAATGTGATCAGAGAATTAAAATTTCAGCAAGTCATTAAATGATAGCCGGAGCCAAAAGGCCTGCACCACCAAGCTAGAGTTTCCTGCGGTTCTGCAGTCATATCTCTGGAATCCCCAGCGATCTCATTTTGTTTCATGTAGAGTACTTCGCAGCCTTCCTGAATGCCTCACCTGCTGCCTGTGAGGTCATTGGAATTTGTTATTGTTGGAATCAGGCTGAATTATATTAATAGGTCCACCACACAGTCAAACTGAAAAATTTTGATAATTTATTTCATTGAGCCATAGCTGAATGCATTTATTATCATTTATTATATCAATAATGATGTTGTGAGAGCTCTTGGGACTCTTGTGAGTACAAAAATAGCGACAACACAAAGACAGCACATTGCTGGCAGATATTTTAACAGCTTAATGTCAAGGATTAGCAGGCAATTGTCTTATTTTTATATTTTTGTCTTTGTTCTTTGAAAATTCCTCTGCTCTTCAGGAATGTAAGGGGCTTCTCAGTTACACTTGAGTGAATAGAGCAGTTCAAAGTAGCAATACTTACATGAGCTTTTTAAATATTCCAAGGGATTAGTGTTTAGAGACTTGTAGTGCGCAAAAACAACTCAAAAATGGGATAATTGACTGTTCAATTATCCCATTTTTGAGTTGTTTTTCATGCTCATTTCCCCCCCACTTCTTTGTAATCCTGTGTGGCAGGTCTCTGTGATCTGGAAGTGGGCCAATATATGCGTACAGCTATGAGATATCAGTGTAAGCAGCACTTTGGGCATTTGCCTCTCTGTGTGTCAGAATTTCACCTTGTGTGTGTTTTGTGTGTGTAAATTTGTGTCAGTGTGTCGGTATCTGAGTGTCTGGGCTGTAGATGCTTTGTCTCGTTAATGAGAGGCGTTCAGGGCCTCCACGGGGGCCTGTGCAAGATAATCTTCTCCTGTTTTGCTATGAAAGCTCTTCTGAACGTAACCGAAGAAACTCACTCAAATGGCGGAGGGCTTGGTTGAATAATTCAGCATTTACAATCAATTCTGGCCCCCACCTCATCTCGACACCTCCCTGGACCACAGGGCTTGCAGGCTCATCATGGGAATGTTGACAATTCCCAGTACAATGCATTCTCAGGCCCCGTGGCAACATGAGAAGCTTTGGGAGCATGGATATTTGTGTGAGTTTGCAGCTTAGTACGTTGAATTATTAAATCCCTCAAAATGCTATTTTATTGCAGTGTGTCACTTTTTCTCTCGTTTTTTTCATTTTGTCAGTTCACCAGGATATATAGAGAATACAACACTTCTTTTTCCTCAAACTTAATGTGTACCATGTTTTGACATAACAAGAGTACAGTAGTAATAACTGGGATCTGCCGAACCAGTCTCAATGCAAAATTCTAAAATGGTCACAAAAATGTCATTTATTGGTTTGTGTAGGCATGATTTATGCTTTTGTCCTGTTAAATGACATAAACTAACTACTTTGCACACCACAAATGCTCAAATCTAACAGGTGACAATGTCCACGTTTGGTGTTTGAAGGGCAGCTGGGTGGTGGACGCACACACGAGTGTCAACCAGAAGATTTGCGTTTGACACCTGTCACAGCCTCAAGGCTTTTAAAGCATATTTACTGTGTTTGATTCTTCTTCTTTACAATTTATTTATTTATTTAAATTGTGTTTGGTCTTAAAAAACCTTAAGAAAAAAAGTAGAACAGAAAATCACTGAATAAAGGACAAATGGATTTTGAAATAGGCTTTTCTTTTTGGATGCTGCAGTTTTAAACGTAAAATTACTTTTTTTTAGGTGAGGCAATAAATGTTATTTGTAAAGCTGTTCTCTCGAGTAAAATAAAAGTATTGTTACTCATCAATTTAATCCCCCAAAGGCAACGTAGCAGAGAGGAGATGACTAACTTACTTTCACAGGTTCATGTGTACGTATATATTAGAAAGGACTCTAATTAAATGGCCCACTTAAGCTATAGCTGTAGCCTAGCTTAACTGTGCATGTAAACATGAGCGTTGCAATGAGTTACATGTTTTCAGTAAATCAATGATGTATTTTAATTTGTCAATTTTTTTTTCAAAGTTTTATCTTCACTCTCAAAATAAATATATTAATATTAACATTAATAAATAAATTCAGTGAGTATTTAACAGCTGGGGTCGACTGCAGGGACCATGACTAGGCTGTGCTGAACAAACGCAACATGTTTGTCACAGGCACCATAGTTCCCACTGAAATATGTTACTTACAGTATAATATTGTGCTGGGGAGCGTACACACACACACACACACACAGAGCAGCCACTACTCAGTGTGCTCCAGCTGCTCTGTACGTTCATACACTCCTATTTTTTCTCCCAAGATTTCAGAATTGCAAGAAACCTTGAAAACTGTTGCTACCAGGAATGGGAGGCGTTGGAAAAACCAGTATGAGTCAATTAGAATGTGAAAACAACCCGCTTGTGTCAGACCTGCCTCCAAAGCAAAAGCCTCCGAAGCGCACAAACACCCAATATCTGAAGAAGCAGAGCGTTAGACAGATCAGCGACTTCGCTTGGGTCACTCACAATGATTGAATGGTATTCTCAGAGTCCTGCCACTTCCATATACAGCAAAACAACAACAATAACAACAAATGCTTTAGAAAATGATCTCCAACTGAGACTTTAACTACTTGAAAAATAAATAAATAAAACCTTGATTGCATTACTTATTGCTTAATTATTATGTCATGTAACACAAATCACTCAAATGATTTACATATTAAAAGAGTTAAAAGCCGAATAATGCAATGCTCTAAAGAAAAATAAATATATATATAATATATATAGAAATGAAGAATGCAGAACTTTTGCTACAACTAAGAGTTATAGTTAAAGTTAAAAGTTATTTTAGAAGTTCCCTGGTTAGGATTACTTTTGAACTTGAGGCTGTACCTCAACATGAGCAAGGAAGCAACTATACGGGTAAACGGATTTTCACGTTTGTTTAGCCACACTGAACAAAATCTGTCATTATGTTATCATGACAAATATATATATATATAGGTAGATAGATATATAGATATATGGATATGTGGATATATAGATATATATGTGTGTGGATTTCCTTTGCTGTACAGTGCCCAGATTTTTGGTCTTCATTTCTTATTTTCTTTTGCAAACAGAAGAACTGAATAAAAAAAAAATCCCACGGTGCATTTTTTTTCAACAAACACAAGTTTCATTGCAGTTCTACGTACATTTTGCTGTGAGACTAGGTTTTGTCAGAATATATCTTACAGTGGTTGGAATTTGTTGGCAGTTCTTACAGTGTTTATGAGCAGTAGGATTACGATCATCCCCGTTTGTAAAATCATTCAATGGTTCCAACGTTGTTTTACGTACAACACAAAGAAAGTCACATGAAGTGCCACATATAAGAGAAAAATCCTCCCAACAGCTCTTGTCCGCTGCGTGCTGAGAGTGTATCAGTCTGGTAGGTGTCAGCTTTCCTGAGGTATGATTCAGCTGTGACGGCGGAGGTGCAGTCGCTATATTCTCCTGTACAATAAGCTGCAGTACAATAGTCCCGTGGATTACTTCAATTGCAGGTGATAACAGACAGGCAGTGGAGCAGACAGGCCGATACAGGACACCCACTCCTGTGTGGGAAGCCGTATGAATTATTTCTTGTCCGCCTGCAGGAGTCTGGGGGCTGGGGTGGGGGAGTGTTATGATAGGTGGGAGAGGGTGTGTGCGGGGTGGAGGAACAGCGCTGTGGCTCAGTTCAACTTTCCAGGTGCAAAATATGTAATGAAGCACAAGGAAAGTCATGTTAGTGATTTCAGATTTCCCACTGAACTGAATCTTCAGGCATTTTTCTTGTTTTGTTAAGTCCGTGTTCCTTATGATGATGGACAAGCTTTTTCAGTTATTTTGACTGGTGCAGAGCTCCATCCCATGTACTACTTCACCTTCTGTCAGTTACTGCCTGGGAAGTATGCGTGTGTGAGTGTCAGTCACAGATACCTTATCAGTGTCTGACACTTATCTGCATACATCGCTGCTCAGTGCAACGCAGTATGCAGTATTCTTTGTCAATGGCAGATTCTTAAAGGAAGGCGATACCTGGTTTAAGCATGATTAAATTGACACCCCATAGAGTGTCTCAGATACTTTTTTGTGTTCTTGATACTGTGTCGGCTTCTTATTCAACGCTGTCTCGCATTCGGTCTCACCTGTCATTCTGACATCATTGTATTGCAATTACAGTGAGTGAGAGAGAGCAAATGCATTAGGCCAGAACTGTGGCAGGAAGATGGAGGCAATGCTATCTCACAACCTATAGCGGTCTTTTAACTCCTCCCTTCAATGCTGATGAATAGTAGTATCAATCCAAATTATTTTTCAATTTATTATTTGTTGTTATTTATTTTTGGTGCAGGAAATACCAGGTTAGAACAAGCACATGTTTATTTTTTTTTTACCACAAACATAACTTCCATTAGTTGGCATAAGTAAAATATTCATCAGACCTTCCCAGATGTTGCTTTTCCAGGTGTTTCCTGTATTTTATTTTTGTTTTTATGACTGACACATTGTTGCAGACTAAACAAAGTCCACAAGGTTTGTGTTCATGTAGCAGTGGGTCAGATGTGTTTTGACAGCACAACGAAGCCTACACAATATGAAGCAGTAGCTTTTGATAATTAACAATTATGAGTTACAGTTTAGCTCTGCTGTTCAATGGCATAATGAAGCTGTGTCTGAAATGCACCCCTTTGCATCATAATTATGTTTACTCATAATAGTTTAAACAGCTTTTACGTACAATTCCTGCCTGAGGAGGAGTCTTAATTAAAGCAGTGCAAAAGAACCTGAACCCCCCGAACAAACGTAGAAATTGATGTGACTGAAGTATTGCCAGATATCTGGAAAGAAACCCACAAGACGGGCCGCTTCTCTACATCTTTCCTATTTTTATCACTGATGTGTCTAACTGGAATTGTGAAAACAGGAAAGACAAGAAACTCCTATTCATTATAATAATCTGACATGGCAACCATGGTAACAGTGTTTACTGTGTGGAGTTGGCCAGACGCTATGTATGAGATGAAGCTATCCAACATAAATGGTCACAATGAATTTTATGGCAGAGGCACTAAAGAAACAGAAGAGACAAGAAAAAGAGAGAGAACGGTCAACAAGATCCTGTACACAATAGAGAGAGAGAGAGAGAAGCAGAGCTGCTAGTCGGATGCTGCCCTAGCCTTGCTGATATTGGATTAGAAAGAAATATTATTTCTGTGCGTTTGATTGATATCAGGCTGTATTACTAAAGGTCTTTGTTCGCTCACTGGTTCATAGTTTATTTCATAATGGAAGCCGGAGATGAAGTAACAATATTTACAATGGCGGTAAAAGACAATTACACTTCTCAACCAGAGAGGGCGCTAAAGGGCACAGTCCTACGTGGTGTTGCTTTAAAGCTGGAGTTGCTGATACCTGGAAAATCTGTAAGAACACAATGAATTTTGAAAGTACACAACTACAGTCCTCTTGCTTCTAAACCGTGAACACATGAATGAGAACCACCCGCTAACTGTCGCAGGCTGCGATGTGATGCAATCTGGCCTACGGAAGACTGCAATAGGGAGATAGGATAACTGCACTGCAAAAACTGATTTCTAAGAAAGTAAAAAACAAAAAAATACTTGTTTCAAGATAAATGGTCTTGTTTTAAACGCATATATCTCATTTAAGAATTCTAGCCAAGCATTTTTTCTTACCCCATTGGCAGATTTTTTTTCTTTTTCCTTAATATAAGACATTTTGACTAAATTTAGGAATGTAGGGTTACAGTATTCTTAAATCTAGTCAAAATGTCAAGTTGCTTAAATGAGTTGCTTTGCATCGACCATTTATGGTTGAATGTGGGCGTGTAGAGGGCAGGACAGGAGGCGGAGCCTTGTACAAAAACGTTGAAGTGCAGCTGTGATTTATCAAGGAGAAATTGCTTGCTGGTGTTTGTACGTAGGGTTTTGTAAATCGGGATTTTTCTTGGCGTCCGTCATTTTTGGCTTTTGGCCGTACGCACACTTTTAGTATAGATCCTACGCAATATTTAGTAAATGAGACCCCTGATCTTTATCTGATAGACCACCTTTGGGTTGCGGTGGGAGGTTCTCATCGCGGATGTGGAGCCAATAATTCTGCTGCAGCTGCTTGATGCTGTCATGAGGACAGTTTCCAACTCGTTAAATCTATTCCACAAATAATTAACTCATAAAGTGCCTGGTGAGTATATGCATAGCTGATGATTCGTCGCTCAAACCTCGTCTCCGTGGCGAAGCGTATGACATCCTGATTAGATTTTTATCATTGAGTTGCACGGATTTCCTATTTTATGTTAATTTATTTGTATGTATCATATATTTTTCATTTTCTTTTTATGACCTCATTGTTTTTAAATCACTGTGCAGATCAAATCCAAATTGAAATAACTGAGGTGCGGAGAGCCGCCAGGAGACTGTTGAGCAGCGATTTTAGTGTGAAAGGTCGCAATTTCAAAAATGTCATGATTGTGCAAACATTGTGACTAATTACACTCACCCACAGAAAAGTTACAACAAAAATGTAGTATTCCATAAAAGTAAGGATTTTAGAACAAAAAGCTGCAAATTTGATCAAACATTTGCGATCTTGTAAATGTTTCCTTTTTTTTTTTTAACAACAAAAATTCACGATCGTAGAACAACTAGACAAACTTTTACGTCAAAACTAAAAACTCTTAATGAAAAATTTGTAGATTTACAATAAAAAGTCAACATTTTCCTCAAATGTCTGATTTTAGAACAAAACAAAGAGTTATATGCTAAACAGTAAAGTGCTTTGTTCAACTTTAGTTGTTTTAAATGTCCTCAGATGTAACTGCACGATCCAGACAGACAGTTAACAGAAGAGTTGCTTGGTTTTGTTTGATTTCTTCATCTTGAAGTCATTCATTATGTCTCTTTGAATCTGTAAAGCTAACACACAGGAAATACATCAATTAATAACAAATAAACTACATAGAATTTCCTGTCTAAACTATCAGTTTCCACTGCCTAACTAACCACACACATAAAGGCTACGCTAGTAGATGTAGCATCATAACCTACATTGATGTTTAAATCAACTATAAAGCCAAAGCCTGTGTGTCCAAGACCTTAATTTACATTCCAAATACTGTTAGCATTTATGTTAGCATTCGGCGATATGCTAATGTTAGGATATAGTCACATTTAAGTCATTATCTTATCCTTCTAAACCTAATGAACTTATTGCACTTTACAGATTTATAAACATCTTAGTCCCAAACACAAATGATGACTCACAGGTTTATGTGGACCAAGACTCCTGCACTTCAGCAAGTAAATACAAACTTCTCTAAGCTTCTAGCAAACATAACTTTCACCAAAAGAGGGCGTATGAGAACCATTTTTCAACTACTCTACTATTTTAACATTACATTGATAACTGTACCAACACAAAATGTTATATCGATTTGATCTTATCATCATGGATCCCCAACATCCGTTTGATGTATGTTGCATTAAAGTTGAAATATAGTTTAATTGAAAGCATTTGGAAACAGAATCCTTAATTCCAGCCTCTTTAATCTCTTTGTCCTCAGAGATTGGCGCTCACTGCTGTGGAGTTCCTGCCACCTGTCTGTCAGACGCTTCAGAAGTGTTCCCCAGGTGATAATTTTCTTTTGTCTTTTCTTCACACATGAACAGATTCAATTTGGTGTCAAAGCTTTCACCTTTAAAGCTCATTATATGGTCCCAGTATTGCAACTGGTATGATTGCCACACTGGAGCAAAGACGATATACGGTACGTATCACATACTCTACGTGTGATTTAATGTGATCTGCTGTTATTTGTCTGATGCAGCAGGAGGGAGGGAAGACGAAGAACGACTGCTCGACCGTTCATCAGTCTCTCTGTGTGAAACGGACGTCTGGACTGCAGACCTGCATCCTGTGGCAGAGTTGACCCTCCATCACTTCACTTCTTCATACTTTTTCTTCCCGCTGTAATTATGTACAAAAAACTGGCTACAAAGCTAGAAAGCTAAAATATTTAGAAACACTGGCATAAAAAAAGTCTGGTGAGGTTTTGGATTAAAATGGTTTTCTGCATTAATTTGTCAGAAAATGGGATCTGATCTCGACATAAAGAAGAAATATAGATAAACAAAATGTGCTTAAGTAGACTACAGGCAAAAATAAATGATTTTATCTTTGTTGAACTTGTGCATGAAATGCTGATGGTTTGGTAGGGAAAAAAAGAATAAATGCATAAAGCTGGAAAAAGATACAAAGTAATCTTAAAGTGTTTAGACATCCATGGAGCATCTTCTGAAAAAAGGTCTTGTGAACAAATGAAAAAAAAACTGAACTGCTTAGAGAAGTGGAGACAAAAAAGGACACAGCTTACTAATACATCGTCTTCTACTAAAAAAAATAATAATAATAACCAAAAGAAAATAGGTAAGATGATTACTGCATTGATGAATATTAAGTTGTTTAACTCCAACTGACGTCTGTCAGCAGAATCCTCCTGTAGTCGTGGAAAAGATGTTGATCTGATTCAGAAGAGTCAAATTATTGGCATCAAACAAAGAAAACATCTAAAGAGATTGATGAAACTACTAAAACTGTGTTTAAAAACTATCCAACGATTAAAACCTGGAAGGATGGTGGAGAGCCATCATCATCATCATCATCATCTTCCAGGAAAAAATGTGGCCTAAAAAAACATTGTGAATGACTGTGATCAGCAATCACTTAAACGTTTGGTGAAACTAAATCATAAAAAACATGAGTGGAACTCATTGCTGTGTTTAATAATGAAAGTAAGAACATTTCCTCACAATCAATGTGAAGGGAACTCAAGGGACTGGAGTTAAGCAGCTGTGTAGCCTTCAGAAAAGCACTGATCAGTGAGGATCCTCTGAAAAACAGACTAAAGACTGGACTCTGGAGCAGTGGAAGAAGGCCATGTGGTCTAAAGAGTCCAGATCTAACTTGATCCAGAGTGATGGACCATCAGGATGAAGTGATTCTCCCATCATGCCTAGCGTCTATCGTACAAGCCTGTGGGGGCAGTCTATGATCTGGGGTTGCTTCAGTTGGTGAGTATAAAGAACATTAGTTTTTCATTTGTGGATGATGTCTCAGGATCTGATTATCAGGGTTCAATACCTGGGAACTGCTGTAATTTTATTTTGAAATTATGTGAAGAAAGAAAAATGAACGAACTTTTGATTGTTTGATTTTAGATTAAACACTCAGCCAAACATTCCCCTGTTATGTGACGGTCTCTGAAAGAAAGAGCAGTTCTTTCTTTCACGTACGGAGATGGTCGACAGCATTCCTGAGACAGACTCCTGATACCAAGCTCGGTAGGAGGAGCCGGAACCCTGCTCAGCTGAATAGTTATATGTAATATTTTGTAATGAAGTATTTGAATCAGTTTTGCTCAGTATTGTAAATGACTGACGACTCTTATTCCTCACTGAGGAAGAAATTATTGCCTCCACAGTCAGGTCTGGGTTCAGGTCTGGGTTCAGGTCTGGGTTCAGGTCTGGGTTCAGCAATGTTATGAGGTCAGTCGACTACCTGAATGTATGGAATGACCAGATTTATTCCATCATCCATGTTTTCTTCTCTGATGACACGGGCATGTTCCATGATGACAATGTCAGGATCCACCACAGAGTCCAGACCTGAACCCCACTGAGGATCTTTGGGATCTATGTCAGTTCAATTTCAATTCAATTAAATTTATTTATATAGCGCCTATTTACGACAAGTCATCTCTAGGCGCTTGAGAAACCCA
>JBAMYA010000008.1:1265399-1278735 GCA_037176975.1 Arrhamphus sclerolepis
ATGCTTTTAAAACAGGACCATTTGTCTTAAAACAAGTATTTTTTTTACTTTCTTAGAAATCAGTTTTTGCAGTGTGCAAGGGATGAACAGGATACACAGCATCACACCGAATGCCTTGTCACTCCTGGTGTTGCCTTGTCGACCAGATCCAGTTTCTGTGTGTTCTTGGCCACTGAGCTTGTTCTCTATCCCAAATGCAACCTGCTGGCAGCTGGAAAATAGTGACTCCTCTGCATCTACCTGCCTGCCTACAATATCAGTCATGTCCACGTGGGAAAAGAGCATGCAGCTGTCATGGAAAGATCCACTGCGTCAGCTGTATAAAGGAGCATAAAACTGATACACTCAAGTAAAGAACAAACACTTTGAAATTGAAGATGACTAATTCTACCTTACATCGCTGTCTGTATATATTTCCAATGTTACTTGTAAAAGCAGCGCCGCATCACACAGCTGGATGAGCAAATATCTTACTGTACCTTAAAAACTATTTGATACAAACTGGCAATTAATGTAGGCACAGACTTTCTGTATGCATGGCAGCTTTTCCAAAAAGTATTTTCTTCTGCAGTCATCTGCGGACCTCCAAAGGACTAAAAGAGCAACTTCCTGAACATCTGCTCTCAAGATCAGAACTCTGAGACTATTTTGGTGTCTGCAGTTGCTCTGAGGTTGGAAGTTCATGCTCTGCGGTGTATTTATTATTTACATAACTCAGATACAGACTGTATTTATTTTCATTTTGCTCCCTCTCTTTGTCCAGGCATGCTGTTTTCCTTCACTGTGACTGCAGTGGAATATGTTTTTCAGGGGCTTTTTTTTTGTTTTGTAATGAAACACAGATAAAAGTTAGTTCAGTATAACCAGTCCATGTATGATGTGTATGTGAGTGTGTGTGTGAGAGAGAGAAGAGGAGTCACAGAGACAAGTTTTGTTTATGGCTGTCTCTCTTGGCCACACGCGAGACTCAGAAGGAGAGCATTTCCTGTACTGATTCATTCTCCACTCTGTCATTTATGGAAGTCACATCTCAATTAGCAAATGAAATTAAAAACGCCTGTGGCTTTAAGCTCTCATTACTTTTCACTGAAAGTCTCATGTTTTCAGATTTCTGTGGTATCCTTTTGAAATCACACAAGTTGTTGCCTTACACCCCACTATAAACTACATCGTACATTCACAGAAATCTAAACTTTTTCCCATCCTCATGTACAAAAGTACGCGTCTAAGTCTAACAAAACCATTTCCTCTCAGTTGGTGAGCAGAGGTGGGGGACCTTTCTTGTAGTCACTCCCAAACTTTGTCGACTTTTCTGCTGGTAATTTGCACCCCTCTTCTATTGCTATTTGCTGTCAAGCACTTTTTTTTTCTTCTTTTTTTGAGTTTTCAAGGCTCCTTCTTGCAGTGGGGGATTAAAATGGGTAACACAGAAAACACTGTGAGTAGCAGCAATTCAGACCAGACATACAGTATAATCTAAGGTGCGTCCTTTGAAACAGCTCATAAATCTCTTGGTCTTGTATGAAAACAGAATGATTTTAACTCACCAAAGACATTTCATAATAACTAAACACAAGCTACCTTGGAAAAGGAAGCTTGTCTCTGGTTAAGAGCATTCAGTTCAATTCAATAATACTTCATTATTTCACAAAGGCAAATCATATATGTTGCAGAATCTGTCATTATTTATGTTTCTTCAAAGAGTCATTATAGATAATTATAGCTGTGGGCAAAAAGTAGCATGTGTGCATGCTGGACTGGTAAATATATTAACATACAGTTAGAACCAGAACCCTGCAAATATTTTTAGAAAACAGAAAACAACATATTTGTTATGTCCAGAGGTAAAGTTGTGGAAGACTAAAGTAGAGAAAAAGCACAGAAAGGAGACTACATCTGTGTCTGAACATGCTTTGGTGCAATACATGCAAATCCCACTCCAAAGAAACAATGAAAGACCTTGTAAAGATGCTAACTGAAAAGTGTCACTATCCACAGTAAAATGTGTTGTGTGCTGACATGATCTGAAAGGTCAAGCAGCAAGAGAAAGCCACTGCTCCAAATCTACCATAAAAAGCCAGATTACAGTTAGCAGCTGCACATTGGGACAAAGGTCCTAACTGTTGGAGATGTGCTGAGGTCTAAAATTGAACTGTTCAGCCATAATAATCATTGTTTTGTTTGGTGAGGAAAAAGCTGAAAGCTTGCAGGCCTCAGAACACCATCCCAGCTGGGAAGTTTGGCGATGGCAGCATCATGCTTTGGGGCTGGGTTACTGTAGAAGAGAGTGGGGCAATTCACAAAACAGATGGCATCAGGATGAAAGCGTATTATGTGGATATATTAATGCAACATCTCAAGACATCAGCCAAAAGTGTAACGCTTATGTGTGGATTGGTTTTCTAAAACGACCCCAAGCCATACATCCAAATTAGCTGCAAAGGGGTTAACAAAGCACAAGTACTGGAGCGGCTATCACAAAACCCTTAACTTAGAAATCTGTTGGTGGCAAAAGCATGTGCAACCATGAAGGTCCACAAACTGGACTCTGTCAGGAGAGGTGGGCTAAAATTCCAGCAGTTGTTGTGAAGTTTGTGGAGGACTACCTATAACATTTGAGCCAACTTAAACAGACTAAAGGCAAGGTATGTATCTTTCTGCTTTGAAGAAAGCAACTTTCAGATAGCCTAAGGCTTATCTTTAAAAGTTTTTTCAATGTTCTGGCTATTTTCTTGCTATTTTCTTTTCTTTTTTGTGCTTTTTTGTGCTTTCTGTCAATAGTGCCCTCTGCTTCATCCTTGTCCATGGATCCCCACAAGGTTCAGTACGTGGCTTGAAATATAGGCTAAAACCACCATCTGAGAGAACTGCAGATCACCTGAAGCTCTCCAGAAGTCTTTTCAAAACCTGGATCAACTTTAAGGCCTGCTTTTTATCTGAAATAAATAATGGAGCAATTGAAAGCAAATCCAGCTTGCAAAGCTTAGTAAATCAGTCTGCAGTGAATTATTGAAACAATCCCCGCCCCTGTATTTTGCGATCTGAAAGGGAAACTCCTACGAATACATATGGAACAGGGCCTGGTGCAAGATTCTGCACTGCGCAGTGTCCATACCCTTATCACTGTGTGTTTATAGTAAACACACAAATAGATCACACTGGGTGCACAGCATCATTCCGGAAATATAAGCTAATATCATTTTTGTTCCCTTTTTTTAAACTTCAGAGCTCCATTTTAATTTTAAACACATTTTTACCCTGCTAAAGCTTGTCCGTTTTTATTAAACTAGACAGTCTTTATGTCTTTATGGAATATGCTACGAGTTACAAATCTCTTACATGGTGACAACACTGGTGACAAATTTGGGATAATGTTGTACTCAGTGAATGCCAGAGTTTGATGGATGTTGTGGGCATGACACTCAAGCCCTGAAGCTCATTTTGAGGATCTATAAATATGCTCATTTGCAGAGGGCTGAAGAATCATAAAACATGCAGGCTGTTCCTTCATCAGAGCCTCGCTGAGCTTGGCTCTCCCTCTGTGTTTTGGCCCAAGAGGCAACGTGTCACAGCAGAATCTCTGTGTGTGGCCTCGTTGTTTTGTCATAATTTCTTATGTGTTTAGAAATTGTCCGCAACAATCCAGCCACACCGTCATCTTGTGAGCTTAATGTGAAGAAAGCGCACGCGTGGCCTCAGTTCCCCCTGCTTCATTATGTTGTAAACACATTCAAACACACAAATATGAAGATACACATGCATGTAAACACCCGCACATACACATATTCACTCGGGCGCCAGTTTCTTTGGATGATTTACAAAGACTATAAAGATAAAACTGCAGTGGTTACATAAGGAGTATCACAAGTGCCACATACAGAGCTGTGTCAGTGTCAGCTGCTGCCTTCTGTGTTACAGTCATCCACAAACAATTGAAGGGAACACCTGAGCTGTTTCCATATGACCAGCTTCAGGGTTGGGGGATAGGGGGTGCGGGGTACTAGGACATGGACGGCTGTCTTGCTAATGGGACACTTAGACGTCTGGGTTTATGTCACTCAGTCCCAGCACGCTGCATCCAATCGCCCCCCTATTGCAAGGATCCAGCTCTGCGACAATCGATCTGCGGCTAGCCTCCTTCACTCCGGCGGTCATGGCTCAGGCAACCGGAGCCGTCAGGGTCCTGAGGCGTCCCTCTCCCTGTCTACCTCCCCCAGCCCCAATACACATACAGTACAGATACACACACAGTGAAGTGTCCCACTGCCTGCAAGCTTCTGGCCTGACCTTGATCTGCCTCTGGAGAACCCAGCCGAAGCACTTTGTAGTTGCATCCTGAAAACACAGACAGAGGAATAACAACGCTCCTCAAAGTCCAGTGAGAAGATGGAAAATGTAACTTAGAGTCACTCAACACAATACGAGCGGAGGAGAAAACTGCTACCGGTGATGTAACAGTAAATACTATTACCTGCTGCCTTTGCATTATGTTTTTAAAAATGTTATCATACTCACATGATACTATTTATAATTTTTGTTTTAGTGTTCAATTCCATCATTTTGGGAAATGTTTTAATTGTTTGAGTATGACAGGTAGCGGTGGAATTCACAAATCGCAATTTAGTGTCTTTTTCATGACATTTTTATGACATTCTAATGCACTTCAGCATGTTGGTCCATTAACAGTTTGGGAATTGCTTGTTCTTTTTTCAGTCCCCCCAAAAACTCATATATTGTGTTGGAAATTATGAAAATATGTGTACTATGAATGTTCAGTGTTTAGACAGTGAGTATAATTAAAATTGATATTTGTGTGAAGTACTTCTGAGGAGTTAGTGTCTCACCTGGAGCCCAGTAGCTGTCTGGTGTAGCAGTGGTGAGGTTCAGATGTACCTACAGGTCAAACTGACATGAAATGAACAAGGTTTGCTTTCTTCTATATGATGAAAACTGACTCACTGATAAACTGATAAATGAACTGATAAATCTCACAACCCCACTTAAAAAAAAAAAAAAAAGCCAGAGTTGCACGCTTACAATAAAACATGTTTGTTTTGTTTTTTTATTATTGTTTTGTTAACAGACAGGGTTGTTACCATTACTTTCTAGAGAGGAACAGTGCTGTTTATGATCTAAGTTTTTATGTGTCCTTGCCTGACCATCAACACACAGGTAGTTTCTCATGACTCATGTGATCTCGTGTTACGTTGTGTATCATTTGGCCCCGTAGTGAACAATGTCCCTTTAGGTGGGTGGGGGCCTGTAAGCTCGTGAGGGGCCCTCCCCTCTCTTTAATACTGATGCTGCATCTCCTCAGCTAAGGCTGATTTCAGATCAGTACAGTGATAGAGATGATAATCTGCATACGCTTTCTCACAAAAGTGGAGAAAG
Source organism: Arrhamphus sclerolepis (assembly GCA_037176975.1). Classification (NCBI taxonomy): domain Eukaryota; kingdom Metazoa; phylum Chordata; class Actinopteri; order Beloniformes; family Hemiramphidae; genus Arrhamphus; species Arrhamphus sclerolepis. The sequence goes on from JBAMYA010000008.1 coordinate 1,270,791, forward strand.
GCCGTCGTGAAAATAACCACGTTTGTCTGGCTGCATAAACAGAATGAGAGGCAGAAATCCTGAGTGGAAAACTTTAGGCAATTCCTTAAAATGACACCTACTTGGACAATTTGACACTGCCATAACAAGGAAAGGAATTAAATTAATTAAAAAGTATTTTATTTATCAGTTGAAAATACATAGAAATGGATATCTTCAAATATTTATATTACGATGAAACAGAATCCTTTTATGTGGCTGATCCACTGTCTCTTTCCTCTTTTTCTCTCTCAGACACAAAAACACAGAGACAAATCACAAAACACATTTTGAATTACAGGATGTGCATCTTCCTCTAGTTTGTTTTTGTCTACATGCAACACCAAAACACCATATTCAAAAGCACCGTCTGCAATCACGCTATTGCAATGACGGTGTTGTTTAGAAAAATCAAAACACACACAGAAAGTGCACTGAGCGCCTGGTGGGGATTGTTTGCCGTTTGCTTGTATTCTAATATCTACTTTATGCAAAGCTTTACTAAAAGCCTGTGTGTGGTCCACTTCGGTCTGGGCTGTCTAGTGGATGGCCATGGTGGCGTGTTGTTGTCCTTTTGACTTCATTTTTCAACATTGGCCAGTGTTGCTTACAATAAAGCCAGATTATGAAAACATTCTTGAGTCCTGACATGCTCTGACAAATTCAAATATTAACAAGAAGATTTGACAAAAAAAAGGGCACCTGAAGCACTCTGCCAGTGCTCTTGTAAACAATTAATTAATTTGAGGTTATTATTTATCAATATTTCTACATTCTGTTCTCAGTTTGGTCTGTAAACAGCTGCAGCTCCTAAAGGTGAACTGAGGAGGGGTTTTTCCAGGTTATTCTAGCCTCCTTGTGTTCCTACATAATATATTAGCAGCTCTTGAAGTCTTCCAATAAAATCAACTTTGTCTTCATTCTCTTCTTTCATGCAACGTTTCTGAGGTCCTTTCTTCCACAATGTAATATATACACGCAAAAAGTTTGAGCATCCCTCAGATGGCATGATTTAGGCCTATCCCCTGCTCACGACTGCTCCCCTGGAGAAATATGTCACTGTTGTGGGTGTTAATCACATTGAGCGGTTTAGTCTTTCATAAACAAAGTATAAAAATTAGGCCGCACTAACAATCTGGTAATTCAGTAGCGGTCGGCGGACGTTGCTGTTATTCCACTTCAGGGTGGATTATGAATGCGTGTGCAAAGCCGTTGCCCTCTTAATGATGGCCCTGTGATATTACAGCTGTTCACAATTAGCCAGGACTCCCCCTTGGCCGCCAGAGCTCCCCTACGTAAATAAACGGTGGGACCAGGGAGGCCGAGCACAGTAAGCACTGAAACAACACGGCTGATTTGGACATCTGGTGCGGTAATAGAAATGTCTCTTCCACACTTTGACGTAATGAATAGGGATCAGAGTCCAGGTTTAAAAGCAACTTGTATGCATAATGGTCATGTGGCATGCTCCATACATCACTGTTTATTCTATTGTAGCTTTTGAAGGGCTATTCCAGGTCACAGAGATGGATAAAGATTTGGTTTGCTTTAGTCTGTGCATGCTGACAATAATAGAAGTTGGACAAAACAATGAAAACTGAGGAGTACATAGGAGTAAAAGATAAAAATAAGCAACACTAAGGAGTTTTTAAATTTTAAAGGCTCAGTTTTATTTGAAAAAAATGTTGATTTATTTATAGGAAGCATATTCTAGCTCTCAGTCTCGCATCCTTAAGATGAACAAAACTTACTCATGGCAACTTTGGACGCCTGTCCGGATTGTCTCTGAGGACAGCTGTGAATTGCATGTCACACATGTTAGACGTCAACAATGATGGTCAAGGATATGACAAAGCTCGCTTACAAAACTCAAGTGGTATCATGACAGAGGCAACTAAGAGACCAAAGAGAGTCACAATGGAGTAAGAGACCACACAAGACAGCGACGTAGCAAATGCTGAAGCTCTACACCTGTAGGATGACCTGCGGAGCGAATAATTGTGAGCATTCTTATGTACTGGTATACAAAACCTCTGTCACACCACTCACAGGTTTTCCAAGCTCTGCTGGAGCTGCCACAGCTGTCCGTCTGGTATCTATCCTGAGCTGTCCAGCTGTGGTTGGTGACTACAACCTGGACCCTTCCAGGAGGTGTCTGGACGTCTCTGCTACCAGGGAAGTCTGCCTGGTAGCTAGCCACTGTTAGCTAGCTGTCATTGACTGGCCACTATTAAAGGTCTAGACACGGTTACCTCCTGCACCTTTTCAGGTTGGCCTTGAAGAATCCTGAGGGGAAGGTGAGTCCTGTGCAATTAATCAGACAATTGCCACATTATCTTCAAAATAAGAGTTATAATGCTCTGTTTAGGAACTGCACTTCTGCATTGGCTACAAAGAGGAAAACTTGAGGTCCCACCTTGATTAAAACAGATAAATCAGTGAGCATTTACAAAATCACTAATTCATTTGTCAAAACTTTAAGACATTGGGTTTATGTGAATCTTTAAAATACTGGGATGAAAGTAGTTAATTGATATCCAAAAGGGTATTCTAAAAACTCAATCAATAATCAAATAATAGGATCCAATACTGAAATACATTTCAGTATAATTATGGTGGATGTTTCTATTACCAGCCCTCCAACCTCCAAATCCAAACTCATTTGCTGATTGGTGTTCATCCATGCTGCCTTATGCACATCAATGGTTTCTAGAAACATACTTGGCAGAGAAGCACAGTCTTCAAATTTTCTTAAATTTTCATTCAAGAGCTCAGCAGAGGAGGTGGTCATTAGGTCTGATGAGAGCCCTCTGCATCCTAATGGCCATGTGATGGCAAAGGTGTTTGAATGTTTTTTCCACATTCAGGAGCACCTTCGTGATGTGCTCAGTTTCCTAGATTATTATGCTTTTGCATATTGTTATTACATATTTAGCAGTACACATACACACCTGTGCATGTGTGAAGCACTAATATTTAATATTTTGGTTTGAAACATAGTTCAGGGCTTTTGGTATCAAATGTACGCATGAATTCATTCAAATTAAAAAAAAAAAAAAATTGAATTCGTGATTTGCATCAATTTTTTAATGAAAGTCCAGCCAATATAATTTATGTAAAGATACAAAGTGTTCTATTATTAGGATATATGAAACTGTATGCAACCATTTCTTTTCAGGCATATACAAACACAGATTTATATTGCTAAAAGGGTGGAATTTGTCATTAACTTGTCAGTAAGACACATTTGAGCATCATATGGACTTGATGCCACTTTTAGCACCACATGTGAGTCTATTTAGCATGACATGCAAAAACAATAAACAAGAAAAGAATTTACTTGAAGAACGATCAGTCTGAGATGAGGAAAACAGCCGTTGACTTTGTGATTTGTTTTGAGTTGTTCTGGTAAAATTACAGCCCTGTCACATTTATTTATTATTTTGAGGCCATCCATTATAACGACTATATTTTCTTTGTATGGCAGGTGTCGCATATCATGTCTTGTTCTTCTTTTTTTCTTTTTCTTCTTTTGTCCTGTGAGATTTTCAGTCCAGGTAGAAAGATAGATTGCTGCATTGACACTAAAAATGACTGTTAGTTCAACATTTATCAGCATTCAGAAAATATACTTCATTTTCAAAGTACAGCAGATGAGAACAAACACCAAGAACCACGTAGATCGTTTTTGCAGACGACATATGTAGCTAGTTTTTATACATACACAGATATATATGAGTTGTAAATGGTGCACACTGTAGAGATACTTCAAATCAGGTTTTAGAGAGTCCATAATTTACTTTAAATTATGTCTTTATTCACTCATTCAGATAAACATTTATAAAGAACTTCTTGATCCATACATATGCAAGATAAAGCCCTGAAACAAAAAATCCTAACTAGGAAGGTACGTTCACACTTTTGGTGACTCATCTGCCAGATATGCACATACTTGCGTTACCTGGAAGATTTTGAATATTTTGTGTGTTTTTGTCCACTTCCTTCTAATAATTAGGTAAACTTATCAAAGGTTAAAGAAAGGCTTAAGTTGTTGAGCCCACCTTTGTATCTTTCTCTCTTGGTTGCTCATGTACTTCTGTTCCTCACCTGGGTCACTCGAGCCAGAGCAGTTTGCCAAAGCTTCTCTTCTTCACTCAGGTGATCAGTAATCAGTCGGCTTTGATGCCTAGTTTTGTAACCTTGACGTTCAAGATAAAGTTGCACCTATCCATTGGAAAGGTCAGGAGCAGATGTTAATTAACCAAGAGGGAAATGAACTAATGGGGGTTTTCGAGTGGCATTTAATGACATCTAATCCCATGGAAACAGATCCCGTGTGTAGTGATGGAAGAAATACAAGTCACACTTTTTTATTCAGTATTACGAAATGAACACCTTATTTTTATGTTCACAAGAAAAATTTAGATTAATTTCAGATTAATTTGACAGAACAAAACATCAATTTTTCTATGAAACAGATTTTATCTGATCATTAATACCTCCGAGTATTGCCAGATAACCATTTTGAACTTGTGACAGAGACAAAGCCGCTGGTGGTGAGACCTGTTGCTCACAGTCAGCGTCTGCTGCTGTCAGCGGCTGAAATTAATTTTGATGAATGAAACTGTGAACCAGTGAGGGGTCCCGCGGCATGTTATGCTAGCCCCTAGAGTCATGTTACACACCTAAAAATTAAGCTTGTAAATGATGACTTATGTTAATTTTTGGAGAAACTCATTTACTGAAATTGGACTGAGGGAATATATGTAACTAATTATTCTTTACTGAAACATATTACATTCAAATCCCAGCTAAACTCTGCTTATTCTATTTGAATCTTTCCAAGTCCTGAAATTTTATTCAATAATGCTGCTTTTCAGAGAAATATGATTTTACTTTTTAACCTAATGCAATTTTACAATTTTAGTTATTTGGTACAATTTGGTTATATTACTTGCAGCAAAGCCTCTCTGACATTGCCCAAAGGCTTCTGTAGAGTTGCTTTGAAGCCAATATTGGCAGGAACTGACTCCACTCAACCTGTTTAATCCAGAAATGGGCAACATGAACAAGCCTGGCAGTCAGATGGGCATGTTCTACTTAAATTAGTTACCACAAACTATCGATTTTAGCTCTGCTTATATTAACACGTGATGCTAGCTGCCTTACATTGAAAATGTAAACAGCACCACGACTTGTGTTGTATGTAGCAATGTTTTCAGCCATTTCTGTCTTATACAGGGTATTTTTACATTAGGTGTGACCCATCATACCTCCAAATAGGATCAAAGTGATGTGACCGTTGCATGGCAGTCTCATATCTCACCATATCTTGTTTTCTCCAGAATAAAACATTTAAAATTCACTTCAAAAATTAAATTCTAAATATTTTTATTAATCCCTGAAGGGAAATTCAGTTGTGGCAGTAGTTGTTATGATTTGAGTCGCTTCAAAAAATCATTATAGAATGTTATAGCTGTGAGGTGGGGGAAAGGGATGGTGCTGTCAAATAAAATGTGTTTTTTTATTTATTTTTATCTTATAGACTGACCTTATCTTCATATGTGGTTCAAATCTCTTCTAAAACGCCCTTAATTGTTGACTAAGCTGTCACAGGTCAACATACTGCCGACGAACAAGTTGGAGCCAAGTGGTGGTGTTTTATTTTGAAATTTCAGAGAATCTATCAGCCATTTTCATATCTGACCTCCTGACAACTTGATGTGCTGCGTATTAATTAATGTCTACCAGAGGCCAAGGACCAAATTAGTCTTGACGCATATCTCTGGCAGAGCAGCGTGGACAGTTGCTTCTGGAACACTCTGGTGCGACTACCCTGATAGACTTGAATGGCAGCTATTCAAAGCGGTTGATGCAGGACTGCCAGCACATGGCCACCTGTGTCCTGTGGGACTTGAGCTTTAAGTTTTGATTTATTTAGTTACTCGTTTTTTTATATATATTATGTGGTTTCATTGGCGAGTCAAATGTATATGGTGAAAGTTTACTGCTTTTTCACCTCCATAGCTTCGTCTTCAGAACACTATCATTACTGTCTGCTTCAGGTAAAACAGTAGTTACTCAGATTTCCTTCACGTAACCACACTTCAAAAAAGAAAGAGGAAGAAAGTTAAAAACAAAAACAGAGAAATTACTTGAGCTTTGGTTTGTGGGCATTTTGAGTCAATCTCTGGTTCTCCATGTGGCCTTCACATGCGCTCAACAGGAAGCTGGCAATTTTACAACAGCACGCATTCGAAGTACCTTGAGAGCTACCAGCAACACGCTGAGGCTGAAACAACAGGAGATGATATCTCCTGTTGTTTCTACTCCTGTGGCTTCTTAAAGGTTCAAAACAATCCTTCTATTTTCTGGTTTTATTCTTCCATACAGAGATCATTCACCCTCTCCACTGAATCCCTAATGTGTCTTTATTATCCTCATCTTCTACCTTTATCTCGGTCTCTCCGACCCTCCTTTTTACCCCTTTCCCCCTGTGGCTTTGCATGCATGATTCTTTTATCCCCATCTGGTCCACACTGGAGATGGCCACTGTCATTTGCTGATAATTACTGTCACCTGCACATTGCACAATATGATAAACATTTGATGGCACTGGTGGCCAGCCGCAGTATTGCAGTGCTTGTTTCGGTCACCTTAGAGCCGGTCAGAGGGGGCATTAGCAGGGCAAAATCAGAGCATCAGACCATTTTACAACCGCTTAACTGAAATAAGACATACCTTTTCATAAATCAGCTATGACCAGTATAAAACTTCCTCCATGGGAAGTCCTCTAAATTTAACAAGATTCCATACATTTAATATTACATTGCAGCACCCCCTGTTTATATTTACTGCCAAGATATTGAGGTCAAAGCAAAGAGGATTTCCAATTCACATGTTTATGTTTCTAAATCACTGACCTTTGCTTGCACAGGAAATCCATCTCTACTGATATACAGTATCGCAATGATAAATACTTCCCTTCAAATATTTATAATAGGATCAGGAAACCACAAGAACATAATAGTTTAAATTAGGCCCATCAAAGCCAAGAGGCTTGTTAGACAACATTCAGTTTCTTAAAGTTCAGGATACTCTTTTTCACACGCTGCGGTGGGTAAAAAATAAGGAAAAAAAAAAAAAGAAAAACAAAACCTCAGGAGTCAAGGGTTGCAATCATAATGATTTAATGATGGCCTTATCCTCGCTGCAGTATGGCATAAATTCTCTGAGCCAGAGAATATAGCTTTGTCCCCAACAGTAGTTTTTCCTCCTGTGTCACAGTCACTAAATCTGCCAGTGACTGACAATTATTTGACCCATGTGAAGAAGTTAAACTCTCAATTACTAAAAATAGAGGATCAGTCTTCAAGTCTGTTTCCATTCATCATGCAAATTCTTATTTATGTTTTTATATAAGATTATTTAACAATTTTGGTTATTTTTCAGACAAAAAACATTATTCACATATGGCTTTAGTCAAGAGTTGTGACCATTGATGATGCCAAACCTGGCTCCTTTGAAGCAGCAAAAGTACATTTTTGTCAGTGGAATATCTATATCTACACACACACACACACAGACATATTATAGATATATAGATGGATAGACAGATATGAGGAACTCCACTTTTTTAAATAGCTCATTTAACTTTTGCAGCATATTTCTAAATACTGGTTCCTAAATGGTGTTTGTGGGAGCACAAGTTATATATAAACATGCACCATTTTGTGATGCTATGCCTGCATCTCGATTACTGGTTAAAATGACCTTTCAGTTAACTGGTCAGGACATAGGGGGCTTTTCATGTATAAATATGCCCTTAGAAAACTGAATGGTTGTGATTTAAAAGAAAACAAAAATTAGAAGAGAAAATCAATACCTAATGTCACATGAAACAGAAAAGCATAGCTTTGTATTACAG
>JBAMYA010000008.1:1278984-1301759 GCA_037176975.1 Arrhamphus sclerolepis
GTTATATCTATGTCTATATTAGTGTTTAAGCCTCTCAGCTGCACCTCTCTTCTTTTCAAAACTCTTTTATTGTGCCAAGCGATTGAAAATAAATAAATATATAAATAAACTTGCTGGAGTCAAACTGTAAATCTCAGTTTGTTGAGTGGAAATGATCCCATTGACACGCATTTTTTCATACAACCAGTGTAAGAGTCATCTTATCCTTTTGAAGTGGCATCCTGTTTGAAAGAGCTCAGTGGCTGTTATTATTGTTATTATCATTATTATTATTATTATCGTTATTATGACTCTGTTTGATATGAAAGAGCAAAGGGACACTTTGGTGGTATAATGGGGACCACCTCTGTGTGTGTGTGAAAAGAGTTAGGGAAACCTTCTAGAAGGTAGTTTAAGCATTTGACATCAACCTCCATTTGGATAATGAATGCGTTCCCATAATACTGCTGTTTTACGTTTCTCTCATTGTTTGGTTTAAATGTATAATTATCTTTATGTAGTAATAATTCATCAGATTTTTCATTGACATTGACCTTTTTAAGTGTTGCGTATAAGTGACTGATATGATACTGATGCCCCTTCCTTGACAATTGGACTATACAGGGAAAATGTTCCTGATTGGAAGTCCTAAACTATCCCAAGTGGCTTGAGAGCAGTTGATATCTGAGCGGGATAGATGTGTATATCAAATAGTTTACAAAATGAAGCCAGCTGTGTTTCCCCTGCATACTGTGGCTTCCTGACACGGACCATTAAAGCTTATTAGCTACTTCCTTTAACTGAAATCCTCCTCACCCCATCTTCCACCCCTCATATTAACATTTTTTTTTTCTCTTCTAGCAACTGGAAATTATTTTCTTTATTGTAGAGTGTCAACCTCTCGTTTTAGTTTTCTGACGCAACATAATTGGCTCTTTGGAATATAATCACGGGTGAGATCTGTGTGATTGTGTTTTTTTTTTTTTTTTTTTGAACATACCAATCTCAGCAAATTGTTGATTACTTTGTTCTCCCTTCATCCCTTTGGTGTTGCTGTGTATGCAACTTATCTCTGATGTCTCTGTCAGTATGTACGCTTTCTCCCAAAGGTCCTCTCTCCAACACACTGCTCACAAGCTATTAGCTTTGAAGTGACTCATAAAGAATCAATTGCAGAAGATTACAATACTAAGTTAATATCAGAGGGGAGGCTGCATGGCTCATGAACAGATGTCAGCATAGATAATGTGTGCACATGTTGATGGTTAAGTGCTGCCTGTGCAAAGATGCACCCCCCACCCCATAAAGCAGGACAAAAAATGTGGTTGACATAATATTTGCTGTGGCGTACGTTATAAAACCCTGCAATGAAGATGATGTAAAGCTGGAGGTTGACAATGTTGATGTAACTTCAAGTTGTTGTGGCAATGACTTTACTGGGTGGTCCCAATGAGAATAGAGCACATGATGTGTATAAATGTGTAGAGTCATGAGAAAAAGAAAGTACACCCTATTAGAAGTCTTTCATACCAGGGTGTAGTATAAATATCATTTGATTATCAGTAGATCTTAAAATTAGGTAAATCCCTATCAGCTGAAACATCACCATAATATGTCTCACTGTGACATATTTAGCAAAAATTACCGAAGATGTACAAGCAGAGTGCATTCCCACATATAAGCCATGATTCAATAATAGCAGCGATAACATGAAGTAAGAGTTTTCTCAATGATGTAATCAGTATTTTGCTCAACTCATTGAAAGTCATACTTCATAAGTCATACATACAAATGATCAACTCTGCTCTGCCATGTTTGATAGCTGGTTTGAGATGCAGACATTGCAGACATTTAATACATTATACTGTCATGAATTTTAGTTGAGGCCTTAAGTCAGATATGAAGCTGTTGTTTTCTTTTTGCAAATTCGTAGAACATCATAGGGTCTTATCTTGGATTGATTTGATGGGACATTCACGTCTGTGAAAACTGACAACTGATTTGAATTTTTCCCCAAAATAATGATTTCACAGTTGAATGATGAACTCCATAATGTCTGAGAACTGTCTTTTAACGCATACCTAATTGATGGATGAGAGCAGTTGCTTCTCAAAGCCCATTGCTGATGTCTTACCTTTTTGGCATTGTGCAAACACACACCCTCAAAATACATAGAGTCTCTCTATGCTTGAAATTACAAAAAAGTAACATTCCAATATAAAAAAAAACCGTCAAAAACAACAACTTTTTTCTACATCATTTTACAGGTAACTCATAAAAAAGTTATCTTCACACTTTCAACTTCGACTGTTTGAACTCCTGTTTTCACTTTACATTGTTGTATTATAGACATGAAGCCTCAAAAATCACAAGAAAAGAACCTGAAAATGAAGGAAAAAACTGAATCAAAAGATTTTTCTTATTTCAGTAGTGTTTTTTTTCCATTCTTACTTGTTTCTGTGAGAGGAATGAAGCCAGATTAATGTCTTTCTTTACACAATCAAGCGTTAGAAGCAGATACTATCCCTTTTCTCGTTCTCTTAAAGGAGCTTCACGTGTCCTTGAAGCTTTGTAAAGTGCGATTTGTAAATGAGATAGCCGAGTATTACAGGCCCTTGGTATTTCTCTTTGCGCCCTGCGATCAATTAAAGCACGACAATAATAAATGTATACATTTAGAGGGATATCGCAACAGTGACAAATGATTTTACCCTTGAGCTATTGACATTGTCTGGGAATAAGCCATCTCTGTCCCTGTTGTGTATTCTATCTGAGGGGTTCCTTCCTCGGCTCGGGGAGTCTGAGGACGAGGCAGACACATATTCATCATCAACATGTGTGCCTGGACACACACACACACACACACACACACACACACACAAACATGCACACATGCATGAATACAAATGCATTTCGAAATGCATGCAAGCATTTGAGCACCTCTTTGCTCACGGGTCAAAAGAAAACTTCAGTTTTTCCTTGGTTTATGGTTTCTCCAACAGAAATATTTATGTGACCCTGTTTCTCACTGACACCATCTTCAGATGGAGTTAATTGGATCTTGTGTAGTCAAATGACTGATGAATGTGAGCACTCTTATTAAGTGGGATGAGAAAATTGAAGACTTCGTATTGTTGCATGTTCTTTGCTGTGCAAGTGACATTTTCTTTCTCATTATCTTCACAACTCTGTTCAAACGTTTGGTCCATTTTATTTTCTTCACTGCAAACAGATGAACTCTTGAGTGATCCGTCTGACCCACTTTTCATTTTTCTTTTTGTATCTGACATAAAAATTGGAATATATATCTCCTAATCCCCCTTTGATTTTATTCATGGCTTTGATATGTTACCAAGTTCATAAGATTGATTGGTTGAGGGAGCAATGGAATTGTAGTAATAGAGTCATTAAGTTGGTGGGGATCTAATATTACCAATCTGCTAGCCCCTGAAAGATCCATCAATAGGTGAGATATTTTCCCGCAAAGAGGGGGGTGACACATTTAACATATTTCAATAACGTAATTTTCATGTGGGGCAGGTCAGGCTGTGAGTACAAAGGGCAATGGTGTTGGAGTGTGTGAGTTGAATTGGGGCGTATGCTAAGCAAATCAATAAAACATTAAAGGCAGCATGCAGAGAGCAGCCCATTTGGTACCTGTCTGCCAAGGGCAATGGTCTAGCCACTCAGAAAAGCGAGAAGGATTGGAGTTGCTGGGCTTGAGGAATGCTCTGGCACTAACATAATTGGAAGGTAGTTGCCTTATGACTGCAAATTGGGTTTTTGCGCTTCATCAATAGGCATTTTGACAAGAAGCGTCCATCACGGTGAATCTCACTCTTGCCATGCCGAGCAGAGAAAGAAATGTCTCAATAATTACATTAAATCTCTCCCTCTCGCCCACCCCCAGCAACCTTCCTTATTGTTGAACAAGAAAAGCAATATGGTATAATTAGGTTTGATTGGAATGGTGGCAGTAGGGGGGGAGGGGGGCTTCAGTACATTTCCGGTGAGATTTGCAGATGAATGAAGTTACCATAGCGACGTGCATCTGTGTCCACTGGTGCGTTAAGCATAAAGCAGTACACGTGGGCACATAAGACAACATGCGACATCTGTTAACTGAGATCATGCCAGGCGTATTGACACCGACCTGCTGTGACAGATGAACTAATGGCGCCTAAATGCAGATATGCACCAGTTATTGATGACCTGCTGGAAAGATCATGCAGAGTGTTTCACCTGAGAGTTGTTGGGTAAAAATGAACCAGCCAAAAGGTTGTCCTTTGTGGAGGTGTTGTATGGAGATTTATGAGCGTAATATTATGTTTTTGGTCAGCAACATATTTTGGTTTAAATGTGCATTTGATTTCAGATATGGCGAAGAAACGGCTTTGCCCTTGGGGCAACATGATATTCATGAAACCCATGGCAAATTATGAGTCATCCCTGTTAAAAAACCTTTTTTGCTATGACGAAATAGTAATGAGTTTGAGGAGATTATTTAAGAAAAAAAACTCATCTACTCCTCTTTTATCTGAATTAGCAGTTTGACAATGAAACTGTTTAGGGATAAACCGTTTACCTGCAGAGGACATTAAGAAACTTTACACCGATGTAAAGTAATAATCCAGAGTTTTCTAGTAATTACTCTTATTTCTTAATTTTCCACAGGGGAGTGGTGGAACATTAGTGGCAGGAACAATCATCACTATGTGAAATAACTTTGAAAGCAATGAATGAAAGACATCCACCAAACTATAATTTTAGACATACAATCTTAACCTCCATCCAAAGTATGAAAAACAAGTGACATTCTGACCATGGATGAGTTTTAATGAAGAATCAGCAATTGTACAAACACTGGATAGCCCAAATAGGCCACCACCTGTACTTTACTATTCAAACTGGTAAGAGCTTCTCATTGGGAAGTACTGCAGAGATCTATACGTTTCAGTTAGCAACAAATGAGTTAATCCCTAACTGATGGAGTAATTCCTCAAGAAACACTATTAGAAGACATAGTACTGGAAAAGATCTTGGTCTATTTCAAAAGGTTCAAATCACTGGTCTGCACAGCTGAGGAGCTGAGGTGAATCGACTAAAACTGGCTTCAAAACAGCCCAATTCATTGTTAAAAGTCACTTAAATGTTGGGAACTACACAGCTACAAAGTGTTAAGAAAAACAATTATCAATAAAGCAGTTCTCGAGGTTCATGGCTGGGGAGGAACTGACTCCATCAGAATCTCATTTACAAATATATGAAGCCAACAGAGTAGATTATTCACCATTTGATCAGCAGCAGTTAACAGGTTATATTTCATATCTCATATCAGCATTCTTTACACAGCTGTAGCCCATGTGAAGCACATTTCATAAAAAAAAAAGAAAACGTTATTATGATCTTTCGCTTACTCATAAATATAGTCCATGTACTGATCTTTCTGGAGAAAAATATCCTTTACTTTCTTGTAGAAATCTTCCTTGTCTTCTTTCAGTTTTAAAAGTCTATCCTTCTCATCGATCATTGACACTTGCTCCGCAGCTGCAGAGTAGAATATCTGGTCTCACTACTGCCCCCTACCATGAGGCAAGAGAACTGCAGCCTCACCCAGTCCCTTTTCACTGGCATTGTAAGATTGCTGAGCACATGAAACATGTTACACATATATATATCAGCTAAACTATGGAAAGTCAGTGTTTGAAACATTTGATTGGCAACATACAGAGAGACAGTAACACCCTTTCAATTATGGCAGAGACCAGTTTGTGAGGGACTGTGCAATCCAAGGTGAGGCTCAGCTTTCTGCTGCCTCACCGTGCGTCTCTTCCCGTATTTGAATGGGAAGTGCAAAAATTCAGTGATTTTTAATTTAAAAAAAAACAAAAAACAAAAACAAAAAACAATTCAAACAAACTAAATTAAAAATGTTTAAGTTAAATGGAAAATCACTGGATAACCATTTGATTTATTCGTTTATTATATATTTTATTCTTTCCATGATGACAGGTGAGGCTCTGCCTCTCCTGACCACATGCCACTGCAGTAAAGTGAAGAAAAAAAAAGGCTTGAATGAACTTGCAGTCATGTGATCTGATGAGTTGTAGTGGACATGATGGCAGAAGAACTAAGATGCTCTAGAAAGTAGTGAAGAGAGATTGAAAGATTAACCAAGGAAGAAACCAAAAAAGAGTCAATTTTACAGTGTTGTAAAGGTGACTTAACTTCCACCTCCTATACAGGGACCCAGAAATCTAAGAGTGGCAGAAAGTCCTCTGTGCTGCTTTAAGAAAAGCAGCATTCAACATGTCTAGTGCCTGCCAAGGCTGTGGGGGCAGTATTATGGTCTGTTGGTCAGATCTAGGTTCAACAACAGTACGTGCCAAAATAAATAAATAAATAAATAAAGCTCAAGTGGCTGCCTGGATCCTGCAGTAGGTTTTCAAAATCAATCAAATATATCTGTGGACCTATTTCAAGATGACAAAGCCAAGACTCATCAGCGTCAAACTGTGAAGGAATAGTTCAGGAAGCATCAGAGACCATTATCACATATAAAATGGCCACCACACAGACCAGACCATAACCCCACTGAGGATCCCATTGTGGAATTGAGGTGGTGTGTTTAAGTGTCATAATATTCAAACAAAAGAAAAAAGAAGTCATATAAGGAAAAAAAAAAAGATAAAACAAAAACGCTACTGTTCCATTTTATCCACATTTAAAACCCACAACTGAATATGACACATTATCATTGCTGAGTGAGAAAAAGTTGTCTCTTTAAATAAATAAAATCAAGGATCATGATGTAACGTAACCCTTCCTGGGACCTCGTTTCTACCACCGCACTTATGAAGCCACTCTGTGAAGTTATGATGACTTCAGCTTCCACGATTTTCATCTCTCCTGTAACAAGGAAAAGAGCAGAGAGCATGAACAAGTGGTTATGTTTTAACTTTCCTGCCAAGATAGTGGAGTGGGGGGGTGTTCGGGGAGGTATAAAGTACTAGACGCTAATGAGCATAAATGGATCTATGAAATGAGGGTTTCCTGTGAAAGGATTTGTCCCTTAATATTATCCTACTGTGGAACCAAAAAAGAATTAAAAGAAACATACACATAAGTCAAGCCTCACAATTTTGTTTCAAATCAATCTACTTACTGTCTGGAGCCCTTCGACTCCTCGTCATTGTGTCTGGCTCGCATAAACACTGAAGTGGACAAATAAAACAACAGGAAGTATATGACAGAACAGCTCTGTTTGCTGAACAGTTCAATGTGTCATCACATTCAGTTTATGGATGTTACTGCCCATGTTTTTGTTTTCAAATTGTGTAAACTTTTTTGAGAGAGATGTACACAGATAAGCGAATGTTTGGATTGCTGCTTGTTTAGTCATCCTAGCGTCTGTTATTGCAGTTATAATGACAGGCAATAATTACAAATATCATTTTCATGAAGGGGCTATGCAGGCTGGAACATTTGAGATACTAACTGAAGATGTCCGTCGTGATAAGACAGGAAATCATGATTGTTTAAATCTCTTCTCAGTATGCACTGCATTTGTTGTTGCCATGGCTCAGGTCTCATTAAATCTAGCTTTGTTGCCATGTTAGATTTACCTTTGCTAGAATCACCAGGAAAAAGAAAAAAAAAAGTAAAAACAATTATCCTGCTATTTTGGAGGCATGTTTCTTTAAAATTGGACAGTCTGGGGATCTGTAATAAACCTAAGTGCTGGAATGAAGAAAAAGCTCCTTTTAAAGGCATCCACCTTGGGGAGCATGCCACTGGAAATCCTCTGGCTCTTTTTAATACATCAAAGCAGCAAATTAATCCTGAGTACAACACATGTACAGGCAGGTAAATGAAGACAAAGCCACAGTGGACCAAGGCTACATGCCGCTTATTACAGGCCCTTGATAAACTCCACCTCAAGCCTTACAAATGGCTTATTGGGAGGTGTAGGATAAACTTATTCTTAATAAGCCTGTCACTTTCTGAGGCAAGTGTAAGTAAGAAAAAAAAATGGAAGTAAGAAGACAAAGACAGTCTCTACACATACCAATGGCAGTATTATACTGTAACTTCCCAAAGTTAGTTTTATGTTGGTGTTTAAGGTCAATCAGATTAAATCTGTCATAGATTTTAGAGCTGAAGCAGGAAGAAGAGGACGGCCATATCATTGCAAAAATTTAACAGGTTCCAATTATTTTCTACAACATGATGCCAAATAAAACTGTGATAAACGATTATTAGTCTCCTTTTTCACTGTGACTAACCTCTTACTCACTGTCGTGACTTAGAAGCCACCAAGTGTTTTGGAAGATTATGGTTTGGGGCAATGACTCAAGAACAGCTGATGTGCAGCTCCGGGACGTCAGAAATGTCAAACGGGCTCCTAATTGCAGTTATTATTCTTTTTTAATTGTTGCATGATGACTCAGAGGTTAGTTCTCTAATGAGGGATGAGCAACTCACATTTTAGGTTACAACAAATAAGGGAAGGACTTCAAATATGTGATGTCAATAGCAACTATCTAAAAGACAGATAAATACATTTACTTTGTTATTTGAACTGTTGATTGCAGTGAAGAATGACACATAGTGGAACAGCTGCAGCTTAAAGAAACATTTAAAGGCAAGGCCTACAAGACATGTTTGTTTTACTCAACATTTGAGTTTTATTTAAATCTTTATTTGACAAGAATAAGGCTTTAAAGTTAAAGTGGACATGGCCTGCACTTCCAAATTTTCAGGATTATCTAGAGTGATAAAGTTAAGAATGTAGTAAGATGTGTGTGTGTGTGTGTGTGTGTGTGTGTGTGTGTGTGTGTGTGTGTGTAGACATTTGTACAACATTACACTTATTTATAAAAGTTAAAGTTACTGACAACACACCAAGTGAGGAGAGATCAGCTTCTGCTTTGTACACACTCTTTTGTTTTTGTTCCCATAGTGTCTTAGAAGTAATGTGTACTTGGTTGTGAGGATGCAACAAAGGTTCTCCAGCTTCAGGTGGATTTCTCTCACAGCCGTCCCAAACAGAGACATCGCCATGTATTTTTAGCTGTGAATTTTACAGGTGTGAAGCTAAAGAAGAAATAACCTGCATGGGACAAACATGGTTGGAAATGGCCATCTGATGTCCACTTTGAAGTCTCTGTCTCTCTCTCTTTATTTATTTTTTTTAATTCTGACCTGGCTAAGACACAAAACAGCTGTTATAAAACAAATTACCAAGGCAAAACTAGCCTTTATTTAACCAGGTTAGTCCCATTTTACAAGGAAGATCTGGGCCTCCAAGGGCCACATAGAGACAAACAAACACACACACTTTCCTATCAGCAGTCTCAGTCGCCAGTTAACCTGACAAACCATTACATGAGTACCTGGACAAAAACCCAAGCAAGGACCTTCTTGGTGTGAACCAGCAGTGCTAATCACTGTCATCATCTATTTTTAATCATAATATAAGATTTAATTTAAAAAAAAACAGTCACTGAGAATTCAAACTTTCTAAGCATTGGCAGGTATACATGAACAAAACACAGCAGGTTTGCAGTATTCAGCATGTTTATCTGTGATAAAAGAAAGATGTGCCTTTTTTCATTAAATATAATGGCAAATGGACACTTTAATATACGTAGCAGTGATTGAGGATCTTAACCAATCTGTGTTTTGCTGTATTACGGACAAACAACATGTCTCCTCCCTGATCTCTTAAAAGAAAAAAAAGAAGAAGAAGAAGAAAAATATAAATAAAAAAATGCGTGCATGAAGGCCATCAGCATCATTATGTCATCATCGTGATTTCCATGACCCATTGTCATTATCCTTAAGTGACCTTGTCAAACAAAATTAACAATGCAACAACATTTATGCATAAAACTGTTTTTTCCATTAACACAGTTTTTTTTGCAGAAATGAACTCATGCAAATGTAGATGGCCTCTTCTGAATCAGGGCACGTTTTTGCACTTGGGGATCCAATTCCTGTCGGGGATTACGACCGCGGCGTGACAGTTGTAATCATTGAAAGCAAAAGGTGATCCCGAATAAACTGATTTAAAACTCAAAGAAACTGTAGATTACACAGAGCAGTAAAATATAAGGTGGACTAATGCTTTTTTGTTTTTTCTAAAATTTTCAATTTCAGTAAATTACTAACATCACCTTTAGTGTCACTTGTGTTCACTTTAAAAATATGGGTGCTATTCTTGACATGCCAATCTACTTCCATATCATATTATTCATTCAGCTCTCAGAGAGCGTAAAGAAACTTCTAATGTAACATGTGGTATTTGCTAATCAAATTTTCTAATATACAGTCTCTGCCACTCACAGAAACAGCCCATCCTTCTAGCTGACTTTCATGACTTATCCATGTCATTTTCTGTCACTCCAGAGCCAAAAGTCATTAAAACAGTAAACTCACATGAACTTGGAGCAGTGATCTCCAGCCGTCTGCAGCGAGACAGTTACAAGTTAGCAGATGATGCAAACGTGCATGTGAGGCTCATGCGGAACAGTTTTCATTTCGATTTATCCCGATCATCTCATTTTTTCCGTCCAGCAAGCAAACTATGCAGGCTTGTTTGTGGAATAAAGAAATTGTTTCAATTTCCCATGTTCAAGCACTTTTCAAGGATTTCAAGCATCTGTATGAAGCATGTATTTGAAATGTGACAACGTGACAAACAGAATGCGTTCCCCGAACAAAAATATTTGAATCAGCTGGTAGGGCCACTTTTCATAAAGCTGTTTAAAGTCCTTGTCAAACAAATTCTTGCTGATTACTAATAAACGTCATACACACAGAATTGCTAGGAGAGTAAAGTTGACATTAGTGATAGAATATAAATGTTATGTTGACGGTTTGAACAGTTGAACTCAATTTTCTAGTGGCTTAAACCAGGAGTGTGATGTCCAGGGCCCTTTAATTCAGTCTCCAAGCCCTCGCTGATACAGCCATACCCCTGAGGTGACATATTTAATTCCCTGCGGGGCTAGAAGACAGTATAATTCCCCAGAGATTACCTCCTTTTGATAGCGAGCTCTGAAAGCTTCCTGTCACTCTGTGCAGTTTGGCAGCATCATCACAGCAGTCATTGATCTGTTTGCTTGACTTTGCATTATTAAGATGACAACTGTGTGCGTGGGTGTGCGCTCCGTATACGTGTGTCTACATGTCCCAACTGTAATGCATGTCTCAGATCCATTATAACCCGATTAGATTCTCCCTCTCCTGGAAGCGCCGCTCTGTGACAGAGAGCATAATCTTTAATGGAATTTGTGTGAAATTAAATTATACGAGCATCGATAAACATAACATAATTCAGAAGAGTAAATGGGTTTAATTTATTGGATGGGCAGGCGTAATGGCACCGGTGTGTATAGAATAAAGATGTCAGGGATACGGGGTTTGGAACAGCTGGATAATAGGAGCTGACAAATTCCTCATCAGTTTACGCACGTGTACGAGTGTGTGTGGACGGGTTCTGGATGTTAGCGCACTTTAAGGGAGAAAGATAAATATTAGCGATGAGGCAGAGCTGGGCTTTCACAGTTCCTGCTATTTTGAATGTGTATGTGCACACATGTCTGTGTGTGTTCAATATTCTGAGGCAGGAATTTGGAACAGCGGGAAACTGGCAGATTCTTCATCCACATGAGTGGGTAATGAAAGTTCAACCTTTTATTAGAGAGGACTGTAATTTAATGGGCAGGGTGCACACATGGGCCGAGAGACGCACGCAAGAGATGAAGACAGAGGGTTGGGAGGGGGGAGGGACGGGGACGGGGATGGGGAGGGGGGACAGAAACAGAAAAGGAAGACAAAGATTGGATTGAAAGACAGATGAAAAGATAGCAGAAAGCAAAGGAGATGAAGAGGGAGTCAGATGAGAGAGGGAGCTGTGTTGAAAAGACCGGGGTGAAAACAAATTGAGGCAGGAGTGCTCGGAGGGAACGTTTTGATGGCGTCTCTAACAGCCCAGCGCCTGATTGCCAGGTTGGGAATCATGTGAATTTGTCATTTTGCTTCTCAACCTTTTCAAGAGCTCCTTTTTTTTTCCTTTCCTTTTTTTTTTTCGTGGATGGGAGGTTAATAATCAAAAATGATCTGCTTCACTAGAGCAGATAAATAGTGTCAAACACAGCTGGGACAGAGAGGGGCTGACTGGCCACCACAGAGCTAAATTGATGGTTGTAGCTGCAGAGGAGATGGGGAAAAAAGCCCCCTCGCTCTACTGTATGACATGAATAGACTTCTAGGTGTCGCATTTTTCTTTCTGCTCTGTCGTTCTCGTGATGAGCCGCAGTCAGAAGCCAGGCGGCACAGATGTAAAAGCTTGTGTCGGCCGAGATGTGGGAGCATGCTGCAGCTCGACTGACAGAGCGCCTTTACAACGGCCTTTCAATTTACAGTCTGAGAGCTTGACATTTTTATTCATTTTTTTTCTTCCCCCTTTCAGTCAGGTTGTGTTTAAAAAAATATACTGACTGTGTGTGAGGGATTATGTCATAGACATGCACACACACACATACAATGTGGGCAAGAAAAGGGACAAGCTGTTGAAGACATATGTCATCATCACATTTTTTTCTTTTCCCCACAGAAGGCCGGACTGTTTTTGAAAGATATACTGTCCACAAAAGCCTCTTCTTCTTTATCCCATAAATCAGTGTGCCTGTCGGATAAAAGGAGATGGACTGAGAGGAAAAGAAAAGCAACTCAGTTAACTTTATCATCTTTCACTCTCCCACCCTGCTCCCCCCACAACTAATCCTCCGCCACTGCCCCCACCCCTGCACCAGATTTGTGGCCATAATCGAGAATAACTTACAGTATAATCTTGTTTGTTCCTTTCTTAAATGGAGCGATAACATCTCTCCGGATCATGAGTGGAACGGCAGCAGGGCTGAGGGGAGGGGGAGTCGAGGAAGAGGGAGGTGGGGGAGGACAGAGAGGCTGTTGCACTTCTTTTCTTTATGTGGAAATCCTATAGCGCTGGCGTTTATGACCAGCTGCCTGGCTGCTTCCTCTAAAGAATTTACTAACCCTCTCTCTCTCTCTCACACACACACACACACACACACACACACACACATACGCACTCTGCACCAACCACACCAAGTCAAATTCGTAGTGAGTGCAAACCTACTTGCAATACACTTGATTCTGATTCTTTTTCTCTCCAAACGTTTGCCAGTTAGGTTTCCTGGTGACTCAAAATGTCCAATACGGAAAATTGTGTGTATTTGGCCCAGGTTTCCATGATTTCAGGTGGACTAACCTGGTTAAATAAAGGTTCAAAACTAAATTAACTACATCAACCATCTATTTATTTATGCCACAACACACATCATTCAAATGATGAATCACCATCAGCTTGTCATCCAGGTTTGCACAAGTCTGTTAACGACATGTTCATTTGTTGAGGCAGGGAAACATGCAACACATGCAGGACTGCGGCCCTGGAGGCCTGGAGTTGGGGACCACTGCTCTATGACATCACAGAGAGCCCAAGTTAGAAAAAAATGTGTTAAACGTTGCAAATATGCATGGTTTCCATACTGAAGAGGCAAGGAAATTAACAGTTCATGGAAACATCATTGTTTGCGCATCCTTTCTGGAGTAAAACAGATGCATTCATACACACACAAATAATAGTGAAATAAAATGGTTGCAGATTTTGAGAAGCTGTTGAAAAGAGGCCAAAGATTCAGAAGATCTCATAAATGGAGGGGTGGTTTCCAGAGGGCTGGAGGCTAGAATGGTGAAGGCACAACCATCTTTTGTTTTGCTGTGGGAGCAGGGGATGGGCAAAAGGATAAATGTGAGCGTTGGAATGGTCGAGAGGTAGAATGAAGAATGAGAAGATCAGAAATGTGCCTGGGGGCAAGGTCATGTAACGCTTTTATAAGTAGTCAACAGGATCTTGTAGTTTATTCTGAAGTTTAGAAGAAACCAGTGGAGGGATGTAAGAACAGATGTAATAGTCTAACGTCTGCATTTAAAATCATTATTGATTTAGAACAGCTTGACTTTGGTATCTGGAATAGAACTGACCTAATGCGACAGTGTCATTTTTTTAAGATTCTATTTTATTTATTCATTTCTTTTTTGGCCCTTTAATCACAGTCAGAGGACAGGAAGGTGGGGCTGAGAGAATGGGGGAGACACGCAGCACAGGGTCATGTGGTGGGAGTCGAACTCGCAACCCCTGCAAGAGGAATGAGCCTTGTATGCTTTAACTGCTAGGCTATGCAGTGGCCCTACAATATAATTTTGAACTTTGTGGAAAAGATTATTTTTATTTTTCAAAACAAAAAACATTAGGTTATTTTTGTAAATGTATTCATTGCTTTCAAATATTATCAACAGATAAAATCTAAAAAATAAAATTTAAAAAAGCCTCCAGGTATTGTTAAATCAGAAAATATTTAATCAAATCTGATAACATATCTTCATCTCTTCATCCAAACCCAAATAAAACATCTCCAGATAGATTCCAATCAGTGGTACATATGCAGTCAGTAAAACTGGCAGCATATCAATGTCTATACGAAGTAAACAGTAAAGATGAATACAATGTGCGTCTGTGCAGACTGCTCACAATTTATCAAAGCCTGCTCTGAATAATATCCAAACTATGTTTAAATGAGGTGACAGCAGTCAGCTGAGCAGCAAGATTAATCAGGGTCAAGAGGAGTCAGGCTGCACACTGAGTGGCACTTGGATTCAGGGCAAATCAAGTTTGGTGCGGGAGAATTTGTTATGTAAAAACAGTGGCTTAAGTGACTGGTTAGACTTTTTATAACTCTTAATTTAATGCACTGATCAAATGGAATGCAAACATTGATAATAGTGAGTTTGACTTTGTATAGATTTCAGATGAAAAAAAAGACTGCAAAGAAGAAAATATGTACAGAACCTCTGCGGCGTCACGATGAGAACTATTTCATAATGAATCACATATGTGCTCAATTTGTGAAAATGTTCTCTCATTTTACTGAATCATGTACTCATTTA
This sequence comes from Arrhamphus sclerolepis, assembly GCA_037176975.1. Taxonomy (NCBI): domain Eukaryota; kingdom Metazoa; phylum Chordata; class Actinopteri; order Beloniformes; family Hemiramphidae; genus Arrhamphus; species Arrhamphus sclerolepis. The sequence goes on from JBAMYA010000008.1 coordinate 1,294,003, forward strand.
AGTAAAATGGCCTCTCATTTTATTCGGTCATACGCTCGTTTTCCAAAATCGTGAGCTTGTTTAAAAAAAACAAAAAAAACAAAAAAAAACAAAAACGTGTTCTTGATTTACTTAAGTTCTCGTTTTGGGTTAATAGTTCTGCCTTTCCAAGTAAATCGTGCTCCCGTTATATTCCCTCTTCCTAGCCTGGCTGGCAGCGCCGGAATTTTTGATGTCACTGAAGTTAGCTTCCTATTCACGGCTTCCGATTCGCCAGGAGATTAAAGAGCTATTCCACCACATTTTAGAGCAATCAGACCTTTTATAACAGGTCCAGATCACAAACCACAACACGAAAATTACTGAAACTTGGATTAAACTATGTCTTAGATAGTAAGGAGTATATCAAACATAGTTTCTGTTTCGTGAAACCTTTTTCTGATTTGTGAAAATGCAAAATAGATCATTTTCCTCATACATCAACTGTCAGATCACCTTAGACCAGATCCAAACAAGCTCACGATTTATGAAGACAAGTGTATGATCTAATAAAACGAGGGAACATTTTACTTAAACGTTTTACTAAAGTGCACAATTTAGTAAAACAAGAGGACGTTTTCACAAATCAAGCGCACGTTTTGTGATTCATTTTAAAATATTTCTCATCATGACCCCTCAGGGGCTCCGTAAATATGGCATATATGGATGTCTGAATCCATCTTTTCCTTATCCATCTTTCCTGAATGCGCAGAACTATCATATTATCAGCTGATGACGATGCAGTGACATGTGCCTTTCTGATCTGTGTGGAGCCAGGCCACTGTGCCACTAAATTTGTCAGATCCATGTTTGAGTCACAAATAACTTGTCCATTGATCATATGCACATTTTTACAGTTCATATTAACAAATTCATCTTCACTCACAGCCCTTATAGCAACAGTCAACTGCAGAGATTACACTTTGTGAAACTGAACATTGCTGTGAAATGACCAAAAAAACAGAATAAATTAGTTGGTTGTATCTGTGTTTCCAGTACAGTTTTGGGACCTTACATGGAGGAATAAACACTCACAACAGTGATACTTACTCAATCCACACTGATTTTCTTGGAATAATAATTCTGGCACAAAGTATTTCAACGGTTTATGACTGATCAAGTGTATAGATATTTATTGCAATTGCATATTCAGATTTGCCAAAACCAGGATTAGACTTTATCCATGTTTCTGAAAGTAGAATGTGTGCCACATGAGCAAATACTGGCACACATGCACATGCAGTCATCGAGGTTGAGCACTTGATTGAAGTTACTGGGACTGACAGAGAAATTAATATATCATCAGCACTACATAGATATGACACATCTTGAAGGCAGATGAGCAAATACCCAGAGGCAATGTGCACAGATGAAAAAGAATTGGTCCAAAGATAAACCCCTGAGGAACTTCATTTAGCATTGAAGCTCAGAGCACATTATTGTTGCTGAAAATATTAAATGTTTATTAATTAAATATGTAGTGGGTACTCCAAGAGGGAGGAGGAGTGCTCACTGTTGCTGGGACACCTGAACCTCTAGCTGGAGGTGTTTGGTGGTCATCCAGAACAGTGAGGGTTGGGACAGCGCACAGCTGCTTGCTAAACGGGTCAGGCTAGGAGGCCACTTCTGGGCCACAGCCTTCTTCAAGAGAGTGCTGAGGGGGAGAAGAGGGCTCTTCCTGCTGAAGTGTCTGATGACACTCGCTGTCTCGGCCACACCTGAAGCTCTGGCTGGAGGTGTTGATTGGGCCCCCGGGTACGGTGAGGGTTGAGACGGCTCTGGTGGATCCCGTAAGTCTGCTAGTCGAGCATGGGCTGATGGGTGAGACTAGAGAACCACATTTGGGGCACAGCTTCTTGGACCCTGTCATGGCATTCTCTGCACTGAGGGAGAGAAGAGGTGTCCCCCTCCTGGAGCATGTGGGGCTGCTCATCTAATGGGTAGCACTGTGAAAAAGCGATCCAACAACTTGTCTAATACTTTTACTCCAAGTCTGGATCTTAGAAAAACAAAGAAACGTTCCAATGCTTCATTTGTGAAACAGAAACTGGTCTACTCTTTGCCTCACATGGGGCAACAATTATGTTGGGTTCAGAAGGAGGGTTGTTTAGCAAATGAATTATTTATAAATGTCTAAAGGACAGTTAGAAATTACTGACAAAAAATATATTAAATCAATAATAAAGGTGCGCTGTTCTCTCAGACAGCACATTCTGATAGGGTTCATGTGCTCAGTCTTTAATTCCTTATGCTCACATTTTATGCCTATACCTGTCTGACTTAACTGGTTATAGGCTGGAGCGGACGATGTGTGCAGCCTGTACAACGCATGCTGGAGCTTGACTGCGAGAAGAAGAGGCCCCAGATTAAAAAAACTCAAGCTCAAATTAGAGAAGCCAGAGCACGATAAGAAGGTATACAGTAGGTTTACGTTTACCAGTCTCTTATCATTGTGTGTACCATCATTAATTTAGTGTGCCAACATTAATTTCCCTTCTGATTTTCAGGAAAGGGAGAGGCTCTGAATAAAACATCTTGTGCATTGTTTAAAATGTGTGGGGTTCTTTTTTTTATTTCAATGGGTGAAAAATTGTTGCGTGATTGCCCCTCTTCACACCAAGTGGGATGGTCAAGTGTCATGGGGTCAACAATGTCATGTGACATAAGGTTGACACCAGGGACTCTTTCTCTCTGAATGGTGGCAATGTTGTGGAGCACCACACATGCACCTGTGACCTGACAGGCCCTCTCTGGCTTCACACGCAGGCCCTTCAGGCAGGTGAATCTGGCCTTCAAAATGCAGTACGTCATCTCTATTCAGGCCCTTGTGATGCTGCGGGCAGCATTAAAATGTCTCTGTGCCCTTGTTTGTGGGTCTTGATAGGGGGTCAAAAGATGCTTCTGGCACAGGTACCCATGGTCCCCCAGCAGCAGGCCATCAAAACAAGTTGTGGACTGATCATGGCCAATTTGCAACCAGGCTTGTCACCATGTACTGGTGGTCACATCCCATCTAAGAAAGTACCGCCTTTTGTTCATTCTGTTAACATTAGTAGTGTTCATGTAACTTTGGCATGTGAGTTATCCAACAGGACAGGCCATGTGGGGAGAAAAGTAAAGTGGCATATGTAATCATAACAATGAAATTAGGATAATCATTTAAATAAACCAAACAAAGAACAAGAATAATAAGAAATCCCTGATTAGTCTCACAGCGGAGAAACTTTTCTGTTACAGCAGCAGTGGAGAAGCAAAAATAGTAAAAACAAAATAGAAGTAAAAACAAACAGTATAACTAATAAAATAAAATACGACCATATATACATATAAGCAGTGTTTCTAATTTACACTATTGCACATTACGTCTTGTCTTGCTGATATTATTGCACATGAATATTTTAATTGCACATACTTCAGCTGTTTGAGTCTTAGTGACTGTGTGGTGCAAGGCATCCCCTTACGTGGCTCCAATAAAACTTGAACTTGAAGCGGACATAATGTACCTGATCTCATGTATATCAAATAGCCTGAACAGAATAGGCTATACCTGCACATCGATGCTGTGGAAGGATTTCCAACTGACATAATCACACTCATGCTCTCCCAAGGGGGCACTTATTGGGATGTGAGTGCAGTCAATGGCTCCTATTACTCTTGGGAAACCTGGGGAAATTCATTAGCCTCACTTTGTATAATTTATGGAAATGTAATAGAACTATTTTGATGTTAGTACTTACCCACGATTGCATAAAACCCTTCTTTGATTTGCATTGCAGTTAAATGGCATCCAACAGGTTGCACAGAGCAATTACCACCTTCCGGATCATCCGACATACAGTATTCTTGCTCCGATGTTCAGCATCACAGATGGAATACATAAATTGTCCACTGGCAAAATATCTGAGCGCAAGGCACATTATCTGCTCAGTCGTAAGGTCATTGCTGTGTTGGAATGTTGCAGTCTTCTGGCCCGATCAGCTGACAGAGGTAGTGAATTCCCTTGGCTGAGAATCTATATCTTTCATACAGAATATCGTCTAGGTATGTCAGCAGATTTCGGCGGTCTCTAAAGCCCCTCACAATTTGTGCCCCAATATTATACGGGTCATCCAGGTACTTCAGAATTGTTTTGGGAGAGACTGTTGGTGGACAGGTGGTACTTATAAAGGGAGAGGTTAGTGGAAACCTCAAGTTAACCAAGCACATGACCTGCTCAGAGCAGGTTTGGGATGCAGCGTAAATTGCCATGGCAGCATACCTTGATCAAAACCTATCCACCTTTCATAATACGGGTTAGTTGGGAAGTTACTCTTGAAGTTACCGTGATAAGCTATTAACCCCACTACGGAGTACAGGCCCCTGCTCTCGCTGCTCCACCACACCAACACAACAAGAACAACAACAATTTCATTACCTACACCACAAAATGCACCCTTACTTCTGTGGCCCCAAACAAACCAATATCAAGCAGGCCACATCCACTTGCTGGTTTTCCTCCTCTGAGGCCAGATTGGTGGACTTCCTCTCACTCTATCTTCAATCCCTCTTCTACATCAACAGATGAGGTTCACTAAAACTAAACATTTGGTCTCCAACAAACATTATTCCTCCTAATCCAGATTCACTGACCACATCTGGCTGCTTCATCTAACATTTCTTTTACCAACTTCCTCAAACTGTGACCAGCTATACCCAGTTCATCCAGTAATGAAAGTGTAGATTTAGCTATGAAAGCCATACACCCAACCTCCGCTGGATGCACCCTAACGTTCCATCCTCACTGCTCAGCTTCTGCTCCTAAGTCTGCAAATCTTTCATCAGCTTCCTCCACTGAATCTTCCAGGGAACTTTCAGCTCAATAAAATAAAGTATCTGCTGACTAACTGACCACAAAACTATATCAACAAACCCTTTAACTAGTACAAACTATTTCCTGAGGAAAAAACAGCTTTCCACCTAAATCTACCTGCAGTTCTCAGTGACTAGCAGCTTCTAAAAATCCAAACTCTCGTTTCCTTGTCTTATCACTCCTACATTTCTCCCCCTTGCTCACAAACTGGATTACTACGCTCTCTTTCTTTGAACCTCCTTACTTTTGCCTCCGTCCACTTTCAATACCTGCAGCTAAACTTCTCAGCACCTGATTGTGTTGCACGTGTACTGGCCTTGTGACAAACTAACTTTACAGCCTGACAAGATGTGCCTTAATATTGTGGTAGTTGTGGTAGTAGTTAGTTTCTTCCTGTCTACGTACCTGCTCCACAACCAACTTTCTTTTCTCCTTTGGGCCAGCTTCGTTCCACACCGGGTTACCTGCCTTAACTACAAATAATGTATTGCAAACCTTTACAAAAAATAACATTATCTACAATACCAGTCCCATGAATTTTGAATTGTTCGAAAGGAATAAACAAACATTCCCCTTGAATCAAGAAACTATTTGCTTTTCAACAAAAATGTTATTATTCAACACGAGCATGAGGAAACATGTAAAACATGAAGCACCGCTTAAAATAGAAAATCAACAGAAATCTGAAAAAATACAATTCTGTGCATCCAAATTGTGGGTATAGAATAATATGTAAGACAACTATGTCTAAATATCCATAAATAGAACACAACTATGTGATCCTTGACCAAACATTTGAGAGAAAGAGAGAGAAAAAAAAGATATTGTGACAAAAGAAGTGACCCTGTCACAAAACACAGATGATTCAAATTGTTTTCAAGTGTTTATTTTGTTGTTTTTTTCGCTCAGCTGAGCCTTCTCTGTTGCTGTGTGGAGCAGCCTGTCAGTCACCTCTTTCACTCCTCCGACTCCTGAACATCATTCACTCACTCATCTTGACACTGTTGTCTCATGAGGAAACGCAGCTTTTGATATAAAGTTGTTCTTGTTCCCGAATACAAATATTTTTTTTTAAGTATTTGTTTGAAATAAGTATTCATAAAAAACACGTTATTTGTCCTTTTCCGAATACCGTATTTGGGTTCGGCTCCACCCCTAATATAAACCATTAACTATTGGTCAGAGGCATACATTTTGAATTATGTCTTCAAAGACTAAATCATGGTAAATTAAAGAACTATGAGAATGAAAAATTATTCCGTGCATTAATGTACATCAATTTTGGCTTTACTACTTTATACACAGATGAATTTTAAACCGAATAATTTTTATTGTGTTAAGCAGGAAAAAAAAAATGAACCATATCTACTCCTGACAAACACCTGGTTTTACCTCTTCCTTTAACAACTTTTTCCCACCCATTATGCATTTAACTTAGTTTGAGCCCAATAAATACTACAGCACATTTATCAGTGATTATTGATTAACAATTACGTTACAGTTTCAAATATGTTTTTCGCCATAAATTGAATTTGAAAACCAAACCAGTTGAAAAATTGGCAAACATTTTAGATTTAAACCAATTTAAACACAACAAACATTCACTTCAATGAATCTAATGAGCTTTCTTTTCGATTCAATTTATTTATTTATACAGCGCCTATTTTACTACAAGTCATCTCTAGGCACTTAAGAAACCCAGAGCATGAGCCCCAAATGCATGGCAACGACATCAGTGGCAAGAAAATATTCCCTCAACCATGTGGAGGCGTTGACTGTCGCAGCAACGGACTGAGGTGGTCGATGCGATGTGAAGTATTGATGTCTATGGTTCCAAATTATGCTACATCGAGTTACACTTTTCACAGAGGCAAATATTATGCAAAGACTCCACATGGCTTATCTCCCAGTCAGAGCTCAACTCATCTTCCTGCCTGCCAAGCAGTATCATATTACCATAAACCACAGCCAAACACCTGCATCAGTGTCTGGGGTGCAACTACTTCCTGGTACCATTACCGTTATAACAGCCGCAACAATGCCTTTTGCATTATGTTTGAACATCATTGAAACGCTAAAAATTTATGTCCCTGATGGATTGACAACTCAGTGTTACCTTGACTAAATGCCACCCGCCGCCTACACACGAACACGCGTGCACACACGCAAAAAATGCGCCACCTACCATTTAGCATAATTCAAAACTTAGCTTCAACATTTCGGTTTACTTAACGGGATTTGTTGGAATGAATTTTAATGCTCTGAAAAGTACGTTAGATGGATTGTGAGCATTTGGGAGAATATTAATTCCAGACACTAATAAAATAAATAAAAATATTCAATGACAACTAAATCTAATGTTAATGCTAGCTGACTCTGACTCGTGTCTTCTTTTCCATTCAGGTAGTATAACGTAACATCCTTGTACAACTATCTGTAAAAAAAAAAAACAAAAAAAAAAACAAAAAAAAAACATTTTTCTTCGTTAAATTATGAACTTTTCAATTTACTTACCATCTTCATTTTAATTTCTTGAAGCCATAAGCTACCAAAACCTTTGTGTAACAAAAAAATGGCAGACGGTAGAGATGAGTTTGAAAAGCCTCTCGTTAGGGGGAGGAGTTTCACGTGAAAATATTAACAAAATGTTTAATTTTAACATGACAAATTCTGAAAGACTTCACATCCTTCAAGAGTGCATTAAACATTAAAGACTTAAGTATATTTAGAAAAGAAACATGAATATGTCATGCAAACTATGTAATATATAAATATAATATTCGTACAACCTCCCTATGGCCCTTTTTTCAGTGTGTTTGAACTGGTTACCAGTATAAAAGACACCTGTCCACAACCTCAAACAGTCACACTCCAAACTCCACTATGGCCA
>JBAMYA010000008.1:1315432-1377546 GCA_037176975.1 Arrhamphus sclerolepis
GCAACGTAAGAAAGAGAAATCAACTATCTCATCCATAATTAACAACATAGGAGAAACAATACAGAACCCAAAGGAAACTAATGAGGTTTTTAAAACCTTTTACAGTCAGCCATGTAGCTCAGTTATAGTTTTGTCTTGATTCCTGTCTCATTTTTAGATGTTTTTGCTCCTCTGTTTCAAAGAGCACCATCGCCTTTGTAAACTAAAGGACTTTTTGTTGGCCTAGTCCTGCCTCAGGCTATCCTGTATTTGGATCCTCACCTCGCCACACCACAAATCATGACGAAAACATGAAAAACTACTCCCCTAGTGCCCACCGCTCTAGATCCAGCTGCCCAGATGGATCAAATGTGGAGAAAGAATTTCCAAATCAAAAATAGGACATCTTTTTGATGTCCTATTTTTGATCCCCATGGGGAAAAAAAACAACCCAAAAAAAAAACCACTGCTGTTTTATTCAGCAGATTTGCCTGTTTATGGTCTTATCAAAATGTAAAGAAGGTGGTCTAAACCTCAGACTTTCACATTTGATTTTAATTTAAAAAAAAAAAAAGAAAAGAAAATGAGTCACACTTAATCTAAGAAAAGGTTGTTGTACTAAACTTTCTAAAAGCTAAGGTGTGTTGCTGTTGTCAGGGAAATGCCCCAGAGAGAAAGGTGATACAGAATATTCTCCTGAGAAGTCGTTAAGATGCATTAAATATTCAGACAATTAATAATAAATGACTCCAGTTCTGAGACGATTAATTATTCTGGTGGGTGTTTAATAGGAATATTATATGGGCTGTGTATGATACGTCCCTCTGTGGAGACAACTTATGACAAAGTTCAACAAGAATCAACGAGTTTGAAAGAAATGTTATAATCAGTGTTAATACTGGCACCTCAATACTGGACTGGTATTATCTGCAGACCTGGATGATGTCTGTGATTTGTAAAGTAAAAATTCCAGCCCAAATTACCTGCCCTATTTCAGCCTACACAGACATCAAGAGATTATTTTTAATCCAGTGTGAATGTTTTTTTACCCGGTTAAATTATGTCGTCAGCTATGGATAATGTAATCAATGATACTTTTGGACAAAAATAAAAAAAAATGTCAACATTAAGCTGGAGAGCAATTTGGGGGTTATAGAATACAGTTTTAGCAAAAGATTGACATTGTGAGATATAAATTTTCTGAGGTTCCCTTTTCCAGCATTGACGGTTCACTTCACATGTAAACTTCCAGAGACAGTAGATGAAGTGGAGGTTATAATCTGAACTATCTTTGTTTATGCTCGCAAACTGGTGGATGGAGGAAAATCTATTATCGACTGTCAATGGTGCTGATGTTCTTTTATCAATCAAGTAATTTGATTCTTTGGTGAAGCACTAAAAAAGTGCTGAGCGGACTAATAGTTAGTGACTCTGCAGCCGCAGCTGTTCAGAATGATTTTACACGATTGTTAAACAAGTTTGGTTGTTTCTGACTCTGAGATACATTGAACGCTACAAGCCTAAGGTCGGCGTGTGATTGGATGAGGAAGGACAGGAGGCAGGACAAGTGTTTTTTGTGTGCGTGAGCGATGCGTTGCTTAAAGGAGATCAGCGACGGAGCCTCGGCTTTTTTCTGGAGTGTTTGGCGTTATTGCAGCCAACAATAACTTCTTCTGTTTCCTAATTAAACGACAGTTTGCTGAGTACTTTTTCCTTCGTCCTTTTATTACATCCAGCTGGACATTACAATATGTTTAGATGGAAAAAGTGGGGATGTCCAAATTGACGATTAACCATTCATTGTGGGGGGGCACTATGGTTAGCACTATAGCCTAGGTGGGCTGTTCAAGCCAGTTATCAGGCTCGCTTGTTCTGCCCATTTGGCCTTTTTTGTATTAACTGAGTTTGGAGTCAGCTCATTCCAAAATGGCATCATCCAGAGCCCCAAGGAACAGTCCTCAAAATCACTCTTCAAAACCCTGTGAGTGACATCAGGGAGGGTTTGTCCAGTTCTTTTTATACAGTCTATGTCTAGACCTGTTATTTAGTAAACACACTTTTTCAAAATAGCAATTATCTTTGTTAAGTCTGAAAATAAATCAGTTCCATCAGTTTAATTCATGCAGCATCTAAATCTTCCATTCTGTCATTTTCTAGTTAAATGAAATAACAATGGAAAGAGTGACTGTCTCTGACAAATCATCTCTCTGTACTTTGTGGACGGGATGATTCAAGATGCACCAAGACTGAGCTCAGATTTGTGAGTGACCCTTTCACATAACCAGGAACCTGACTGTGCTGGACCATATAAATGTTCTGAAGTGGAGCGGCCAAGCTGGAGAGCCCTGCAGTAAAAAAGACCTTGGCATATAAGCTTGGATTTAAATCAGTGCACTGGACCTGGATATGACAGTCATAGGCTAGAAAAATGAAACCATCCACCCTCATAATCCCATAACCATTACTAGGATTGTAACAAAACTGAATAGATACAGACTTTGGTAGAGGGGAGGGAGGGAAATCAGAACTGACTTATAACTGTTTTGTGTGAAACTGACAATGTGGCCCTCATTAGAAGTCTTGGCTGTGTAATTATGTGTGTAATTATCTGCATTACAAGTGGTGTAGGAAAATTGTCTCATAGGTCATGTGCCTTTGACCTATAGAACTGTTAACAGCCCCAGGTTTTGAATTAGCTACACATGTGGGTATGATACAGTACCCACGCCAGAGCTCTTATCACAACTCACATGTTCAGCAAAAACAATCTAAGAGGGAAAAAAACAGCACTGATAGTAATGGATCATTAGAAAGAAAAACACTGCTGAAATATTTGAACTCTGTGGAAATGTATTTAATCAAAAGAATAACAAAGGACATAAAAGAACATTAAGGTTCTGTTGTGATTTCATTTAGCCAAGCTACCATTGTCTTTTCTGATAACATTTTTGAGTTCATACTATGAACATGTTTTTATTATTATTGTTTCATTTATTTTACATTATATTTTATCTATTTTAAATAAATATACCGTATGTTGAACAGATTGGATTTTCTTTGCTAAATACACAACAGTAAGTGGTAAGCCTCTTATTGTACTTTCAGGTGTCACATCAGATGGTCTTTGTGACACAACCTTTGCTATTCATCCAGGCTTGGGACTGGCACAGTGAGTACATTGGCTTGTGACCCCTTAGTGGCTGCGCTTTTCAGATGTAGGAGGTAATGTGAGCTTCAGGGTTCAGTCCAAAAGCAGTCTGACAAGACAGGGGGCTAACGACTGAACCCCCAACCTTCTGTTGTCGGTGACCCCGCACTAAATAGTTTGTCAGAGTTTTAAGTTCAGAGCAACTGTGTTATGTGCACAAGAAAATAGTTTCCTAGAACATGTCATAAGACTGAGTGATATTGTTCTGAACTGTGGACTGTCAAAAAGGTTTTTCATGGATTTCCTGCGTAGGACCTTTGGGGCTGATCTGAACTCTGAGGTCAGAGTAAAGTAGGTTTGTGAATTGTGTTGCGTGTGTGTATATATATCTATATATATATATATATATATGTACGTACACATATACACACATATATATATATATATATGTATGTACGTACATATATATATATATATATATATATACACATATGTATATGTCTGGAATGGAATCAGAGTTGCTCCTTCACAGTAAAGTGTTCAGCATGACATATTCGTTAACAAGCACTGACATTAAATGAAATTATATTGTTTTCAAGAATGATTGAATAAGTTTTGAATTTGAAATTTTAATTAGATTTGAAATGTTTGAAATCCCTCCTTCTTTACTCTCTCCACAATTCCTGCAGTCTCTGTATGACTGTATAGTCTGAAAGTCATATAGAAGCACTGGATGTCTCAGTGCAGCCAAATGGACAATTCCTGATTTTCCTGCTGTGTTCTTGTGAGCTCTCCAGACTCATCCATTTTATTTACCATTTATTATCCATTTTATTATCCATTTTATTTTAAACCTACTCCTCCTTGCTCCTTGTGTGCTTGACTCTACAGATCATTTGGATTTGGGGTCTTATTCCAGACATTTATTACTCAGGCTTTGGAGAGCTCAATCAGCTGCTCCCACATGTAAACAACCTTTCCACTTTCTCATGATTAGTCAAATAACAGATGTTAACAAGTGCCAGAATTACAAGCAGAAGCCTTTTTTAGACTAGCCTGGAAAAATATGCCTAAAAGCTCAGAAGAAAAACTCAAGAAGATGCAAAGACACTTTATGACCAGAGCCATAGCAATAGCATTCTAGACCAATGTAATAATAATAATAATAATAATGATAATAATGATAATAATAAACACCCAGGACTTATGCAAAGAGCCCATGCTGCACCATGGTGGTTAGAGGGCTGCTCACATTCTTAGAGAACCTGAATTATGAGTGCTTGGTGGATTGACTGTATGCAGAGCCATGGTGATAGAGTTGAGGATTTCTGCCAACACCTGCCTCAGTTTGTACCTGACGGTGATCCGATCAGGAGACAGCTGAGATTAAAGGAGAAACTTTTGTACCGTTTTATCAAAGCTGGACTGACTCACTTCCTCCCAGCTGGCACGCTCACCATTCCGACAGCTTGGCAGCAGGAGATTCCTACACCCAATTTTGTTAGTTGCAATATTAAACATTGTTGTAAACTTAGTCCACAGCTGGAATGTAAGTGAAATATTCAGCTGTATTAAGCATTATTTGATTTCATTTGCAGGAATTTTGGTTTGGCTAAAACAAACAGCTAAATATGGTTCACTTAAGCTGGTCCACTTGGTGACCATTTCGATCATTCATCATCATTCATTTAGTTGGGTAATTAAATAATAAAACTATCCTCTCTAATGCATATTTATTTCTGCTTTACCTGGACTCCATGTGCTGTTTTAATCTCACTTATCATACCAAGGCAACGATGGTCCCGTGGAGATGTTATTAGCAGAATTTTTCTCCAGCAAAGCAAGTAAACAGCAGTGACAAAGCACCAGCCTCACACTGCTCCTTCCTGATTTTAGACAACACTAACTTGGTCCAAGGACATGTGACGATGACAGCCCTGCTTCTTTGGCTTACAAGCCAGACATGAATGCTACTTCCTGTTCGTAAGAGGAATCTCTGAAAAAAGCCAGTAGCTAAACTTACAACAGGGTCCAGACATGCCTAAGATAGCTTCAAGCACTTCTCCAATGTGAGCTTGTAAGTATGAACCACAATCTGTCTGTATTCTGACGAAGGAAAAGGAGAAATAGGGAAGTGTGTATTAGTTGTGTGTATACTCATGCTAAAGGACGTTAGTAACCGCAGCCATTCACAACTTGTAGTCATTAACCACACACTTCCTCACTGGCCTTTATCATCAATCATAACAGCGTAGATACACAACTAAATAAATAAAGCTGCAAGTTTTCTCTTTGTTTTGTTTTGCTTTTTTTCTTTGCTTCTCTTTGTACAGGAACAAACAGCTGTTGAATCAAGTTATGTCACAGAGAAAATGTTAGAAATTAGATAATGATAGCGTAGGGAACTTTGAATATCAGCGTGCACATCCTGGATATGTCAGACATGAATTATATGCTGTAAAAGGAGATAATTAACTGCACAGCCATGAGGGAAGAGCATTCTTGAAGTTAATGCATCACAATCATTTGCACCTAGTTAGAAACACTTTTCTGGGTTTACGCATTTTGATGATGTCTGTGTCCCCATTTATATCTGCCTCAAACTCATCTTGTTCCCAAACAGTGGCAACCCTGACGCCAAGATAAACAACTATGACAGAACTAAGCCCTGAGCTTGGCAAGTCTTGGATGTGATTATTTATACCTGTCAGCTTTTGGTCTGTCTTTCACGTGTAAATCTCTGATGGAGAGTTCTAAGAAATGTATCCTGACTGTGCCAAGAAGAGGACTGACTACTGGGCAAAACCACGGCTTGTATATATTATATTTGCTGGCATTAAGTACGGCAGTCATGCTGCAAAACTCACTCTAACCATTTATTATATCATCAGCACTGCTGGCAAAGATCTCCATTTAGGGATGCACCACACTGAAGCAATAGAAGAAAAGAAGAGGAGGACTTTAAGAAAACAGAAGTGAAGTTGGGATCTGCATCTGACACAGCTGATCTGGATTTTAGCTTATGATCATATCTGAGTATTCCACAAATACCCTAACTCCGAGGAATGATCAACTCAGAAAAAAGGAGAAGAATACATTGAAACAGCTCAATTTGTGCAAATGTAAATCCAGCGTATGTCTGTTTGTGAGGAAATGATCATTTTCTATCAAATGCTGAAGCAAGAACTCATAAATCTAAGAGCAAGACATGCTACGTCTCTAATGGTCTCTGCAGACATGTTGTGGCTGCTTAGTGCGTGCAATGACACAACGCCAGATGTAGTAACATTATAAATTATAACCTTCCATTTCCAGAGAAGAACTAGAAAGAAGGCAAATTCTTCCAGACTCGTCATAACAATCTGTTTGGAAGTTTACTGGTGATTTGTTCCAAAGTGCTGAAGTGTAGTGAACAAAAGGAGAAACTTTATCAAAGGTGCAGTCAAAGAAAAAAGACACAATGACGTCTATCCTTGAGAGTTTGCTATGACATTTTCACGCAGTGTAGCTCACCTATCCATCGGTGAATTGTTTATTTTGGCAAGGCAGGACTACAGTTGGTATTTAAATCTTAAACTGAATCATATGGTTTTGAGAGACAGTTTAACTTATGAAATGATGCTGCAGAAGAAGTGAAGTTAACTAAGTATATCTTGTGGATCAGGTCTACACCTTTGAGTGATTTATGCTTAATGCCTGATGGTTACTTTCTGTGTTGCTGCGTTTGGTCTGAAGTGCCCAGACTGCTCCTGACAGACTGTAAAGCTGCTCCAAGTAAACCACACACTGTAAAGCTAATGGTGCTTTGCTCCATATATCACAGAATCCATCAAGATAAGCCTGCAGACTGCATCTGAACTGTGCCCCACCGCAGGGTTTTAAAGTTGTTCAGCAACTTGCATAGGCCCATCTCGCTGACAGTGCCACTCAGTTGTGCAGCTACTTTTTTCCTACCGCTGGTTTGTATCATAATTCATCTCCTAAAGTATGTGATCCTCCTTTTTCATCTTTGAGCTTATACATGATCATCGGCCAAGCCGCAGCTGACGCCAAAGAGCTACTGTAGGCAAAGAAAACACAGCGTTCTATTACTTTCCCCCGTGCAGCCTGCCTGCCCAGGAGTCTGCTTCTGATTATGTGTGATCATCTTCAAGCCTGCCAGCTACATTTCAGACTCAAGGGAGTCTTTTTTTCGTCTTTTTTTAATCAAAACCTGGATCCCATTCAAAAGAAATGTCAGAGAAATTGTCAGAGCCACTCTTAATTGCCCTCATGGCATCCACCAACAGTAGGCAATATTTATGTTCTTCTTGTTTTCTCAGTTAACATTTGTAATGATAATTTCCAAAATACTTACACACTAAATAAGTGACACTTCATTTTAGTGCCTTCACACCCCAAACATTGTTTAAGCACATATCAAAGTACCTTTCTTCAAAAATCTTCTGCACGTTTCATCATGACACACATGATAACAGTTGGAAACTTGATTTATCCCTGCACTTACAGTGTTTAAGTGCTGATACTAACCAAGAACACTTTGTCTCACATTTAATGACTACCTTACGAGCACATTGTTAAAGAAAAAAAAAAAGAAAGCAGAAATGAATTATGTACTGCATAAGATGCACAAAAAATAGTAGAAGAATAGATAACGATACAAATAGGTACACAAATAATTAGGGATTTAACTATATACGTATAGGGTGCACGTGATGTCACAGCCAGAGACACTCACTGCGGTTACGCCCACTGAGTGGCAGAAGGAAGTTGGGTGGCAGCGTTGGCTTAAATGCTGACTAAATTTAAGAACAATGTCAAAAAATGGGGATGAGCTGGTGTGCGATTGATTGTGTGAACAGGTTTGAAAAGCAGTCAGAGCTATCTTTTAACAGGCTACCGAAAGGAAAAGAAAAGAGAAGACGATGGATCGCTGGGGCATACAGTCCTGTAAGGTTTGGATGAACGCTGTGTGATTTAAATGTTTGTACTGCAAGACTGACAAATAAAAGTGATATTCTGCAAATGGTAAAGAGTTTATTAAAAGTATAGTTTTTAACACAACTGTCAAGTCAGTCTAAATATGCTCATGTCTCACTTTCCAACCTTAATCATGAAACGGTGTTGGGGAAATAACCAAGAAAAAGATAAACCCGAAAGCACCGGTGTTGAAATCAGGTGCATATATATGTCAGGATACGCATACGGATCAACTGTCCTTAACTTGATGTCATATTCCATTTTCTCGGTCTTGCTGTTTCCTGCTACACTCCTCATGTTGAGTGAGGTTTGTTTTGCCACTCAAGGCTAGTTTATGCTTCTCCAACTCCATCAATATGCAGAGCCCTCTCCGACGTTGTACAGCAGCTCTGTGACGGATACCTCCCCAGTTTTCTAACTATCCATAAAAACGATGGATAGAGCAAGTTTGTGATTGGTCAGCTGCCTCACTCCTCCAATTTCCTCATCTCACAGCAACACATACGTATGAAAAGAAAATAGAAAAAATATATATAGGTTATGTGTCTGTGTAGAGGAAACAAAGAGAGGAAGGGAATGCTTACAAAGTTGGGCCACTTTTCTTTCAGTTCTGCTTCCTTCATTTTCTAATGAATATAATAGGATAAGTTCAGAATGTCCAGCTTTATTAAGAAAACAACATTTGAAAAAAATAAAATAAAATAAATACGTGGAAGGATGAGATTTTTATTTTCAAATTGTAACGTTAAAAAGAGGTTACTGCATTTTGATTCAATACTCAAGAGTTTCTTCCTTACCCGCTTTCTGGAACGGACCTCAGCAGATTTTGACCATGGAGCATTATCTGATCATTTCATTTCCTCCAGTTTAGGAAAATGGAGGAAAACTTCAGAGTGGTGTTTGTGGTCACACAGAGACAGAAGTTTCAGAAAAGAAGCTTGGGAGGAAATGGGGAGTGGGGAAATCTAGTGTGACTGCATTTGTGTGCCTGTGGACAGTGATGTGTGATATCGACTCGATGTGGCTACCATAAGAGCCGACTACCATGGAGTGGGAACCGGGTCTCTTTCATTCAGCTCACAGGTCTGTGTGTGGCTGTTCATTGTTTATTTATCTGATGACCACAGACAGGACAGGAGGCTGGTCACTATAAAAAATAAAAAAGTTTTAAAAAAAAGCGGCGCCTCTCATTGTCCTGGAGGTGAACTGCTTCACAAAACTCTCCAAACAACAAAGAAGTTAAAAAAAAGAAGAAAAAATAGTGTCCTATGCCACTCTCCTTTATCTCCTCTCTCTTCTCTAAACTCAGTATGGCAACATCAACAAAACAACACAACAGGTAATGTGGTAACGTTTCTTTTGCTAGGTGAGAGATGAAAACGTTCTCTAGCTAGTTGAAACACGGTTCATAATTTTTGCTCTTACCGCACCATAAACAGGTTAATAAGAAACAGGTCATGAGTTTGGAGCCACTTTGGTTTTGTTGTGAAATACGAGCCTGATAAAAGTGAGTGGTGGGGAGTGGTGGATAGAAAAAAACAAAGAAAAAACCATTATGCCACATCTGTTACACTAGCAGAAATACCACAAACGTGTCAGTTCATTTATGCCGACATCATGCCAGTGTGCTGAGAGATGGAAGTAAACAAAAACAAGGAGGACACACACCCAGAACGTCATTGCTTCAGAATGCAGCAAAATGGCTAAAAAAAAAAAAGAGGGGGCATCTGTCACCCTTCAGAGAGCTGGTCGGAGAGGGCTCTGCTTGTCTGGAGACGGAGTCTGAGAAGTATAAACTAGGCTAAAGACAATTGCAGTCATATATACATATATATATGTGTGTGTATATATATACATACATACGCACACACACATATATATACATATATATGCTGCTACACAAAAAAATACTCATTGTTGTCATCATTATTCAAAGTATAATACTTATTTGATGACGTTTTTATTTTGATAGCATCACATGCGTCCTGATCTGTGGCCTGTCTGATCAGATAGCGGCCTGCACTGTCCCAGCTGTCCCCAGGCCCTCCCCTGCTCCAGTTCTCTTCCTGATGGGGGCAGCACAGTGTCTTAGTTACCACACAGCAAGAAGGTTCCTCACAATGAAAAACCTTTGCTCTTTTTTTTTTTTTCTTTTTTAAGATTTTGTGGAGAGAAAGGAAATTGGGACAGAGAGAGAATGGAGTATACATGCAGCAAAGGTTTGCAGTCTGGGAGTCGAACCTGCAACTGTTGCCAGGGGGCTGTAGCTTCAGTACATAGGCTGCCTGCTCAAACCACTGAAGCGTCCAGTGGACCAACTCATTTTGAATTTAAAGGCAGCAACATGCCTCAAAAAAGGACCATCTTGCTGCCAATTGAGTTAAATGACAAAAGGTCAGTGGCATGATTAGGTTTTTTTTAAAAAAAGCTTAAAAGTAAGGCAGGGATTCTCTCAGAAGTAAAGATGGGGAAAGGCTCACCAATCTGTGTCAACAAACTGTGAGACAATTTTACAATATGCCCCTTGCTTTTGAAATAGCTCATCACTCACAATTCAGAATCAAATTATTCAAGTTGGAGAAATCTCTGCACGTATGACAAATTAATATTGAATATCTGTGATCTTCAGTCCCTCAGGTGGCCTTGCATTAAAAACAGACATGATGGAAATCTTTTCATGAGCTCAGGAACCTGCTTTTTAGATGTTTTTCTACTATTAAATTCAAAATTACCTCTTTTTTTTCAAATTTCTCACTTAAACTGATATGTTTTCTGTGTTCTAATGTGATTTTAAAGACAGGTTCATGATATTTGGAAATCATTGTATTCTGTTACATTCACACAGTAACCTGACGATTCTTGGAATTGGTGTTATCCTACAGACTTTATTTGCTAAAATAAAACCACTTAAAATTAAAAGTGGCCCTGGATTCATCAAGCAGTGACTTGATGCAACACAGTGGATAGCCGAGCTGAAGAACGTGGACTGTTTTTGCTGTCAGTGGTTTAGGTTAGTTATTTTGGGCAAACACTGAAACTGTGTTTATATCACACACAAGGAGAAACAGTCTGAAAATGAAATTTGATAGCTTTTGAGTTTTCAGACAGTGGCTGGGTAAAGGTTCACCGTGCCAGCGCTAGTCCTTTTTTTGGTGTGTTTGTATGTGTGTGTGTTTTAAAGTGTCATGGCTTCTGGTTTTGATTAAGCATTATTTAAGGCTTGTTTAGTTTAGTTTTGTTTAACTTTTGTCTTTGTTGGTTTTCTTGTCTTCATTTGTTGTTTGGACTCCTTATGTTTTGTATTTAGCTTTTATTTTTAAAGAGTTTTCCTCGGTGTGTGCGACTGCCTCTGTTCTGCCAAGCTGTGATTGTAAACACCTGTATTTTGTGTTTCTTTGAGTGTTTTCTGTACATAATGACGATTTTCAAAACTGCGTGATGGACTGCTGGTGAATGGAGTTTTTTGTTTGTTTGTTTGTTTTTTCCCCAAACACAGTACATAGTATGTATTATGTAAACAACAGCATAGTCTGGAGGATCCAAGAAGTACGTGGATGGTTGGTACTTCTGGGAACATTTCCAGTGGCCACTGTTTAAAAAGGCCACAGGTCTCTTATTCCTTCCCTGCTAGTCTGTTGTCATTTTGCTCATCATTCTATCTTCTATTTCTCCTCAAGCTGTCTGTCAGTTGATGTTTTGGCTTTTTTTTTTTTGCAGTTTTAGTTAAACTCCCATCTTTCCTTGTCAACAAAGTACTAGAAACAACATGTAAAAATGCAATGTCATTAATAAAATAAAATAAAATTATGTTGTCAATTTATAATTCACCAAAATCATGTCAAACATTTCAAATGAATTCAAAACAAGATGAGGCTCCAACAACACTTAAATTCAGCTGCTGATGTTGGTTTTATCAAGAAAATACCACAAAAAACTCACTTGTTGAAAGAATAACTTCTAGTCTAATTCTCTTTCACCGTCTCTCTCTATTTTTCCCTCTCTCTTTACTACATAGCACACACACACACACACGCACACACACACACACACGCACACACACACGGATGCACAGCCTGGCAAACACAGACGCTCATACACCTCCCACCTTCCTCCGAAGGGATCCCGGGGTGGAAGACATCATCGGGCGGTCCAGGAGGCTGCAGGGGCCGGCCGCGTCATCCCTGTTATGGGCGGCGCGCGAACGGGAGGTCGGAGGGTGTTTTCCAGCTTTAAAAGCACCGGAGCCGGCCCCTCTGACAAACCGCGCCGCGTCATCGACTTGCAGACACTTTTTGAAAGCTTCACCTTTGTCGAAGCGAGCCAAACTCACCTCAGCCGCGCGCCCGCATCTGCCAGTCCCCCCACCCCCTCTCATCCATTTACCCCCGGTTACCCCGCTGCGCATGAAGTGAAGCTTGTTGCGGTGTCGCAGCCGGACAAAGTTGTGCATCGCTTGTTGAATGCAGGATACCATCTGTCTGAGCGTCAAATCCAAGTTCAGCTTCGGAGCAGAAGCCGGAAAGGAGCGGGGACTCCACTCTCTCGATATGAAGTCTGCAGAAGAAGGTAAGATAGCTATGCAACCACATTTTATCAATGAAAGAAGAAAAAGAAAGGAAGAAAGAAAAAAAAAACCCCTCTAATTTAAACTGTTCATGCATGGATACCGGTGCTGCTACGAATGCAAAAAGAAAAAAAAGGACCCTCGTAAAGTTGGAGTCTTATAAAAGCTTTATTAGTGTTAAATAAGTCGATCAGTTTTCACAGACATATACGTCAGTTATGTGCTGCATTTGTCAAAGGCAGATAAACAAAGACCTACATGTGTGAACACCTTGGTTGTCTGTGGTGAGATATTTCCTGTCTTTAAAATAAATGTCACATAATGTTTTGCTTTAGGGTCTGCAAAAGAATCAAATGAGCTCCCTCAAGAATTATGAATGGCATGCACCCATTTTACATCGCACCATTAGGTGTCTCCAGCTGACTTTGCAGGTGCCTCTCATCATGTGCAGTGAAATATGATGGTTTTTACTCTGCAGCTGTCATCTCCTCCCCTCCTTGTAGACGTTTTGTGTCAAGTTTTACTTATTTTGTCTTGATTATTAAGGGAATAATTAATAAACAAACAAACCAAAAAAAAAAAAAATACAATTATTCTTGTGCAACAAGAAGCAGGGAAACAGGAGGAGAGCTGCTCTCATTAGTTACTTTTTTTATTTTAGACTGTTATGTTGGATTCAGTCTTCCACTGAAAAAGAAAAAAAAGGCTGATTAAAAGCTCTATGATTCAGCATTTATGGTAGCAAAGTCTGATTTTCTTCATGCGAAGCCACTGATAGTCGGTCTTTTCTTCATTCACAGTGCTGATGCCTCTGGCTTTATGTGGATCTCGGGAATTTTATTTTGTCTTTGAGGTTTCAGGCAGACGGGAGCAGGCTGCATTATTATTCATTTCTGTCCCTCAGTACTAAGCCTTATAATTGGTAACAGACTTGTGTGTGTGTGTGTTTTTGCAACTAAGAGAGGGAGCTGTGATCTGTGCGCTCTGGGATGTGGGATAGCTTACTTGACAAGGAGTCGTGCTGAACCGCACACTGCTGAAGGCTGTTATGTTATATCACACATTAATTCAGATGCCCAGACAAGAAAATAGACAGACCCTGCTGGTGTTTTGCACGTACAGTATCAGCCATGTGCAAGAAGTGGCCTCAGGGCTTCCAGTTCCAGAGGCTGCAGATGACTTCTGCGTGCGACTTCTGAGGTCCCGTCAGTCTGAGCACAGACTAGACCGCAATCCCTGTGGATAAACCCCCTCTATTCTTTAGTCACGCTGGTTTGGTTGTGGAGAGAGAATGTTTTGATCATGATAACATAATTGAGAAAAATTGTTGAGGACAGAGAGAGCACGCTATAATTTGTGTGAGAGCCAGTGTTTTCAAATTATCTCTGCTTACACCACGCTTTGACATTCGCTGCAAACAACTGTCGAGGTAATGCTTTGTGTTAAAGTGTGATTTTTACTTTTGTTTCATTTCTTTTGCCTCATAAATCGCGAGCCTCTGTACTTCGGCAGATGTGACGTGTGTGACCCGGAAAACCCAAGTTTCAAGATCAGGCAGCAAGTAAGAGTGAAAGCCTCAGTGCACTGAGTGGGAGTTGATCACATTCACAAACACATTAAAAAGTGGCACTGCAATAACAGCTCGAGACAAAGTAGTCAGGCCTGACATAAAGAGGTGTGTCACAACGGGTTGAGTGGGCAGGAGGGTATCATCCGTTCAAACTGCAGGAGAAAAGCACCAGAGAGGACTGAGCGGAGCCCATACCAGGTCTTATGATGAAACAGTGAACAATTACTGGAGCAAAAATGAATTTCCAGCAAGAAGAGCAAGAGTTTGATTTCAGCTATTTGTTTGAGGATGGCCAAAGTGTCAAGGATGAAGCAGAAAGAGGTGAGCACTGAAGACAAATAGTGAGGATTCTTTTCTTTTTTTCTATCACTATTAAATTTAGATATTAAGGAATCAGCAAGCCAAGTGACTTAAATAACATGTTTCACAATGTGCAAAAGAAAATGTCAACTTTTGATTGAGTTTTCTGTTATACTGCTGATATATATTGGACATATCTGCTGTACTACCTCCGAAAACAGACTCTCATGAACTAATTTTAAATTGTCAACCCACATATTATGTGGCATGTGACAGATTTGTCACTTCACGTGATGCACGACATTGTGGTTTACAAATATAGCATGCTGCATCAAGGGGAATGCCCTTCACATTGGTTTGGACTGAGTGGTATTCTTTCTGAGCACTTTTACCCTCTTTGACATTATTAAGAAAAGGCAGGTGTTAAATTACTATTTGGACCAGCAGAGGTGCTCGTGTCGGCTTATGTGTGACTTGCGCTTGTGATTTCCTCAAGTCCTCGCTCGTCTTTCAGATGTGTGCACTGTGGCGCATCTGTGTGTAGCGCTGCAGCAAATTCAGCTCGACTTAATCACAAGCTCAGAGCGACACAAGAGCGCTGTCAGTTTTCCACAGGGGAGGGCCTAATTCACTCAGTGAGTGATGCAATCAATCAAATGAAACATCTATCAGTGCTGCTGAAGGAATTCCTGCAGCGTACATATGACAGCAGGGTGTGCCAAATAGAGCTGTAGATGAGCAAACAAATAGAGTGGCTGTGCAACTTGTGACTACACAGCAACCACATACAGTACCGTAAGTGGTAAGTGCTTTGAGAAGATTGCTGAGCTCCTCCAGATGTTTATAAAGACTGAGGCGTAGTCTCTGTCTGTGTATAGTGGTGAGGTAGGTTTACGTTGAGTCTTCTTCGTGGTTTTACTGTGGAATTTTGCTGCAGATTATAGTTCCAAATTTCTAAAGTATACTTTTTTTTTTTTTTCATTTTTCAGATGCATACAACTACACACCAAACGTCAGCTTGGGCCTTCCACTGGGTGTGGGCAACACTTGCCTGGCCACGCAGTACCATACCTTACAGTCCAGCCCTGTTATCTCAGTTTCTACTTGCCATCAGACAGGCTACAGCCTGCAAAATGACAACCATGCAGCATCGGGCTATTACCTGTCTCACGGCTTGAGACCCAATGGGGCTCCAGCCCTGGAAAGCCCTCGCATCGAGATCACAGCCTACAGCCAATATCCGGAAGATGAGGTTGAAGAGAGCAGTAATGATGACCATATCATCAAACGAGGCGTCAACTCTATCGTCACACTGACGCTGCCCAACGCTGACGGCTACCGTGATCCCAGCTGCCTCAGTCCTGCGAGTAGCATATCATCACGCAGCTGCAACTCTGAGGCTTCGTCATACGAATCTGGCTTCTACAATTACGACAATTCCCCACAGAACTCCCCCTGGCAGTCTCCTTGCGTGTCTCCCCGAGGATCCTCCTCTCTTCTGTCATGTCCGCATGCCCTTGGCCCTACAGGTTCTCCTCACCACTCGCCCTCCACCTCTCCTCAGATAGGAGCTGTGGCAGAGGAAGGCTGGCCAGCGCAACTTCGAGGCTCCAGACCAAATTCCCCCTCCTGCAGTGGAGGCAGCGGAGCCAACAGTGTTGGCGTGGGGAAGAGAAAGTACAGCTTCAGCGGCTCGTCCTATCGTCAGACGTCCACCTCACCCAACCAGTCGCCTACCGCCTCTCCACATGGTTCCCCCCGTATCAGTGTCACAGATGACAACTGGCTCGCTAACACCAACCAGTACACCAACTCCGCCATTGTGGCTGCCATAAATGCTCTAACCACAGATGGAGTGGTGGACATGGGGGAGGGAATCCCGATCAAGACACGGAAGACTATGGTGGACATCTCAGCCTCCATGAGCATGAAGGTGGAACCTGGTGGTGAGGAACTGGGTACTGATGGGGAGGACTATCCCTCCCGCATGGCCCTCAAGAAGGAGAACTACTGTGGAGGGTTCCTGGATGTGCCCCAGCACCCGTACTCCTGGCCCAAACCCAAGCCTTACCTCAGGTATGTTGAGCTACTCCAGCTCCTGCTTTGTCAAAAGACTCAGTAATCCAATATCAAAGTTTAACCGTCATATTTAGGTACCTTCATATCACATATAAATTAATCATGGGAGAAAGAAATGGTCTTTATTAGAACTTAGACCTTATGGGCAAAAATAGAAACATGTTCCCCATAAAGCTCAATTTTGAACAAAATTATGCAAAATGAGAATCATTGAAAGTATATGGAGCTTGTCTCCATAAGTTGTTAAAGACAGCTGAACTCTCCTGTGTAGTCACATTTGCCAAGTTAAACATTAAACTATGAAACAAGCATAAATCTTTACTTCTTTTCTGTCTGTGATTCACCCTTCTCCCCATATTTATGCTGAAGTACCTGCCAATATGCATGATAAAACGCCCACAAACTGCTATCTTTTCTCAAAATTACTTTTAGGAGACAATAACATACACACATTTACTTCTTTAGACAGAGTTATGATTTCATTACTCTGTAGACCACTGTTTTCAATTAGAATTCACCCAGTTGCTCCACAGCCTTACTCCATGCTGTCTTTTTGAGTCCTTATTTAGTTTTGCTTATTTTGCTGTGAGGACAGGATTGTTTTAGTTTTAATCTTCAAAGACCATATCAAAAGGCAGAAATTCAAAGTTAGATGCACTTCACTCCCAAACAAGCTCTCTTTGAAGATCAAAACTATTTTATAAATCATATTTCACGTGGAGGAGTTACTCTGCGTGCGCGTGCCGCTGTTGCTATGACAGCCCACACAAACAAAACATCACACACACAAATACATTTTATTTTTGTCTTTTGAACAAGGTAAGCTTTTTTTTTCTTCTTTTTCATTCCGACCGCCCCCTCCTCCCCCCACCTTCCCAAGCCAATAACATGCTTTCCTGTTGGAAATCAAGTGTTTGATTAAGATAGTGAGCAACGGGAAGTAATGGTGACAGGCTTGGCTGAAGGGGAAGCAGTCTGTGAGTTAATCAGGCGGCTCGCTGCGCTGGCCTGTCGCGCCATCAGCCCATCTTTTCTCTGTGCAGCTAACGTGAAGTCATGCACTGAGTGGGCAGATAAAGCCCTATGGGGGAAATCAGTTCGTTTTGGGTCAACAAACAGCCCGCAAGTTCCACAAAGATGCCAGAGATTGGTTTCAGTCAAGCCACCCTCCAGGTCAGGGGCTTGCGTTTACCAGGCATCCGGCACAGAGAAATATTGTCTTGCACATGTTTGTTTTGGTTTAGATATCTCCACGGTGTTCACATGGGAATCTCTGACTCCCCATCTGGAGAACAATGATGTTGAGGGACGCCAGCTGCAGCTCGGAGAAAAAGATATCAAGCTCCAAGGCAGGGTGTGCTTCTTAACTCCATTGTCTTCGGTACACAGCAGACAGTGATTTAGAATTATACAACTGGATTATCATCGTATCTTGAATGACACTTATTGTGGGAGTTGTTTTAGTGCCCAAGAAGTGTCACTTTCTTCACTCATCATGGCTGTTTCCACCTGCCACACTGTAATTAAAAACACATTGCTTTGTAACCAAGCCACATTCATCTCTCATCTATTTTTCATAAAAAGCACCACTAACTATCACCCAGGCCTAAAGAATTACATGTGCCAGGGAATGATCTCAATTGATTAGATTATAGACCGTGAAGAAACTGAGAAGGTCAAGCCAGTTAGATTACACTAAAAGTCCCAATTTGAGACAAATTTAAAGCAAGTTTTGAGCCTTTTGAAGAAGAGTTTTTTGACAGTGGCAGAGCTGGCAGAACTGCAACCTTACACATCCGTTTTTTTTTTTGGCATCTCACGTTAAGACTAAAATAGAGAAAACAGATAATCCATAAAAAATACAGTCTGCATGTGTTTTTGTGGTTTTACTCCAAGTAAACTGAAAATCTAAAGCACTGCACTTGCTGGTCTTACAGAGAGATTAACCAGACGCTTGGTTTTCAGCCCAGAAAGTCAAAAACTTTGAACAGGATGAACATTAATTCACTGTTGAAAAGCAGAGCTTGCGTGCAATATTACGTTCACCATGTAACGATCACTGTGTCGTTTTACCGCAGCCCATCTCTACCAGCACTTGACTGGCAGCTTCCGTCCTGCTCCGGCCCGTACAACCTTCAGATCGAGGTGCAGCCCAAGTCCCACCACAGGGCCCATTACGAGACCGAGGGCAGTCGAGGAGCCGTGAAGGCACTGTCTGGAGGACACCCGGTGGTACAGGTATGTGTCCCTGCACCGCAGAAGTTCATCGTTTCAGATCTTTAGGACTCACTGTGGACAGTTTCCTTAGCTGGAGACAAAGTATAGCTTTAAGTATTTAAACAGTGTAAGTTGGGTGTGGTATAAGTTGGTTCAAGCGTACGCAGCAGCAATCATTGATATTTCCTTTAATAGTCTGAACTTTGATGTTGTCTTGTTTTTTTCTACAAAATTCCCTCAGGTGTGATTACGATAACTGAAATTTGAACCGTTATATTTATTCAACAGATGCGTACACCTCATTCAAAAACTTTCTTAAAGTTTCCTTGTTATGCCATTTTGATCCTATTCATAATGATCAAGCAGCATTGAAGAGTTGTTGGACTTTGTGACTCAAAACCTCTTTGGGTCTGTCGGATTGTGCAATCTCAATTTTCTATTTTCCGTACATATATGCAAATTATCTTTGAAAGAGCATAAAAGTTGTTTAGGAAAGAAAAAAAAACAGTTCCTGACTGCTCGTTCAGAAGTTTGATTTATTGCTTCATTAATTATGTGCCTCTTGAAATGCTACGATAAAACTGGTTTTAGTGAATTTTAAGTCAATTTTGAACCTTTAGGAAAGGCATAATATGGTAACTGTGGAACTGGAAGCCACTTTGAAAACACTGAAACACTGCACAACAAGCCCTACAGACATCTGGACCACCGTATTTTAACTTCACAAATGAATCAAGTTCACCAAGTTATACATTTCATCTTTTCTCTGCTGTTAGAAGGCTAGCTAAGTGTTCAAACTGCTCACATTTTCATTTACATTTTCAATATTAGTCTTTTATGATATTTAATGCAATGTTTCCATCCAAATCTATGAATTTACTTTGCTATGGCTGTGACGTGCCACTGCATCATCATGGCCTACCTGCCAAGTGTGCAAGCTTTTATCAACAGTGGACCTTCTCGCATCCTTGGACGGCAGCACAGTATTTAGACACTGCAGGCTTTATATTTCAGCATATGCTTGTTTGCCGTGTTATTAATGTTCCCTGAACTCAGAGTCAATGTACTGAAGTGCTGTAAAAGGTCGCTCTGACCAGCAGCAGTTCTTGTTGACTCAATTAGTATAGAGGAGCACCATTGCCTCTCACTATTGTACTTGGCAAACAATTAAAGAACACACGTCAGTCTCACCAGCAGCACAGCACAGAGCTCCTTTCTCTGCTGTGCTGTCATCACACTATGCTGACATCTCAGTTTACACAAGGTGGGGATTTAGTGGAGTGTGCATGCCCTTAAGGCCGAGGGCGACTTTCATGTAGTTAACTCTGAGTTAAACTCTATTTGTCCAACTAATTTTGGGGGCATTCCTGCATAACAATTTTGTTAAAGAATGAGCTGAAAGATTAAAGATGGCAGACGCTCTATTTTTCATCAGGCAAGGCAAACCTTGAAACCTTAGAAAAATATTTATTGAGACAACTACATTTTAAGGTTGGTGGTCTATCCCTGTCATAGTCTTGGCAATGTGTTAGCCCCACAGCTGTTTTGTAAATAGATGTCAGCACATCCTGGTCTAATCAGTGTCAAATGCACTTGGCAGCTTTTGGCCATGGTGGTGTTATAAACAGACCTGCCAACGTGCAGGTTTTCTTTGTAAATACAGGTAATCATTCCCTTTCATTAAAGACTTTTGTATATCCACATGGATGAATCAACATTTCGGCCTTGCACCTCCCAGTGTTACAGAAAGAGGATGAGCAGACACAGCCTGCCATCCACTGCTGTGGCAGGTGAGACTAGCGTTCATTTAGTAAACTATTTCTGTGTTTTTACATTGTACTGAATCATTTTTTTCATGCTATGCAGGGACATATTTAATATATCTCACATTTGACTTTTACTTAATGGTGACAGGTGACTTATGCTTCAAATATTGCACGGGTCATCAGCTGGGATATATTTAGAGTTTTACAATGCTGGAAACCACTGCAAGCAAGGCAGAGAGCAGGAAGATAAATCAAGAGTAGACAGTTCTATGTACATACTAAAGGACCAAATCTAGAGGCAGATGCAATGGAGTTTTCACAAAGTTTAAAGGACAAAACCTCTCAAAAATATCTTTCTCACTTTTTGTCAGAGTCTTTGTCCTTATTGTGTTGTGTGAGATTGTGTTGTTAGTATCCTGGAGGATAGGGCATGCTGTAGTCCCTGGTGCCTTGTGGTAATGAGTGGCAGGCACTAGATGGGTGAGGTGCAATCAAGGAGAATGTGTCAATAATGGCATGGGGGCATGAGTGTAAGAGACAGCTAAAGGAAGTGTGTGTGTGCGTGTGTGTGTCATTTAAGACCCAAGCATATAGAGAGTGAGAGAGAAACAAGGAGTAAAGGGAGTCACCAGGGAGCTGGAACTTGACTCGGCTGCCCTCTAGAGATGTTCTGCATCCTGCTGATTAGGACCTGAGTAGCCCTGAGGTTGGCTGAGCACGATGGGCGGTGTTTTGTTGGGGATGCAGAGGAGTCAGAATCCCCAGGCTCGTCACACGCCACCTCCCTTTTCCATTCACTCGTACCTCCCTTGCTCTCTTGGGGGCCTGAGGATGTCGCTCTCTGTGAACTGCTCAACCTTCAACTGTCTCCCAAACGCACACCAGCAGGCTTGCCTCAATTGAAGCCAGTCATCCATGTCTCTATTGTTTTTATAACTCATGCATGATCAGAGTGATGGTGACATGGGTGCTGGAAAGCAGCAGCAGCTGATACCCTATTTCTTTAAACTGTTCTGAGAGATAATCAAACTACATTTCTGAAGAGTTCCTGTTGTATTTCTTTGCAAGTACACAGGAAGGTTCGGGAGACTGTGGGATGTGGGGTTTCATGGAGCGTCTTTATGTCAGCCACGTTCCAATCAAAAGATCTAAATCAGTGGCATCAAACTCTGTTTCATCACCATGGTTACAATTAAAGGGCCGATTATTCTTTACCCTCTTAACCAGTTATGTTGTCAGATATTGTGCTAGTTTCTGGACTCTGTCATTAAAATAAAAAAAAGTAATCAAATCTTAAATTTCACATAATATTTTATCATAAAATTGAGACTTTTGTACTAAAATCACAAAAGATTTTTGACTTTTTATATAAAGAAGCTCATTTTGTTAGAAAATTTCAAATTTTGAAAAAATCAAGACTTTTTCTCCAAAAAACAAGACTTTTTATTATACAATTATAATATAATCCTCCCTTCACTACGATATCCAATCTTGCCTCTCACCATGTGCTCTTTTTTTTTCTTTTCTTTTTTGCTGGACCCCACCACAGCACCACTCAGGGAATCAAAGGAACTCCATTTGCTTAAAGGGTGATTACAAAAATATGGGCTCAGAAAAACCCAACAACTCTCCCTTTATTCAGACAACCAACAAGACGTTGGTTGATGGTTATTTTAAATTGAGAACATTGGGGGACAAAAAGTGGAACTGCCTCAAATTATAGTAATTGCAGAATCTGCGTGGTCCTTAGTAACAACAAGCCAGCAACACCTGTGGAGTGTTAAGTGCAGTGCTGTCTTGCCTGTGGCTAGTTCCTATAGGATAATCACCAGTCTGAAGGCTTTCTTCATCACACATATGCACACTCTCTGATTAAATCTAAAGCAGCAGGAGACATTTTGTAATTTTAGAAGGATGTAGCCATCATCCCTATTAAAATGTGGGTGACTGAAAGCCCATCTCTCTTCTTCTAAGACTGTATGTAATGCATAGCAAATTTACTGTATGTTTCCACCATAGCAACATGAAAGACCTAAGCAAACGTGTGGTTTCACCTTGGGATCCGGTGTAATGCCTCAAAGAACCGCCCCCCAATCTACAGTAAACTACACTGTAGCTGCTAATTGCTCATTAAATCTACTGCCGCCTCTTGTTTGATATTCAAAGGGGTTTGGTTTACCCTGCAGTGCTGTTAGAGCTTAGTCAGGGCTATTATTCGTTGCCCAAAGGGGTATTTATGCCACTCTCAAATTGTGGTTCTCCATCTGCGGGGCTTACCTTACAGTAGTATTGGGCTGCCACTAATTAGCAGTTAATAACATGTGGAAGAAGTTGGGAGAGATGGGCTTCATTTTCACTGGTTTGAGGTGATAACCAGATAGCCCACAGATTTATGAGGCAAGACACAAGTGGGTATTCTTGTTAGTGGGCATTGGAGGGGGCACAGCAGCTATCCATGCATCATCTTACTAAAAGATGGTTTAGGATCATATTTTTTAGTGGCTGTACGGGTAACAAAGCCATTCTTTTCATATGAAGTTGGTCTAGACATGGCCTTGGGCTTGAAACTTTTCCCTCAATGACATAACACTAAAATACTCAATTCAACAAAACTTTTGAGGGCTATAGATGTTTGGCTGCTCCTCAAAGAATATAGTATGAGAAGCCATGGAAGCAAAGCACGTTAAAGGATTGCATATGTCGCCCTATGCACTCATTATGAGGCGCAAGAGACGTAAGTAGGGCAGGGAGGTGATGGAGTAAAGTCTGAAAGGACAGACAGCTTGGATGAGTGTACATTTAATTGCGTACAGCAAAGGCCAGCTGGGTACGTTTGTCATTACTAGACAGAGAGGGGAGCGTGATGATGAGAGAGAGACCCTGAATCTGCTGTTGTATTTCCCCTCAGCCTTCCCCCCTCCTCCTCTGCTTCCAGTCATCTTCTCTTTCTCCCTGAATTCTCTGCGCCACGTGGACTTCTGCGAGTCATGACATATCTCCAGGCAGTGATGAAATCACTCCAGAGGTAAAGGAGGCAGCCCTGTGCAGGCCCATGGAGTGTACTCACAGTCAACCTAAAGCCTGGACAGACACTTCTAATTTACCATCAAGTCATTTTTAAACTTACTGTAACAAGTTCAAATGTGTAATTTGAACTACCGAGGCCATGCAGCATTTAAAATGTCAAGAAAGTGAAACTTAAAATCACGATGCATCCTCCTTTCCCTGTTTTTTTTTTTTTTTTTCAACCAACCACACATTATTTCAAATGTCCCAGACAAAACATCTGCTTACAATTACACAATTAACACTTCAGCTGCCATGTCTGCAAAGTTTTACTTGAGTTTCAGCTTTTAGAAATGGTTCATGCAGCCGGCTTGTGGTCATAGGTGCGAATGGATCAAGCTGACACAGTTGCAGAAATGGGTACCCAGACACAGCTGTAAATCCGTTTAGATTATCTCAGAGTAAATATACAGTGCATGTGCCAGAGCGCCTGCTGCTGCAGCAATAGAAGCTCTTCTAGTCAAAATAAGCGGTTCTCTGGTCCAAACTGACAGTCGGCATCAGACACAAACGCAAAGTTGAGGTCACAGGTGTGTGAGTGAACCCTCTGTCTTGGCCCGCTGCACTTCGTCATATTCCATCCTTTAGAAATGCAATGAAGAAGGAGATTTTGCGCTCTGCTTTTGTTTGTGCAGTTGATTGAGCGTCACAGGAGTTTAGCTGGAGTGGAGGGAGGACTGTAGGGAGAAGGTCAGGGGAGCACATATGGTAAAGGAATTGAGGGAAGTCGCCCAGGGAGACTAAACCGCCTGCTCCTGCTGCCGGGTAGACCAACGTCACCAAGAGGACTACCTGACCTCATTAATCACTTCCTCTCCCCCCATGAGGTCATGAAGTTTTGGGAGACGACGCCAGCACCATTGTGCGCTACCGCAGGATGAGTAAAGAGATAAAGCCACCTCCCCCTCCCCCTTCCTCACCCCCATCGTTGTCCCTGCTTCTTTTGTGGGCCTCTTTACAGCCACGTGGCGGCTGAGGTAATGGTTGGAGGTCACAGAGAAAGCCAAAAAAAGTCTACCGAGGCAAAAGTGACAGACGAGACGGCTTTGTAGTGTGACTGCCTGCGTTTTATTAAATCAAAAGGGAACGTCATGCAATTTAACGCTCCGGTGTTTCAGATTTGTACCTCATGCTCTGCCATAGGCCTCCCAGAAGTCAACGTGCTAGTAACTGGTAGCATGTGTGGCTATGGATAATTACTTCTGGTGACACTATAAGTAAAATATAACAAGGGGAGCAGGGTCTGCTGGTGAGATCACCGCATAGATGAAGTGGCCTCAAGGGATACCAAGACTTCAAGAAGCTCCTGACCTCGGCCTAACTCACTGATGACTAGCATGTGTGACTAGCACAGGTCAGAGACAGCTGCTAGAGACACTATGGCGAGCTGAAGAGAAAAAATATGATGCTTGGAACTGGAAATGATTGACAGCTTTAGATTTACCACTCCCTTTGCACTCCCTTGATATCAGAATCAAAGAGTAAAGCCAGATAACGGCTGGTGCTTAGATTTTTGAAGCATATGGATATATAATCTGCATGAATGACTGGTCATATCCTATTTTTATTCAGATGATTAATTCTGAAATTTTTATAACTGGGAAGAAAAAGAGCACATCCTCTGAATTGTCTCAAATCCAAAAGATCTGTCATCAAGTTCAGACGATAGGCATTTAATTTTACTGTTTATTATCAGAACAGACTTTTGATATAATATCCAGACACATTTGTCATTAAACCAGATGCATAAGGTGTCCATGACATTGCAGTACCAATTTCCAAAGACCTTAAATTACATAGCTCTCCATTCTTCCACCAACCTTGCTCTTCCTCACACCCCCATCCCCGCCTGCCCACTCAATGGTAATTATAGACTCATTAATCAGATTATGTCATAGGTTACATGTGGTCTACATTTTGTTATATGACTCAGCCTGTTAGATAAACAACTGGGGTCTTTTATTCCATTTGACGTTACCACTGTTTTCATTCGGACAGAGCTCAAAGAAAATTGGTCTGGAGCATTGCGCTAGTGTGTGCTTGGGTAATTGACCAATTTGTGGGATTTCTAGAGGGCCATGGCTTGGTGAGCCCGCAGTCTCTCATAGTAAATGTCATATGTGGTCAAGAAGCCACCTGGGTGGATCGATGGAGGTCCACATTTTGAGAGGTTAACCACCTTTGTTTTTGTTGCACTGTACCAGCTTCCTTGCAGTTTTTAGGTTTGGAGAGATTTCTAAGGCCACACCAAAGTCTGGCTTTAGGACCGTTACTGCATTTGAACCACAAGGAGAATGTATATCCTGGGAGGTCTACAATATTAAGAAGTTATTCTGGCCAGAAATCATTCACAAAATATCCAATACCCTTCACCATAATTTAGTTTGGGCTAGAAACACCACCTGTATGAGGATATTTTTCAGCTGTTACAACCTTGGTGAAAATATCAGATTAATTTACCATAATAGACACTCAGAAAATGAGCCAGGTACACTGAAGACACGCAGCAATTACAGGTTATATTTGATGTGAACTCATAGTCTACATTTTTCTCAAAGTGTGCATGCATGTAGTCCCCCCCCCTTTTTTTTTAAGATTTGATCTTTTTATTAGTTAAGCTGTAGAAGCTAATGGAGGCCTGCTAGAGGAAGTGGGAGTTGTTTGAAGTGGTGGCTCTGATACAGGAGTCTCTTTCATCACAGTGGGACACAGTCTCTGAGCTTTAATGGAAATCATAATGTATGTTCATAACGGCTCAAAGGCAAAAGGGCTGGATCGCGTCTTCATGTTGCATTGTATGGAATTTTGTTTTGTTTTTTGTTTTTTTTGTGCCACTACTCATAACATTCAGCTGCAAAGTTTAAAACCATTAACTTATTTTCTAAGTAGAATTCTTGACTAACTTAATATATACGTGATTTTTGTATGAATTCAGAGTTGTCTGACAGGAAATTTGATTTCCTTTTGTTTATAAAGTGGGTATAAAATTCATTGTTTACTCATTTAATGGCTTTAAAAAGGCAAAGCCTACCTAATCATAAAGTAAGTTCACAAGTCTGCTACACGTAGGAGACTTGTGTCAAAGAATAACTTTCAACTGAGTCATTTTTGACAGCTTACTTTGCAAGATTTTAATGAGGAGAGGCGAGCCTGTCCATCAGTTTTCATGCCTTTCATATATACATGTATATTGAAATAAAATATATAAAAGGAAAAAATACTTGACACTGTCCTAAAGGGATCCAAAATTAACCCACAAAAGAACAGACTACTGGAAAAGGGTGTCAAACAACAAAAATGGTCTACCATGTTCAACCTATCATTAAAGGCACTTTTGTCAGAGGTTGTTGCACATTCAGTCCCTCTTTGTTAAATGAGAGGATGCCTTAGATGGAGGTATTAAAACTGAATGTTGCCTCTCACCTGGGTCCCTTTGTTCTCAGCTTTATGGCTACATGGAAAGCGAGCCGCTCACCCTGCAGCTGTTCATTGGGACCGCAGACGACCGCCTCCTGCGACCACATGCCTTCTACCAGGTTCACCGCATCACCGGCAAAACCGTCTCCACTGCCAGCCATGAAGTTATGCAATCCAACACCAAAATCCTGGAGATCCCTCTGCTGCCTGAGAACAACATGAGAGCTATGTGAGTTTTTACATCATTCTTACTTTCCCTTTCTCAAACCCTACTTTAAATCATACAAGGTTCTTTCTTTTTTTCTATACTTCATGCTTTGCTGTAAATCTACCAACAGAATTCCCAATTATAAATAAATAACAGCATACAATTCTGTCAACCCCAAGAGATGCATCATTTATAAGGAAGTAATAATCTTTATTGACACAATTCATGGATGACGAACCCTGTCGAATGTGTAAAAATAGGGGGATGTAAAGGTTAGGATGTCTACGACTGAATGATAGTCCCAGTACACTGGTCCACCAGTATGACATGGTTCTGTTACATTAGAGTTGGTCAATATACGCCATTAAAATTAATGCATTAACAAATTCCCAATTAATTGATGTGTTGTGAAATTGCACCACCAGAAGAATAACCCTGATTTTGGTGATCCTGTATGCCGTGGTACATGTAGCGTGAAAAACAAACTAAAATGCCAGTTGTGATGCCCTTTTAGCTGCAGGAAAACATCCATCTATCCATCCATCCATCCATCTATCCATCAATTATCTATACCAGCTTATTCCTGTGCAGGGTCACAGGAATCTGCTGGAGCATATCCAAGCTCTCTTTGGGGGAAAGGCAGGGGTCCACCCTAGACACGTCGCCAGTCCATTGCAGGATCACATCTGTTGGGAAGCAATAAAAGTCATTAACCCATTGAGACAGAAAGCTTTCTTAAAGTAAGCTTTGAAAAATCAGATTGGTTTTCTTGAACAAAAGACACAAAAAAATCGAATTGCACAAAATTTAGAAACGTGAAATAGTAATCATTTAAAAGGTTAAACTTCTGCCTTTATTACAAATTTCTGGTTTGCCTTTCTTGAAACACAAACTATTTCAAGACCCAGTTTGTGTTTCAAGATAAATACCACTCCAGCCTGAAGGTGAAAAGCACACATGTATGCAAAGGGAGAATTTAACAACTAGTTATTTAAAAAAAACACTAAACAATGGCATTACCCATGCATCCTCAGGTAAAAATCTTCCACTGGTGGTGGCGTTGGCTTGGTGGTGTTGACCTCCTGTTGTTAGCTGAAAACTGACCAACATCTGCGATGGTATTTCACCAGATTAATCCCCAAGAAGGTTGTGTCAGGAGGTCCGTTTGCTTGGAAAAACGATCTATTCCAGATCAGTATGTGGAACATCATGATCCTCCTGACGGTTAAGAGGAACTTCTTGCATATGTGCTACGTAGTTAATAATGAGTATGATAAAGTAACGACCTAACCAGTTATCAGATGCAGGAAGATTACCACGGTACTGCCTCTTTAATTCATCTACTGATGTGAAATAGAAATGAGATATTGTGTATTATGCAATATAAAAGTATGCTTATGCTTAAATAATTAGCATTATAGGGGACTCACCAACTATTGTTTTTTACCTTAAAATCATTAGATCGTCTATTCTATTGTGTCTGTAAGTGCTTTGATTTAAAAAAAAAAAAAAAACATTAATCAAGTAATTAATGAAATCTTTTTTTTTTTTTTTTCAATTTTGCTTGTAATAAATTTGCATTATTTGCATTATGAAATTGTAATAGCAAATAGTGATAAAATCAGGATTACACTTAAGTGACTATGGTAGCAGTCAATAATTCAATAAATAATGGTTTAAACTATGTCACTCAGTAGATACATAAGCAATAAATTAGGCAAATCTAACTTATTTCAAACAGCATGTGTTCTATTCATATATACACACACATACATACATACATTCATATATTTATTGTCCAGGTTTACTTTTAGGTTACAGGCACATTTCTAAAAAGAGCTTACATTATGTTCAGCCACTTCCCTCTTGCATTTTAAATTGATGTACATTGAAGTAAAACGTTGAAGCTAACCTTAGAAAAGCCAGATATTTTTCAGCAGATCTATTACAGACCGTATCTTGTCACAGAGCGAGCTAACTCTGACCTTTTGGTGGTCAGCCTGCTCATTATGAGTGCCTATCATTCGACAGACTGAAGCAAATAAATGTGAAAATAAGATGTGGTAGAATCTCAGAGAATCACGCTCTCCTAAATAGCGTACAATTGTGCTTTAGAAGAATACACTTTATCTTGTGAGGCTTGGCCCAGCTTATCCTCCCAGACTTGTAATCCAAGGGGCTGAGCTCTACAGAGTATCCAGGCAGTAGCTGCTGTCCTGGGGCTCCTTTCAGACTATGCAGCAGCGGATTTCTTGGACCACGGCCCAGGAGTCTGTGTTATGGATAAAACCACTGGATCCAAGCATTACATAAGGCATCAATGTGTACATACAGACACACACACACACACACACATATATATATGTGTATATATAAATGTATATGTGTATATATACATATATATATATATATATACATATATGTACACACACACACATATGAATGGGCTGCCGACACCTCTTGCTCGTACTCGGACCGGGACTGCTTACGCTAACCCTAACCCTGCATCCAAAGCAAGCATCTTCGATTGTCAACTTGGGGGTAGTCCGACTTTTCCGACTTAGAATTCCAACTTCTCGGGACGTTCCAGTTGAAATTTCCCACTCAGAACTCCAACTTCCCAGTACAAATGGAACGCAGCACAACAGTTCCAGCGGTTTCTGTGCTCACTGCAACATGCCTTGCATTTTGATGGTACCGTAGGGTGGAAGTGCTTCGATAGTATGCAAACTCTTTTTTACAGAAATCGCACAAAACCACCGTTTTATCAACACTTCCATCACGCAGTTTTTAAAAAAATGTATTTGCTTTTTATGATTCTTAGCAATGCGCTTTCACCCGATTCCTACTGTAATCAGTGTACCAGGAAATAGTGGAACCCAAACTGCAATTAAATGCATAATTTCTCTTGTAATTAATTAATTGTAATTAACATGTTAAAGTCCCACCCATAATATGTATATATATGTGTATATATACATACATACATACACAGACACACACATATTTAATATTAATGGCTCTATTTAGGACGTAGTTTCATGCAAGGATATTTATTTGACATGAGAGGTTCCAGTCTCATTGGACAGTTTTAACATTCATATTCCCTTTCACAGTCATTTCCAACAATACCACAATATCTGTTATATTGTAACATATCCAGGGCATTGCACACTTGTTTGACTAGATGTGTCCCTGGGCTGGATTAAAAAAGAAATATAGAAAGAAAGACAGAAATCACTATTGAAAGGGGAGATTCTTCTCCTGTTTGTCATGAGTACACAGGCTAAAAATTGAGAAGTGAAAGTTTCCTCTTTCTCCTTAGATGATCTTTTTAGTCAAGGATGAAGAAAACCCTTTAGCTGTCTGTTTCCATTGAACTATTAAACAGCAACGACGATAACACAGCACATCTCTCTTCTCTTGTGCCAACAATCAATTTCTTTCTGTGTGGGATGCACAGTCAAAAACTGCAGTTAAAGCTTCAAAGAGCTCCAATTTTCCTCTCTCTCTCTCTCTCTCTCTCTCTCTCTCTCTCGCTCTCTCTCTCTCTCCTTCTCTAAACTTAAGGTAGCTTTCACATTTCTAGCTGTAACATTATAACGTAGTCAGCAAAGCAACAAATTAGGTTGCTATCTATGAAGTTTGTTTGAGCGTGGCTGCTGGAGTTGATATGAACTCACAGAGTGAGCACACCTTATCTAAATCTGACTTTCATTTACAGAAATAAAATAATGGTTTATATATCAGTTTGTACACTGTAGGTCATAAAAAAGTGTATTCCATTAAATTAAATATGCTCGTCTTGAGCTGCTTGATGAAGCACCACATCATACAGGAGGAGTGGTAGTC
Organism: Arrhamphus sclerolepis; assembly: GCA_037176975.1. Classification (NCBI taxonomy): domain Eukaryota; kingdom Metazoa; phylum Chordata; class Actinopteri; order Beloniformes; family Hemiramphidae; genus Arrhamphus; species Arrhamphus sclerolepis. The sequence continues at coordinate 1,346,579 of JBAMYA010000008.1, forward strand.
AGACTGTTCATTTCACTTTTTCCTCACTCAAACTGTGCAAACCAAAGTCAGGAGGGAGAAAAAAAGGATTTGAAAAAATGGTACAAAAACTGACATCTACCATGTTCCAGGAGTCTTGCCAAAAAATCTACCATTTAAAATAACTTAAATGCCAAACCTTATCCCATTTGTTTTCACTCACTTTTTTACCAGCCGCACTAGTTTTATTTAAATTCATGAAAGGCCATGCCTGCAAGATAAATGTTGCTTTTTTCCACCAAGAAAAGTGAAAGAAACCTTACCCCTTTACCTCCCAAATTGTGAAATGAAATAAATAAAGGCTGACAGCTTAGAGAAGGTCTGTTGCTCCACGTGGCAATGACTAACAATGTTTTAAATGCAATATGCATGACTCGAATGGCGAGAAAGGACAGACCAGGTCTGATGCACCCGATAGCAAAGAGTCTCAGGTACTGACGGAAACCTACAGTGTGCTCCGTTTGGAGAAATTTCCAGGGGATTGCTGTTTCCTGGACCACTGTGACGATTTAAAACATTGACATAAAGTCATTTAATGTCCAATTTGTCTTTGAAGACAAGCTATATTAATAATAAAGTAGTCATGCTCCGGTGAACTTCCAGCATGTGATCTATAACACTCTTGGGGACCTCGTTTTCTGATCCTAATGTACGGCAGCTTTGCTCAGTGACTCAGTCTAAACAGCCAGAGTCAAGAAATCAGATATGTTTCTATTTCAGCTGTTGTCCTGCAAAAGTGTCCAGTGTGATTAAGGAGTGAGTAATCACGTGGCAGATAAATGACAAAGTGATGCTTTATTAAAGGAGGCCTGCTTTAACTTAACTTCCAGTTGTGTACTGTGATGTCATAGATTTAATCTTAAATCTTTCTTCTCTTTGCCTCTGTCCTAGAATTGATTGTGCAGGAATCTTGAAGCTGCGTAATTCAGACATCGAGCTACGCAAAGGAGAAACAGACATCGGACGTAAAAACACGCGTGTGAGGTTGGTGTTTCGTGTGCACATCAACCAGCCCAACGGCAGGACGGTGTCCCTGCAGGCTGCCTCAAACCCTATTGAATGCTGTAAGTCTGAGACATTCACACGCACACTCAGAAAATAACACAAAATCTAGATTTTTTTTTCCTCTTGGCTTTTTTACTTAAGCAAAAGGTGGCATCTATTGTTGTAATCCAATAAACCGAGCTGCTATTTTATTACCAGCTGGAGCAAATTCAGTACCTCTGCACCCAATAAGCTTTATATGATGAAAGGAATTTGCCATGGCAATAGATGCATTGTACATATTGCCAAACACACATTATCTATTTCAAATTCACATTTTATGACTGAATGCACAAGTTATAGTGGTAAGAATACCCTGTATGCACAGGTTCTACAAAGGCCATTTGCCATCCAGCGTTTTGGCACTGGAGAATGAATGAAAGAAAGCTTTGTTTCTTTGTCAATCATCTGTGGGTATAGGTGTGATGTTATTTGCACCCAGGGACACAATTAAAGGGAGATGGTGAGAAAGAGCTGGCATTGTGTTGTACGATCCAAACGTAATCACAGTTGGTTCATCACTACAGAAAAGTCGGTTAGCTTTAGTGCTTTAGGGAACTCCTATTTGTTTAAATTCATAGATGAAATTCGCAACTATGTGATAATAACTAGTTATTGCATTTCCCTGGCTATGAAAGCGGCCACCACGTTCCAGGGGTCAAAGATTACGAGCTTGCCTCATTTCACAGAAAGCAGAGACAGGTGGCTGGCTTCAGCCTGCTCGATGGAAAATAATGAACAAGGTTCTGACCATGAAAATATTATTTTGATCAGATGTGTACCTTTTTTCGATGTCATTTAAAAAGCAGCTGTTGGCTGAAAAGCTCTTAGCTAGGGGTCATAAAATCATCCTAATAAATTTGATAAGCCTGTTTCCATAATCAAAAGCTGCTTTTTTACTGGCTATTTGATGGCCGTGTTCTTCTAAGTGTGGATGGAGACCATGGAATGCTTTCTTGTGTACTGAAACAACTGTGGCTCTCTCTCTCTCTGTAGCCCAACGTTCAGCTCAAGAACTTCCCTTGGTGGAGAAGCAGAGTGTGGATAGTTATCCTGCCACTGGAGGCAAAATGATGCTTCTCAGTGGTCTCAACTTCCTCCCTGAGTCCAAGGTCATGTTTGTGGAGAAGGCGCAGGGTAAGCTGGAGTCAAACCTCTTAAGACCGTGTTCATTGCATTTTAATTTCCCTTCCTAATATCTCTTTCAAATGTCTCGATCCTTCTTTTTCCTAGTTGCGTTTTCTTAGTCTTTCTTCCCGTCAAAATAGCGCAAGACTCGCCAGCAGTCCACATGTGGTGTGCATTAGACCACTATATTTTTAACCAAAGCGTATTTACATTTGCTGAAGTTTCCATTGCCTGTGCACTGGTGCTTGCCACAAGTGAAGGAATGAATCACAACCAGGGCATGTGCAACGTCTCTTTTCTCTCACTTTCCCTCTGTCCCTTGTTGTCCGTTCCTCCCTCACTCCTCTGCGTTTAACAGTTAACCCTCTCACTCACGTTAGTAGCTCTCTTTTCTGCCCTTTCTGGCTTCCTGTCATTGGCATGGTCGAGAGAAGCTCTTGATTTCATTTCTTGGTGCATTTTCTTCCCGTGTGGACGGGAGAACCCCTAAAACAACGATTACCGATGATTGTGAGTAAATAGTCTTGCCACCAACTAAATGAAAGTGGAATGAAATGCAGGCGCACCTCTGCAGTCTGCTAAGACATAATCTGCTGCTGCCACTGAAGATGACGATGATAATGATGATGACGATGAGGAGGAGGAGGAAAAACTAAGCAAAAACAACAGAGGGAGATAAAGAATGTGGCTCTTCTCCGATTTTATCCTTTTCCAGTGACTTAATGATAGACTTTAAAATTGCAGTGGTCAATTTCCACCAGGCCTTCCTGTCACACCCTGATATATTTGCCACATTTAAACAGGAAAGAAAATTTGTATTTCTTCACTCACCAACAGTAAGAATATTCAGGTTGGTGAGATTGATAAAACAGGAAGAGGCATTTTATAATAATCTGTTTTGTCTTACTAGCCAACAGAGCTTCTTGAGGTCTTCATGAAATGTTCGTGACATGCCTTGGTCCAAATACCTCAAAGATTCAGTTTAAAGGCTCCTGTTTCAACCATGTCTTTACAGCTCTGTTCATAGCAGCTGGTTTTAGGGCGTGGAGCCAGCCACTCCACTCATCTCCACCCCTTTATTCAACAGGGTGAACCGCTTATGAAACTGGTGTTACAGGTCTGAGCAGCCTTTTTTGTGCCCTGCAGATCTGAACAGCGCACTGAACAACATGTATGTATTTTCAGGCCTAGGCAGCGACAAATAAAGTGATAACGTTGTGTTATGTTTGAGTTGTCGATTTGATGATCACTTGAGATAAGTGGTCTGACGCCCAGAAAAGTGTTGTACTTTCATAACATGTTCCTTTTAAACTGCTGAGAAGAAAGAACCTTTCACAACCAAACCTTTGCTCAGTTGGCTACAGCAACATAAGTGCTTGACCAACATTTATTCTTATATGGCCAATGAAATCAAAATAAAAATCAGCTTCAATACGTCATCTAATGTTAAATGAGACGAGAAAACTGTTTAACCAGCACATCCATTCAGGGTTTTGTTTAAAAAAAAATTGGAGGATGCTATAAAAACACAACCTTTCATGAAATCCGATGTCCTGTCCTGTATTTATTGTATTCTGCACCTGAATAGAAGTTTGTGAAACCATCATTATTATGGTATTGTCAACTAGTTTTGCTCTGCTTGACAGAAAGACAGAGACATTTAAACATGTAATAAACTGGCACATCACAGATCCCTGATAGCAGTAAAATTATCCAGCATCCTCACATATTAATCCACCAAGTTTCACATCATGCTGCTGTCACTATTCCTCTGAAATGGGTAGAGCAAACTTGTAACAGCAGTTTAAAAAGATGTGGAATCAGTGGAGGAAAAAGGCGGAGTCAAGTCAAGTTGCTGACTCCACCCCCTAAAGAAACATGCTATGAACAGAGCAAGAAGTTAGCTTTTATACCGTCTGAATGTATACTGTATATTTACCAAACCGTGACACAAGCTAAATATTTTAGCTTAGCTTGTGTGATGCTAACCTAGACTTACCGGGGGGTAGCTCAGGAGATGCATAAAAATGTTAGTGATGTGAAATCTAGCTATGGGTACCAAAACAGTTTTTGATTTTTTTTTTTTTTTTTTTTTAAGCCCTGTAAGCCAGGGATTCCCTGGAAAAGAAAACCCATGAGCCATGACCCTTTGTTGGTTCCTTTTCTTCTTCTTAATGTCCTCATATTGATTCTCATTACTGCCTCTTTTCAGTTTTCTCTTTCTCTTTCTCTTTAGTTTTGTTTTTTCTGTTTTTTTTCTGTCCTCATACTATCCCTGATACATGCTAAAGACATTAGCCAGTGTGGACATCTATGCTTTCCCAATCTCTACAGTTAGACCTGTGATTGACATTTCAGTGGTTTGTGATCAGACTCTGTGGTGTTGAGGAGAGAGAGAGAGAGAGAGATCGAAAGAGAGAGGTTGTCTGTCTGCTACTTTGACTGCTTTTATGTAAACTTTAATGAGCCGCCACTTCCAGGGTCTCCTAAGTTAAAAAGCCCATTACTGACATACCCACACACTCTAAACACACATGAACACACAGGAACACACACATCACTCGCTAATGGCAACCGTGTATGGGCAAGGATGAGTGTGGAAAAGTACTTCCCACTTTTTCATGAAGTTCTCAGGCTGAAGATTTGTCTTAGTGTTGATTTAGAGGGACCAAACTGGGATAAGGAAAAAGCGAAAGCCAATAAAATGATAATTATATCACAGTTTTATTCTATTACTGGTTTAATTTTCCCCCTGGAAAAGTTCATGACTAAATGCACCCATGAAAAGACTGAGCATTGCACCGCAATTATTACTTTTTTGCATGCACAGCCAATCGTTTTGCAAGGCGCAACACCAATCACTGCGTTTGCCACAGTGGTGACAGCCATTACTGCTGCTGCCATCAAAGGTCACAATGGCTGCTCACTTTCCAAAATTGATTCCAATAAACACCTTCCACAAAATTCCACAGATCCTAAAGAGAAACAGACAGATGTGGGGAGTGTCAGTCCAACTTATTTGAACAATTACGTATACACAGTTGAATTGGCTGAGAATTAGGCAGAGTCCAAACGATTATTAGAAAAAAAAGTTGGACAGCTATAAACCATAGAATATAGAATAGAATCTCATTGTTTTTTGTGGGTTTTTCAAACTAGAATTTCTTAATTTTCCTGCTCTAAAACTAAATGTTGGTTTATCTGTTTTATATCAATACACAAAAACAAAAAAAACAAACAAACAAAAGCAGTGATTTATTTAACCAATAAGTTTTGTGTTCAACATGGTGTCCACTCCCATTAAAAAACTTCCACGTACGTTTCAGCACTATAGGACCTTATATATTGTCAAACATTTTGACGATGGCTAGTTTTGTAGTAGAAAACACTGCTGACCGCTGCAGCACGTTCCGCCTCTACTTGGTGGCACTTCCACTGAGAAATAACAAATATAAAATAGAAACATGTAGACAGAGAGTCGACAATATAGCACTGATGATGAACTCCAAGTCCATTCAGTGCTTCCATGAATGCTGTTTTTCTTTTCTTTTCTTTTTTTCACCTTCTCATGTTGTTTCTAATTGGCTGTGAAAAAACAAAAAGTGAATTGCACGTATCCGACCGTGTTTGGTGCAGCATGGCAGATGAGGGGGCGTCAGTGTTTATGAGGGAGCTGATGATTTCTCTATGGAAGCATAAATAAATGTGCCACCTGCATGTTTTCTTCTGACCTGTTGCAATATTAAAGCAACTTTACAGTCTTCCACCTCCTCCTTCTCTGTTGTTTTGTCTGCCTGCCCCTCCCTCAGAGACATGCCCAGTATCAAAGATGCTGCCACTGTGGGAAACCTTAATGCGCCTTGAAAAATAACTGCTTCCTCTTTTTAAATGCCACCTCCGTCCCCACAGTTCCACTTCATCACCAACAGCATAACTGATGCAAATTCGAAACATCGTCTCCGCGCGTGTGTGTGTGTTCGCTGTTCTGCACGTGTGTACCTTCTGTAGCTGCCAGCCTGCGGGCCTGCTTGTTTTGTTGAGTAGGAAGTGTTTTTAGTGACTCATCCACAAAGGATCCCCTGTTGAGGGGTGCAACGGAAAAGATAAGGGAAGAGGAAAGATGGAAGAAAAATGAAAGCAGCGTTTTCTTAGAAATGCCTCTCATGTCTTTGGGTACTGAGACAGGGATTATTATCATTTATCTTTAGCTAGTGTTGAATCTTATTTAATGTGTGAATGCCAAGTGCAGGATCAATTTCTAGTCAATATCACTATTTTTCCTTATTTTTGCTTTCTTTGTAGACCACATGGGGGAAGCGGGATCAAGTGAACCAGACTATAGCTGGATAATGATATACTCAAGAACGCCACATCTTTATTTTTGTTGCAATGCAAGCATTCTTTTATCCTCATTGACAAGCGATTTTAATAGACCTTGTCATTTTTCTTTATTGTCTGCTCGGAAAGGTTGCAGCTACTGCAGAGCTTTAATGTTGGCATTTATGAAACTTTCCGTCTTATTTTGCATTGTTGTGCTTGATTCAGTCTTCTCTGTCATTTGTCGGTGTTGGGTTTGCTCTCTTGGCACCGCAGTAGGAAGACATACCTGTGTACACGCAGCACCCGTTGCTGTGTGTGTTCTGGCTTGCCCTCTTTTCCATAGACGGAATGAGTGCTAGAGGCAGGGAAAATAGAGACACACAGACAGACAGACAGACAGACAGACAGAGAGAAATGGGGAAAGCCTACACTCTGACTCAGAGGGGAGGTAAGGGAATTCCCTTGTGAGCTGAATAGTTTTTACATCTGGTTGGATTGGAGTGTTGCCTGGAGCTCAGCAGCAACACACGGCCTGGTCTGCTCTGCAGCAGGGAGAAGTGTGGTCCTCTTCACACTTTCTTCTGGCTATTGAGGGAATTCTGAGCTTGGATTTCATGTGCAACAATAGGACAGCAAAGTTCACCATTTTAACTTTTTATTATTATTGTTGTTGTTTCAGCAGCAGGCTGGAATATTTGTGTTTTCACGCTTTCATAGTTTCATAGTCATATGATATGAACAGTTAGAGTTTATTAAAGACTGTTTATGCTTGGATGAAAGCTGCACTGGGCAAGTCTAAACTCTGTACGTACTGGTTGATGTATTGCACTTGTAGAGTTATGTCTAGACTGCCATTTGTCATGACGCATTAGCATTAACCTCCCTACTTTCAGCTCACATTGTTGGCACTTGGGTCAGCTCAGTCAACCTCTGCTCCTGCTTTAGCTAGAAATGTTGGTGTAGTGTTATGTCCTTTTCTTAAAACATTTCTGAAGTCAAAATACCTCATATATAGAATGCAAAAACTCCCTTTTCAACCGTATCTTTACAGCTCTGTTCACAGCAGCTGGTTTTAGGGGGAGAAACCATAAACTCCCACTCCCTTTCTTCTGTGGGGTGTGCCTCATTTGAAATTGGTGCCACATCTTTACGCTGAACATTTCAGAAGTAGAACAAATGCAGCATGATGTTAATCTGGATGGATCTGGATTCTAGGCTTATGTTCGGTTATGGTGCTTTGTGCAAAAAAGGCCAACTGTTTTGGTCTATTTAGCTCCAAGCTGTTAAAGAAACCCTCACCATATGGCCAATCTGAAGGTCTAGGTTTTGCTGTGACCCCTGCGAGTCTGTAAAACACTGACCAACTAGCCTTTAAGAGCAGCCTGCTGTGACACCCTGTGAATAAAATGCTTTTAACTGATCTTATATGAATGTTCAGGTGTGGGTGATCCACCAACCATCAGTCTGGATGTTTAGTTTATCTCCAAACTCAATGCCACACAGCTTGAGTTGTGATAAAAGGGTGAAATTTCATCCGTCTGACTGCTATCCTTCTCAGCCTGCACCGCCTCAGGTCAAGTCAGCTCACGCTTTCCCTGTTATACACCAATAATAATTCACTTCCTGACTATAAACCCATCATAAATCTACTGTCAGGTCATAATTTACGCAGAAGCCTCTCAATCTGAACCAGAGCCACATTTCTCCAATTTCACCAGGTTTCTGTTTGGCAGAAGCCAGGTGCTTGAGAGGAGAAAGCAGCTGTATCACTGGGATCAGTCATGGGGTAATCCCTTTGGCCTCTCGGCTTTGCTCTTCACTGGGCAGCAAGGCGATTGCCATGAAAATGTGTGTAAAATTACAGAAGCCTTTATTTTCACGGCAGCAGCAGCAGAAAGGCAATAAAATGGAAAATGAGATTGAGATATGTAAACAGGAAAGAAAAAAAATGCTCCTTAAAACCATCTCTGGAAAAGAGACATGACTGCAAAATGCATCTGGGTTGTTTCACAAGGCAACCTCCGCAATTAAGCATGCGAATCATATTTTCCACTCTGAAAAATCCTGAAGTGAACTCTTTTTTTTGGTCAGTGGAAGCTATTGTGCGCTACGCCGTGCTATTTAGAAAGAAATATCACGAAATGAGTTCCTAGTTGTACGTTTGTTATTCGTTATGAAGTCAGATATGACCGGCAACTAATCTGCACCAAGAGAGCTCTATTTCTCCCTGCTTCTCGTTCATTAACCAAACCTCGGTTAATGAAAATATGACAAATGTGGGGCTTTGCTTGTGTGAGCTTTCCAATAGCAACAGTGTTGCCAGGCTGTCGCCAGGTACACAACATTATGCGTTGTCAAGAGCTGAAGATGATGACTCGGAGAAGCCTCACCCCACTAGAGCTCTAATTGCTTGATGCATGAATTTGTTGTCTTGGTTGTCTGGTTTTAGTCTTTGTGGATCTCATTTGTGCAGGTGAGTCATGTAGAGTAGCAAACAGAATGCTGGTTTTAGCATAAAGTGTGAACATGTCTATTCATTTCTCATTTTATTTGAGACAGAATTCTACGTAGACTACTCCATACGCAGCTATTGTTTTGTGCTTCTTGTAGTTTAAGTTGAAGGACAGTGGTGCAAAGGTAGAGGATATTGTGGTTGCATATCTGCATGTGTCTGCATACTCATGTGTGAATTACGTGTGGGTGGAGGTTGGTTTGAGAAAGGAGGTGTTGTCAGGAACAGAAGCATTTTGCAGATGTTGCAGGGAAGAAGGAGCAAATGGAAAGTCCTGTGGTTATCAGTCGTACAACGCTTTCTGACTCGCAGCAGTATGCCACAGGTGGCCTGTTCCCAATCCGGTCTCGGTTTTAGGTTCACTACTCCCGATGGAGCATGTTTGCTGGAGCAAAGTGATTGACTGGTACAAAAGGTGAGAGAAAAGCTCAAAAGGGAGGGAGAAGGAGAAACAGAAAAGTTTTGAAAAACATGTTTACTTGTGGAGCTTGGGGTTGATGTCGTAGGCTAAGGTTTCCCTCTTGGAGAGCCTCCCGGAGCGGAGGCAGGCGAGATTCCCTCTTGGTTCCTCTAGACGTAACATGAGGAACACTCATCTCTGCCTGTCTCTGTCCTTCTCTCTTGCTCTGACCTTCTCTCTGTCTAGGATCCCTCTAATTGCCCTTCCATGCTTTTTTTTATTTCACAGCTTTGTACACACCCCATTCCTTGGCGTATTTAATCTTGACACGTGTCTCTGCTGTAGTTCTGTAGGCATTACGCTGCTACTGCTCCCCAGTCACCCACTTCGTCCCCATCATTTCTCCATATGCAACTCAGATTTCCCCAAATTCAAATAGAAAACTCTTATCTGATCCGTCCAGTGCCTGGTTTTCTCTTCTGTTGTGTTTAATATGGCCATTTTGGAAAGATATATCTACTGATGTTCACTCTCTGTATAATAAAACTGGCCACTCGCCCCCGCTACCACATCTCACCAATAACAGAGACTGGAATCTTTCACTCTTTCACTCACCGCATGATGTGAAAAACATAATCCTTTTGGAAAAAAACATGGGTTTTACATCTTCCAGGCTGCTGGACTTCTACTATCGGTAGTTTGGAAACTGACACTGAATATCTTATCTGGTGGCTTCCTGACTTTAAAACAAAATGTGTTTAATGCATTGCTGCATTTGCACTTCAGGTGTTGCTTCCATTCACTGACATACAAGAGAGGCTGCTGTAACCGTGGTGTTGCCTCACATGGTGTGCACCTGTGTCACCTTCTACTTCTGATTGGTGGAATGACTCATTGGTTCTGAAAGTGAACCGTAGCAGAACCCAGAGCTTTGGTTCACAAAGGTGTGGCATGAAACCACAGAATGAATGTAAACAGTGTGAGCTGAGCTTCTGCAGGCTCCCAACAGCTGCAGGAGCTCACAGGAAACTCAGCGGAGAATGAAAAAAGAAACAAAAGCTGTTTTTCCCCTTAAAAAAAAAATTACACCTTAGTTATGAATACCCACAATAGAGAATAATTAAAGGAAAATTCAAACTAAGGATTGAATGAGCAAATGATATTATTGATCTTAAAGAAGACATACCAGCCGAACATTTATATGGGGCCTGATAAGAGCTAAAGAATGGATCCTACTTGGGTTTGTCTGCAGGTTTCATGGTGGCCTTACCTGTGTTGGCCTGTATTGACTCTGAGTGGGAACTACCTGGGTTTTAGGTGGGATCCAAATGGTTAATTTTATTATGTGAAGCATAGGTTACCAAAACTATATGGGGCTATATAGTACTCCTATATACTACACTTTTATCCCTCGTAGGCTACATACATGTTGGCCCACATAGGCCTCTGTGACTTCAAACTGGATAAGCAGAATGTAATGGACGGAGGGACGGACAGGCAGGCTTCCCATTTGGGGACCATAATACTGAAACCAAATCAGACCAATGCCACTGACCCATTTCAAGCTCAAGCCTTTTTTTCAGAATTTCCTGCAGTCTTTGTGAAATGTTTGTGACATATTTTTGTCAAAATACCACAGAGGTACTGTACACGAGCTCCCGTTTGAACCACGTGTTTTGAGCCCTGTTCACAGCAGCTGGTTTTAATGTAAAGGTGGCGTTTCATAGCTTTGCATTGTACACTTCTGAGATGCAGAGAGTGCAGCGTGATGTGAAACTATAATTTGAATTAAATATGGAGAGCCTTGGATGAATCTTTTTCTAATCTCCATCTGGGATGTAACAGTGCCCTACAGGTCTGAACTGCTCAGTGAATGCAATTTAAAGACTCAGTCGGCCCCAAGCAAAGTGGCAAGGTTGTGTTATCTTCAAATTCTTGAGTTGGTTAAACATGCTTTCAGGATTTGTTTTCTTTTTAAATATTGTCCCCTTTAATAGACAATAATAGACAAAAGCATAGATAATAATAATAATAAAAGATAAGATGGCTGTAGATCTGAATCCAACACATATAGTCCATTTGAGGTCAGTCTTCTCTGTGTGATAATGTAAGTCAGAATGCCTCGTACTCATGACTGTATTTCTTTGTGTCAATAGATGGGCATCATCTGTGGGAGACAGAAGCCAAAGTTGACAAGGACTCCATCAAATCTGTAAGTGCACATCATTAACATGATTTTTGAAATGTTCAGACATCTTCACCCCCCTTCCCTGTGCTCCCCAGAGATTCTCCTTTCCTCATCTGTCTCATGTTATGATGTAACCTTTGCTAAGGCATTACAAATTGAAACACAGACAGTGCTGATGAGCCGATGCAATCCTGAACGGAATTTTCACAAAACCTCTTCATCCTGGTGGATGAACACAGGCTGTCACTTTGTTGCATGAAAACAAAGCGCTGTGGCAAATCGGGCCTGAAACACCTCATTCGTGCCGGGATCGAGAGCACACACACCCCTGCTTGTCTACCTGCTGCTTCTCATGAAGGCTGTAATGAGAAAATAAACCAGTGTGCTCATTTTTACTGGCACTCGGTCGCCCATTCAGATTGTGTTAATATAAAATCGACCAAAAGGGAATTGTCAACGGAGGGAATGAAGCAAATGTTGTTCTTTGTGTCACAGAAAACTTCTTGTGCTCTGGAGTTAATTAGGATTTCACCAAGGTTCATTTGGTCTGCTTTTAGTGCGAAGAGTCAAGCCCTGGTCTTTGAAAACCTGTTTGCTTGTGGATGATGACAGTGTATTTTGAATTGCTGACACCTTTCATCAGCAGCGTCTCTCAACCCCCCGCCCCCCCTTTTTTTCTATGTAGACTAACACAGACAATTTATACTGGCAATGGCCCTAAAATAAAACACGTACATCTAAATGCTGCAACCTGGAAGATGTTTTTCTTCTTGCTGTTGCTTTTATTTCACTCAGGTAAATGATGTGGTTGCATCAGGAGAGTAAATATGGACCCGGGTGCCTAATTGTTTTCAGGACTGGCTGATGTGTCGTGGCTGCGTTCCCACATGCTGGAAAATAGGGGGACTGGTGGTACAAGGAGGCAGCATTGATAAAAACATGTGCTGCACTGTGTTTGTTTGTTTGAGACAGCAAGAAAACCCTGGCCGTCTTCTTCTCCTATGTCAGTTTTGTCCAGACTGTTTTAAAGCACTCCAGTCTTCCTGTCTCGCTGTTTTTTTATTGCTGTCCAGAGCATGCTAACTTTGGCTGGTTGGGATTGAGAGGGGAAGGCATGTGCACGCACGCATTTAACAGACTCAGTCGGCCACCTGCGTGTTTTCCTTGTCATCATCTGGAAGGCAGACTGGGGCTGAGCTCACCTTCAACCTCCACCCTGTCCCTCCCGCCTTCCTCCATGTACAGTGATGACCGACAAAAACCTGCTTCCTGTCAAAGTTCCCCACACTCCACCCTGCACAGACCTGCACCAGAGTGACAGCAGTCCCAGGAATTAGACACAAACAACCTGACACTGTTCTCCACATTTCCCTGTCAGAATTACAGCCGTTAAAAGTTCATATCCGTCCAGACCTGCAGTAAGGGGGAGGGTCAGGTGACCCCTCCCACAGAAGGAACGGCTGTGCAAACAAATTAGCCAGCCTCTCTTCTGGTGTGCTGCGCAGGGAAAAAGCTAAAACCCCAGGGTTTTCCTCGGAGACAAACATGGGCACCGGACCAGCCTCATGGGCCCTACTACTGCCTCTACACAGTCCAGACATACTCATTTAAGCCGGTTCCCAGTCCAGCCTCGTGGAAACAGTATCCTAAATGCAGACCAGCAGTAAAATAAACATAGCTGTTGATTAACCTCTGAAGCCTCAGAGTGCATTATACTGCAACCTCATGCTGTGCAACCAATCTAAAAGTTCATTTTCATTTCTGGTGAAAACCCTGAGCAAAAGCCATAAAACCCTCATGCAGGATGCATGATCTAAAGAGATGTTTTAGACTCAACGAGAAGTCAAACTAAAGTATCAGCAGGTGCTTTATCTCACAAATCTGGTTTATCTTTTTTTTTCTTTATTTCTTTCTCATTTCTACGCTAGAATGGTCTCGTTGTGGAGATCCCACCATATAGGAACCAGAGACTATCCAACCCCGTGCAGGTTAACTTCTATGTCTGCAACGGCAAGAGGAAGAGGAGCCAGTACCAGCGCTTCACCTACCTGCCTTCGAACGGTAACCATCAACCTTACCACTGTGACTCTGGAACATGTATTTCTTTCAAAGCTCATCATGTGGAGTATTTCTCCAGTCTTGACATTGTAGATAGCAACGTGCAGGAGGTGTGAGGGGTGTTTATTCTGCGGTGAAACAATGTTCCCTAGCCGTGAGGCGTACCCACTGACTGACAGAGCCTCCAAGTGCTGTCAGTCTCCCAGGGAACTTTTTACACCCAGTTTCACACAATACCTCCAACGAACTGACATATACACATGCATACATGCAAAAACACACACACACACACACATAGAAACATCCCATGAACCAGAGCTCTGTTTTGTCATTCATGTAGCAACCTGTGTGCTTTCCACATACCCCTGTCCTCACTGTTTATAGATGGCTTTCATATTGGAATTTGAGGAATGAATCAGTGAGTGTACAGCCGAGTTCAACCTAAACATTACGCGCTGAGATCTTTGCTCTCCACATGAGGCTCAGGTGGAATATCGGCTCTGGCATGAGTTTAAAGGCTCCAGCAAAACAGTACTTCTTTAAAAAAAAATAGTAAAATCATGGCATGAGTGGCATAGTGATTTTTCAGTATTCTTAGATCATGATTTATTTAGTGATGACCCTCCTTCAGACCTTCTACAATTTACTCCGAGCACTCCATTCTTTTATCAGTGCCCTGAATTGATCACAACATTACTTTCCGTGCTTCAACACCTTGTGACATGTTGCTCCATCATGCCGGAAAATATATGGATGATCACCAAACTGCTCCTGGTTTACTGAGAAAAGTTGTGATTTTGGGACATTTTCATACCATTCTTTTTTCATACAGTCCCCATGAAAAAATCTGAAGTGAAACAACCCCAAACATGGATGGTCTCAGAGGATGGTTCATTGTTGGCATCATCAATCTTCCAGATTTCCCAAACAGCTGGAAAGAAGCTTCATCAGACAAAATAACTTTCCACGAGTCTCCAATTTTGGTATTTCCTGCAGAATTCCAGTCTGTCAATGTGTCTTCAGTGTCTCTTTCTTAGCTGCCCTTCTTGACACCAGAATGTTGTCTAAAAGGTTTTGCCTCCCCGTGGAAGGAAATGCATTTATACACAGCAGCAGCATTGTTGAGCAAATTCTGCATTGGTTGTATGATTTTTCTTTGCTGATTCTTCATGAGGAAGCTGTCTTGCAGTTGTGGACACTCATGGACATCCTGAGGTTTTCTTCACTCCAGTCAAGCCTCAATCTTTAAAATATATTTTGAGCAGCAGCGCCCTTGTATGTGAGACCATTGCTGTTTGCAATGATGGCTCTGTGAGCTGTCTTTAGTAGCAATGAGTCTGCTCTTGTTATTCATCCAGGGTGATAAGGCGGGTTTCCATTAGCGGGGTGTAGGGGGTAAAACCTAAGATGGTGAAACTGTAACAGGGCCGACCTCCTCCTTGGTCCTTTCAGCTATTTCCATGACAGTGTTGACCCCGGTAGGATCCACTGATCTAGCAAAGTAACACTCCATACCACTTAGCGGCAATAATGCACTACTTTCGCTGTTTGCCAAATGCCGATAAATAAAAGAAGAAGACAACGACGGGCTGTATGTCATCTCCCGCATATCCAGTTAGCACCAAGTCAATACTTTGCCTCACCCAGCATTTTTTCGGGGTCATGATGAAGTACATAACCCTAGGTAGGTAGCCACATATAAATTCCCAAAAACCCTTGCTGCAGGTCCATTCCTGTTAATGGAGGCACACACCAACTACCCTGGATCTCCACTGCTGAAGGTTTTCCTATAGAGTGGTTTCAGGTGACTCATACCCGTTAATAATTAACCCCGTGTTGACCACTGGATTGCTGAAATGGCGTTAGTTTAGCACGTTGTGCCCGGGCCAGAATGCAGGGTTCACTTTCAACAACAATCTGGAAACACTGTGATTCATCACCACAAAGACTGAAGCAGCAAAAAAAAATGTTAAACACAAAATCTCTACAATTGCCAAAACCTTTGGCCACAGCTGTAGCTCCTTGAGGTTGCTGGTTCAGGGATTCCAACCATCAACCATGCATTTTTATTTTCTTTTTTAGACCAGTAGAATCCATTAGATCAAAATTATGGTACCTTGTTTTCATTGATCAGCGCCTAATGGATCCAGTGCCTCTGGGATAGTGAGCAGTGTGTTTTAAGTCCACAGCTGTTAATAAGATGTGACATTTACATTATCAGCAGACATATTTATGACCACAGGAGATAAGTGATCAGGATTTCGGATGAGGCTCTTAAAACAAGCAGAGCACGGACCTGTTTGGAGATGCCTGATTATGTGATGGACGACTGCATTGTGGGAGACCAGAGTGGAAGAGACAGAGCATGGCCCATGTATTTTATGATGTAGCATGTGTCCACATTGGTAGAGGCAGATGCAAAGAGATATGAGGCTTCACTGAGCATCCCAAAGTCTTTTTCCTTAGCATAAACACAGCTCTAATTAAAAGATGACTTGTGTTCTGTCTTTTGCTGCCAAGTAGACCACAGACACAGCGTGGACCACACAAGCAGGACCAGTGTCTTCTTAAATGCACAATTAACTCACAATCGTTAATTCCAAAGAAACTTAGCTACTGAGTTCTATTTTGAGATCTACCACGCTTTTGAAGCCATGTTTTATATTATACAACATCACATATTTGTTAAAACCAATGCCTTTTAGATTGGAGTAAAGTATCAACCGAATATAACATTGCAGCTGAGAGCAATTTGCTGTACCACTGAAACGTGCTATGCTTTATCAGAAGGATTTGATAGCTTAAAAACAGGCTCATTTATCATCACAGTGCTGTGGTTACCAGAGCCATAGTGTTAAGTGCAGATAAAAATATAAATTAACTCTTTGTTTCAGTCAAAGCAAATGAAGTTTGCCGATTTAACAGCATAGTGTGTAAAGATTATACTCAAGATCTGCAGACTCTTAGTGAAGATTATGACTGTAGTAGTTTCATAATTTCAATGCAAAAGCAGAGAATGAGGAAATCCTGGTGAAGCTGTTTGCCTTTGAGGGTTTCAGTGTGTGTTTGTGTGTCAACAATGAGTGAAACAGCCGTCAGTGTGGCCACGAAGTCGAGTTGGGCTGTTGGGGGTGGGGGGGATACACACATTCACACACGTCCTCACACACATTTGTCAACACCTTTTCGCTCACTTCTATGAAAAGGCTCTTCCGGCCCTGCGTCCCACTTCAAGCACAGTTGTGGTCAGTGACGTTGTTTCGAGAGAACATTTCTTTCGCACGCTGGTGGCTGCTCTTCTATAAAAAGGCAAAACCAACGCTGAAAATAGCCTGACTTGTTTGAGACAGCGGAAGGATGAAACAGGCCCTCTCTGGGACACAGATGCTAAAAACCACCTTTATTTTCCATTCCGTTCATGTGACCGCCTTGTTATTCTTTGACACTAATGAAACTGTTTTCAACACCCGCTGTTGCTGAGCACTGATGCCTGCATTTGAACAGCCAAGCTGCAGGTGGACAACATTACAACCATTTTCACACAGTTAAAATAGTCAAAGGGCAAAAATTCAGATAATTTATTGAAACATGTCTCATGCAAAGATCTGTAAAACCCTCATTTAATTTTTTTTATACATTTTTTTTTTAAAATATAATATTGTAGCGGTTCTTAGTTTTGAGCAAATGCAACTTCAGATAACCTTTCACATATCTACGGAACAAAAGTTAACCAAGAAAGAAAAAGTAATGTTAGCAATAATTAGTACCCCCACCCAAGTTCCAGCCAGGTGTGATCAATCATCAGTCCTTCAGCTGATCATCAGCAGCTGTGCAGACTTCCATAAAAGATGTCTTGATAATAACATACAATGTTAACACAAGTCCAAGAGGGAAATGCATAGGCAATGGTCTTAGAGAATGGACTGCTGCCCCACATTATTCAAAATTAGCATTTTTAAGTTAAGTACAGATGTTTCACAAGTTGAAAGCATTCAAGACAGTTACCAATTGTCCCAGAAGTGGATGTCCCAGCAGATTTAGTCAAAATTTAGCCCCTTGTACAAAACTCAGAGAAATACAAAAAAAACAACCCTTGAGCTACATCAGAGAGTCTTAAGGTCTTACTGAGCAGCCCTCTTTAACTTTTTTTTTACTCATGGTACTAAATGCTTAAGAACCTAAGAAATGCTGCCTGTTAACCATATCAGACATACTATCTCAACGTGTGAGCAGATCTTATCATTTCTCAGTTTCACCCTGCTTCCGGCATGAATTATAAGATGATATTATCAGACGCAATCTGTAGAAGAAATGCACTTGTCTAAGTTATCGTTGCTGAAAGACAGAGAAAAGCTTTGGTGATATGAGTCCTGGGGTACTGCAGCGGGGATCTGTTGAAATCAAACGCTGCCATCTTCATGCAAAGTGAAACACCTCCTTTGAAATATGTCATCAGCATATTGTAGTATGTCAGAAGTGTTTGAACAAAGAAATGCCTCATGAATGGAGTAGCATGTAACCTCTACAGAAACACAAAGATTTACATATATCTATATCTATATAGTTATAGATATATGTAGAATCAATAGAATTTAAGCGTGTAAGAATATAGAGCAGTGGAGCAGTTATTATATAAAAAACTTTGCTCCCTGGGAGAAGACAAATGATGTTCTGATAAATCAATACAAACACTTACAACTGTCGTTGTCTGGCTCCCAGAATGAGCCTCACTTTTCCAAAGTCCCATCCAATCATTCTTGCGTGAGGGCAGACGTGACGTGTTTCTCTTCAAATAAGAAACAGTTTTCAGCGACCACATTAAGCAACAAATGCCAAAAGCAAAAAAAAAGTGCCGGCAATGACCTAAGCTAGACGAGGAGCTTCTCGGAAGCCCTTTATTTTTACAGGCCATTTGGAGATTCCTCTGTAATATCAAGTTCTATTCTTAACGTAAACGGGTGCTCACTTCTCCCCACGGCAATGTTTGGTGGTTAGAGATGGAGGGGGTACAGCCAGAAACATAGTTTGTGACACATGCAGAAAAAGTTAATGAGCCACACATTGTTCTTTCTTTTCTTTCTTTCTTTTTTTTTAAAAATAGATTTTCACAGTCCTTTTTTCCCTTTCTTTTTTAACTGGACAATGAAAAAGCTGTTCTTTTCAGTTTTGTCCGACTCCCCTTCAATGCGCTAACGCCCACAGTGTTCTTGGTGACCAGATTGTTCTCTCAGTGGGACATGGTGCATCAGGTACCGTAATAAATGTCACAGCAGATCAATGGTGTCAAAACAAGATCACTTCAGTATTTATATACATTTTATTTATTTATTTTCTGTACAATGGACTATTGATGTTACAGTTGTGTATGAAAGTCTTTTGTATCCCCCTGGCTGAGACCACAGATGCAGACCAACTTACAAATTAAGTCCTTTTGCTTACCCTTGCAAATCATATACAGGAAATATAATAAGAATGAAGCAAGTGCTTAGAAAAATATCTACATCACTTCTAATCAGTTTAATATGAGCAGACAGCTGGGGAAAATACCAGAGAGGAAAAAAAACAAAAACAAAAAAACACCAGATGTGTAGAGGATCAACTGTGGGCTGTGGGTCTGGATAACATGGAAACCGGCTGAAGTTGGGGTTCACCTGGTGAATGTGTTGTCTCAGATCACACACAAAGTGGTGAGCAGACACACAGATGGATAAACCTGGAGGGAAAATCTCTGCTTGTGTCTATGACAGTGGAGGATGAAGCTCACCAAGAAGGAAAAGAAAATTGTAACTTTAAACAAAGGACATCAGGTCTATAGTATTTACAATTCTTTTTTTTTTTTTTTGATCAGACTTGCTCATGCTCAAATGGCATGCAAGACAATAGCGCTGATTGTCAGTTCAGTTTCTTTGGTATAATTTCTCACTAAGCACAATGTTTGGTACATGTTATAGTCTTCTGCTCATCTCAAGATGTTTCAGTTATTTTAAGTTCATCCTGAAAGCTACGATGGCATTTGAGGGACTGCTCATGGGAAAAACCTTAAGATGCACAACCGTCACATCATCAAATGAATATTATGCAAAAAAAAGAACTTTTTACCCTTCTGCTACCCCCTTTATTATTATATAGCTACAAATGTCTTGCATCAGAATTTCAAGTAAATGTGACTCTACTGTTCAGCATGTGTTCTTTGGACCAACAACAACAGTAAACATTATATTTGTGAGACCATACTGAAGTGAGTGATTTCAGTTGCAGTTGCAGCTGTTATTAGTGACGTTGCTGACATCTCACCACTCAATACTGTCAGTCATCCATTGTTGCTGTTTGTTTTTTGCTCCACTCTCTGGTGTTACGAGTTCTGCATGTCTGCCAAGAACTGCTTCCCTCATTGCCCAATGCATTAATTCCGATGCGTCCATTCTTGCTCATGCTGTATAAACTAAGGGATATAAACTAAGCACAAAAAAAGCAAAGAAATGTGTGTTTGGTAGATTATTTCTTTTGTCGTTACACGGTTTCTTGGCAACAAACTTTGGAAAACCATTGAGAAACCTTTGTAAGGAGCATGTATTTGTTGGATGCTGTTTGGTATTTGGCAAATATTTCATGAAGACAACCCTCATACTCATCCCTGCGGCTCATCTCACAAATGTATGTTCCTGACAAATGTGGCACCATGTAAAAGGGAAATAAACAGGCTTTCCAACAGTATGAGATTTATTGCTAAGAACCACTGTTACAACAAAGAAATAATCTACCAAACACACATTTCCTTACTTTTTGTGCTCAGTTCAGACACTATGTAGGACTGTATATGAAAGGAACACAATTCCAATGGAAAAACTGGAATTTATGAATTCCAAAAAATATTATACAAGCAGTGACTTGTAGAGTATGTTCTGTTGCGTGTTTCAAGAATGACAAGGCAGACTCTGGGCTTCCATTGTAGCGATAAACTTTTACTGAACCAACTGACAACACAGCTGTATAAATGAGTGCATACTGTGGAACACACTGAGACGACCTGTCAATATGCTAATAAAATAACTCCATGTGCTGCATCATCTATCGCATCGATCGTGTTTATTGAAAATAGCACCAATTTTTCTGCTGCCAAACTTTTTCAAGATCAGTAGCTAAGCTCAGTTGTTTCCCCAGCAGTTAACCAGTGACCAGTGGGTAACCAGACCTGCATGTTAGTCACTGTGCCATGATGTCCACTGCTGCTCTGTGAGCTAGCTTAGTTCTTACAGCAGTTGCTACCCAATATTGTTGACATAATGTTGTAAAGTGACACTCAGATGTCACGAGTCCACAATGATTGGAGCCTCAAGTTTCTTTGTTACCTACATCATACCAATATTACTTTAAATTAAGTTGAAACTAGTATTTTAACATTTTTAAAAACACCTTTCCTGACATTAAGCAAAATGTCAAAATATTATTTCATTGGAAATAACAGTAGTGCCTGAGTTGAAGCTAAAATGTGAAAATCATCACATTTTATGATTTCCACATGACATTTCTGACATCATAGTCTTGGCGCCTTAGCATTCTATTAATCCCCATCTGTTAATCCTTGGGTAAAGGCTGCAAAAAATAAAAGGATTGCATGGGGAAGTGACAGTGGCAGCCGCATGACCATGTGACTCACCTGCTATTCCCCAGGCTGAAGAGAGGAGGCCTGTACATCCTGGGACTTGCCTTACAATGCTCCCTCAGACACCAAGCCTGGTCCCTGGGCTCTTAAAGCAGACAGGGCTGACGTAAATGTGGTCCCTGCTGCGTTATCGTGCACTGCAGCCCAGCACCCAGGAGGCAGCAGGCGCGATTAATGTCTCCTCAGATCCACCTCAAATAATGATAATGATAATGATAATAATAATGACACAGACAAACAGTCTTTCCTATGACACACTAATGCTCCAACTGCACCATAAGCTGCTCCTATCACTCACAGCTCTTTTGTGGAGAAAATCAAACAGCTTACACAGACATCTTATTCATACTGACAACTGTATGCCCTTGTGTAAATGTCACTTGGAGCAAGTTTAGCCAAAAACTTTTAATGGTTGGCATCAAACACTCACCACACCCATTAACACATTTTAACAATGTGTAGAAATAGAAACAGTGTGTCCATTGTGACTCAGAAGACTTTGTTATGCTTCAGGGTATCTTAACACCGTCCTATTAGTTTTGAACTGGCACAGTCTGTGCATACGTACTTATATAATAACTCAGCAGAGAGCTTGTTAATGTGGATCTCACTCCATCTCCTTGCCAACATTATATACATACCTCTGCTTGTGATGGTTTACATTTTCAATTAATAGAAAACCTTTCATGCGATACCTGTCAGTCAGAGTTGATCAGGAAGCAATGCAGACTGTCTGTACTGGATTAGAAATTCGAAGAGAGAAGACAGGATGATCAACTGGGGTCACAGCACTCTCCTGCATTAGTTGAGGTCTTAAGCTCCTGAAACCACAGGCTCAGCTCTGCAGCCTCTTAAGGAGCTCAGGCAGCCTAATCAAAATCAAATCATCTCCTTTTTTTCACTCTCCCTCTATCTTTTGGTCCTAAGAGAAACAATTACTTGTGGAGTGTGGAGGAAACCTGGGGGTCCTGGGCCGCTCGAGCTGCAGCAACAGCAGCAGCAGCAATAGCAGCAGTCCAGTGCTTTAAAGTACTTTTATTGGATATCAGAGCTGGAGGAGAGTCCAAAGAAAATAGAGCTTATTCATTATTAGAGCCAGCTGTGGCTTTCCACACTGATGACTCATCCATTTTTCTTCCCCCCCTATTCTTTTACTTTTTTCATGGTGTGGTAAAGATGGGTGGTTGGGGGGATGGGGGTGGGGGGTGTCTCTGTTAGAGGATTCAGCCAAGTTGAGACTGAGCCCAAATCCAGTGGTGGTTGTTTGTTTGGATTATGGAGGGTATGGCAGCCACAGCTGAGCCAGCTTGCAGCCTCACTCATGCTCTCATTCCGCCACGTGGCTTCCTTGCACGTTTTTAACATCACCACCTTCCTCTGTGCTTTTTTTTCCCCCTCCAGTGCCGATAATAAAGACAGAACCCAGTGATGAGTATGACTCTCTGGGGACCGTTGGGCTGTCCATGCATTCAAAGTCCTACTACAGCCAACCCAGGCTCTCTTCCATGATGCCTGTGGCTGATCCTGATGGCTGCCTGGTGGGTGGCTACCCTCCTTGCCCGCCTCGCCATGCAGCCATGCCACCGTCACCCCCCAGCTCCAGCCCTACTCTGCATGACCTTTCCCCCGTGGCATACAGCAAATGCCTCCCCAACAGCCCCACCCATGCGGCTCCACCAGGCCATGTAGTACCCCCCTTTCCGGAGACTCCTGGCTGCCCAAATCTTGCCCACCCAACATCACCAGATCACAACTCTTCCCTTGGGATGCTCCACTCCCAGGGCAGCCCCACTCACCTCAACAGCCCCGGACCCCATGGTTACCATCCTGTGTACCCGAACAGCAGCCCCTCGTCCTCCCCAGTGTCCCACCCTTCTACCCCTGGTGGGGCATCGGAGACCCCGTTTGTCCAGGCCTACAGCCCTAGTCAACCACAAGTACCAGCCAGCTCGGCCCAGGCTGGAGGAAGCCCACACAGCCTGCTACCTGAGGATGCAAGTCCCCCATCAGTGGCCATCACTGTCAAGCAGGAACCCCAGGAATTGGACCAGATGTACCTAGATGATGGTGAGTTGATACAAATCCATTGTCCATACAAAAACCAAAAGTTTACATTCGCTAATTATTGAACTAATAAGAAGCAGTTAGTTTTTCCATACAAAAGCTTCCCTTAATGAGCTCAATATGCAAAGGAGAGATGTGATAAATGTGCATGTGGTATATTGCATTTATTTGACACCTTTGGCTTATCTGCAGACCCCCACACATAGCCGCACCCTGCTGCACCTCTCAGTATTTCCTGATGAAATTCTGGCAGCCGATTTGCGTCACATTTGTTTAATTTTAGAACCAGCAGATTTATTTGCTTTTGGTCTAACATTCGGCCCCGCTTATGTTGTCCAAGTGCCTGCTTTACTTTAAAACGGTAAATTGCCTTGATGGGATTTTGAAACAATCTGTCAAAACATCAGAGTGCCGAGGTCAGCCGGGGTGCAGCAGAACAAAAACAGTGGCACACGCGTGGCAAGTCCAACTGTTGACACAATGGCTAATGAAGGAAGCAAAACAATGGGTAGAGGTTTCCTGAACCGACCTCCCCCCCACTACAATTCTGGGAGACAGGAGGCAGAGGCTTTGTTTTCCCATCTTTTCCCCACGGAGTCGACACCGTGTGGCTGTCGTCATCAGGGGAGCCTGTGGGGTCACTAGACTCCCTTTGGCATTAAAACCAATCACACCCACAGGACCATATGGTCGGGTTTATTGCCTCCAGCATCCATGTCACACTATGTCGCTCAGTTCAGCAGCCTGTTATCTGTGTTAGCAGAGGCTCCACTTGCTGTTATGATACACATGCATGCATCATATCACTGGCATCCAGCCAGTTTTGAAATGTTAACCCCCCTTCTGCATCCTAACAGAGCATGAGGGGGACCACCCATCCACACTCAACTCAGGAATATCACTCTGCATGTTCACCTTTTTGTTAAGTAAGCTGATGTTGTGTTAATGTGTGTGTGCTTTATTTGCTCTTCGCTCTACTGCTCTGGGATTAGAGGGGTGATAGGCATGAGGGGACCTGGGGAGTTTTGCTGTGGAACTGTAATTGAGATGAAATTCAGCTGTCAGCATTTCTCTTCAAACTTGATGAGTCCCATTAGTCCTCACTTCATCAACAGACTACACAAAGACAGGTCCACTATCGGCCCTCTAAACTCATTTCAAGCATTTTACTCTCTTTTCTGCAAAAGGTTGCTTTTCACACCGATAGTAAAAGAGTTGAACTGAGTGAGATCCCTCACTAGTCAACACACTGTCATTTTAGTAGGCTCAATCTTCCACCAGCTTGGT
The DNA here is from genome assembly GCA_037176975.1 of Arrhamphus sclerolepis. Classification (NCBI taxonomy): domain Eukaryota; kingdom Metazoa; phylum Chordata; class Actinopteri; order Beloniformes; family Hemiramphidae; genus Arrhamphus; species Arrhamphus sclerolepis. The sequence continues at coordinate 1,371,261 of JBAMYA010000008.1, forward strand.
GGCCAAATGTATTCATCTAGTGATTACAGTTGCATTAGAGACGCACAGGAATACGTATTGATCGACTGAGGACAGTGAGGCAGCTCCTTGAAAACCTCAGCGTGCTGCTGTCTCGCATCGCCTAACGCCTATGCAAGCATCTGTGGTGAGCTGCTGGAGTCCTGGTAAGTGTGTGGTGGTAACAGCATACTGCAAAGGCATTTGCTGCTCACGGGTCCGGCCCTATCCCAAACCCCTCAAATGAGCCCTAAGCTAAAATAAATAAGATCGGAAGGCAGCTCACAGGGCGCCCCGCTCCCCGTTCACACACATTACCGCTGAATGTTAGCGAGTCAGCGCTCCATTAGAGAAGGAAGGCAGCCGGATGACCTCACCGCAGCAGCGGTGATTTAACGCCAGCCGTGTAGAATAGCTCTCCTCCTCAGCGATCAGGGGCCAGTGATTTGGAGTCTGCAGGAGCACACTTGATCTTCCCCAAGAGTGGTGCACCTCCCACGCTTGAATGCTGAGGCCTCCGGCTCTCATCAGCCAGAGGAAATGTGTCTCTCTGGCCAGGCCCAGATTTTACACAGCCCCCGAGAAATCTCTCAACTTATCAACGATGAGCTACTGTACCACAAGGAGCTGGGGTTAGTACGCAGGGAGTCTGAGGTGAAAACCCCCCAGACTGTCATACACAGTCTCCATTGTAAACTGCTAAACTTTTCCCCTCACTGTGATGAAACCAGTGCAAAGGCATGAGGCAGTTATTATGGTACAGTCATGTGAAAAAGAAAGTACCCCCTCTTTCAGTTGGAAGGTTTAATGCATCAGAACATTTTTTTTTTAAATATCTGATCATTACCAGCTCTTATAAGTGAGTCAATACAGTCTACGATGAACAAGAAATCACGGCATTATTATCATTATCCTTATTAGATTATTTTGACAAAATCAAACAAAAATGCAAAAAGCAGACTGTGAAAATCGTAATCCATCTTACAGGGTCTCTAGGAAGTAGAAGGCCAGGTGGAGCATTCATCTGTGAGTTAACACAGTGCCCAAGAGGAAAGACATCGAATAACTGTTGCTGTTTATCAGTCTGAAAAGGGTTATGAGGCAACTTCCAAGCAATTTGAATTCCCTCATCCTTTATAAGATATGTTATTCTTAAACTTGAAATAAAAAAAAAATACTATAAAAAAAAGCCTCTATAGGAAGCAAGTAGCATCACAGATATTAAAGTTCATGACAGTAAAAGTAGAAAAAATGCTGAAACAAATGTGGCTGATTTGGAAGAAACCAAAAACTATTTTCTCAAAAGATGCAAACAACAAGACTTGTAAAACAATGTCTTTCTGACCAACTGTCAAGCACGGTGGTGGAGGGGTGGTGATTTGGGCTCATACTGCTGTCGTAGGACCTGGTACCTGGTAGTCATTGGGAATTCCTCCAAACTGACTTAAGTCATTGTACTGAAGGTGGCTCCACAAGTTATTGAATCAGGATGTTGTCAAACCACTGCTTCTGCATTGTGTTTTTTAAATAAATTATGACATTCGATAATATTTCCTTTGTTGTTGTGTAATGTGTCTTGTTGGACCAGATTACTTAAATGATTATGTCCAGAGTGAAACCTTAGAATCTGAGTGAAACCACAGAACCGATTTATATATATATCTATATATCTATATATTAGTATTGTATTCATTTAATGTTATTAACATTAGGTGTTCTGCAGTCAGATCACCGTGTGATCACGTTGGCTTTCTCCCACCAGTCTCACTTCTCATGGCTGGAGCTAAGGCCACAGAACAGGATGGCTCAGGGAATGGAAGCAGGAGAGGATGAAACACCCGCTGCCCAAAAGTCTATGCCTCATTGCATTGTTGACTCATTGTCATAAACAGCTCATGGTGGGGCTCACTTTCAGCCAGATTTTCTTACTCACAGCTCTCTATCTGTGCTTTACAAGGGTACATAACTGCAAGAAAAATGGCAGACAAATGACATCAGCGCTAACAGCCAACAGTATTAACTTTTACCTTCTGAATTGTGCTAATTAAGTTGTAAAAAAGAAAAGCTAATATGACAAGATGTCTTGTCATATTTTTAGAAGGAGCAGTTTGATGACATCATACTCCCTTCTCAATCACTGACACATGCTACGCACACGTATACTTTTAATCTTTTTTTTTTTAGGCAGCAGCCCACATAATGATTCACAAACCTTTCACTTGAGATTGCTGTGTTAAGTATTTTACATTGGGAAGAACGTATATGCGTGTGTAGAGCAGAGGCAGTATCTGGCCGCGCTGATGCTGTTTGTCCTGTCTCGTTATTGGCTGCTGCGATGGCTGATACCCTGAAATGCAGCTGAATGCCACAGACAGCAAAGAAATGCATGCTAATCAGAGAGCCAGATTTCTACCAGCTGTTTCTTGGAGAAACAGAGGGCCCTTATCCCTCAAAATAAGAAAAAAACAGAGCGCAGCACAGTCAGTGCTGATTTCTGACATTTGACTTATGTGTTCTGATTGCTTTGCAATATGGGGCAGTTTTACTTGTGATTGTTTCCTGTTCAATTCAAGGTCGGTGTATTTGAAACTCTGCAAGCCTTGTTTGCTCAAACTGGAAACAGAATTGTTGTCAGCTCCCCTTTCCTCCTTCCTTCCTCCCAGTATTCTAACCTTCCTGAGAATCTCCATCCAGCTACGAAGCCTCTGAAGGCAACTCAAGGCATTCCTCATGGAAACTTTTACACATCCTGGCACAATGCCCGGGCCCCAGGACTCCGCAAAAACCCTAATGATGATTGAGAGCGCGTCCACACCATGCTGAAAACATGCTGAGTCGCTCACATTGGAGTGTGCCGCAAGGCTGGATTGGAGGGGGGGGTTCGAGAGGATTTGTTTTTGTTTTTTTTTTTTCTTTTTTGGTAGAGAAGGGTGTTCATTAGAGTGGGGCTTGAAGTGTCTCGTGCAGCTCACCAAAGGCAGCTAGATGCAGAAGCGCTATAACTGACAGTGTTTGCTTTCACAACACTCCACCTCTGAACCTCTGGCCTTTGGGGAGCAGGTCAAGGTCCAGCTAATAGTGTACAGAGAGGGAGGCTGTCTTGTGGTTAAGTGCAGTGCCTAGAAACACAGTCTCCTTCTACATGCAGGGATATTGACAGGTACAAGAAAAAGCGTGATGGCTTTTTTATTATTTATGACTACAAAGAGGATGTGGATATTTTACTGTTGTTGTTATTGCTGCCTTCTCATATTAGGAATCCTGTTTTCCTGGCAGCATGTCTCATGGTGCGCTATAAGTAAAAGTTTGAGCTTCTTGAAGAAGTTTTATAGTCACGGGAAAAATTAATAGATGGATGAGTTCTTTTATTCGCCTTTGAGAGTCATTGACCGCCAAAGCTATGGAGCAGCAACTGTACTTTTGGGATCAGCAATAGATATGATTCAATTTCTTCTTATTAAGATTAAAAACCATTACTTCTACTGTGTGAATTGAGCAGCTTTGGCTCTTATTACCCATTATCCAAAACTACAGTCTTTGTTTAATACTTAAGGTGGGGCACTCACTAACACATGTTGAGATCCATGCGGCCATGCTTGTTGTTGGGTACGTGTTAGGAAATCAGTTCAGTGAGACGTCTACTTGTAGCTTGTCGTCTTAGTCCAGTCTTAAGCAGCGAGGCCCAGACCTCCCTCTACCCTGGCACTTTCTCCGTCTCTTCCACGAGGACGCCAAATGCCAGGAGAGAAATATAATCTGTCAAGCATGTCTGCCTCTGTGGCTTTTCCTGGATGGACATGCCCAAAACACCTCCCAGGCATGTCTCTGCTGGACAACCAGGAGGAAGCCTGGAAGCCTAACGGGGAGATGAGGTGGTTCAGGCATCTGGCTAACATGCCATTTTACACAGATGGTATCTGTGTATATTTATCTATATATAGATATAAAGCAGAGTGTTTGGGAGCCTTGTGTGCTCAGCTGCACTGAGGATAATGAATTTACTTAACGTTATCAAGATCGTGTGAGAGTCTGTAGTGGTAATCATTTAAAGGATGTATATCTTCAAACACATGTATTATTATTTCTGGTTCTTTCATTTTTTCTGAAATATTTGCCTGTGGTGGACTGGCAACCTGTCCAGGGTGGACACCTGCCTTTCGCCCAAAGTGAGCAGGGATAGGCTCCAGCAGACCCCCGTGACCCTGCACTGGAAATAACGGGCGGGTATAGGTAACGGATGGATGGATGAATTATTTGCAAGTACTTCCTCAGGGAGCCCATTCATGGTGTCTTATTTTATGTTTTTATTTTGAAAAGTCACTGGATTCTCTTTGCCATCATCGAGTTTGACTTTCTGCCAGCTCGATCTTCTTTTTGTTCATAGCCACATCCCTGCACAGTGACTGTGATTAGCTGACATTAGCTAACTCTTGCATCAAGGCCTGAAAAATGTCATTTGCCTCAGCTTCTGACAGGAGCAGCATTTCCACTACGACGCAACGGACACATTTCAGTTTAGGGAAGCTAGATGTCACCCTCATTCAAAGTCAGTGAGGAGGAGTCCAGCACTTATGTGTGAGCAGGGGTGAGGTAAAGTATAGAAAAACTGTAAACTGCAACAACACCCAGTTGGGATATCAGTGTAATTTGAAACAATAGCATATTATGAAAGTTGTAAATGAAGTTGAATGACATGACCAGCAGTACGTGTCAGACAACATCGGGGTAGAAAAGGGACACCTTAGTTGCTTCCTTTCCTGTTTCCTTTTACATCTTTTTACATCTCTTTTATCTCTGTCCCACTGGGCTCGACATGAGAGCCTCTACGTTCCTGGTTCTGATCATAGTTCTTTGTAGCACATTATGAAACCCACTTACTTATTGACACTCTTGCCCAAAATTGCTTGCAGTTTAGCAGATAATTTGATTTAAGTGGTTGCACATGATAGTGGCAATGGGGTCACCGTATTTGAAATTAGATTTTTAACTCTTTGTATTCTCAGTTTTGATGAGATGAATTTGTGAGAATTTGACCCATTTATTGCAGCAGCAGGTTGGCTATTGTGTGTGTAGGTGAGTGTCTGCACGCGTTCGCCTAAAAGCCCGGCAGCTGAGCCAGAGGATCTGGTCTGGTTTCAGTCTCTCCGTCATAATATCCACAGTCACTGTGAAAGAATGTGTCTGCTGAAAACCTGCCGTGAGATTATCTAAACAAATTGGGTTTCTTTTGTGTCTGGGGTCCACACAAGGACACGTTCAGATGAGAGACTTTGATTCTGATTCTAAACGGGTTATTTTCTGGAAAATAGGAAAGAAGTAGGAAGCAGAATTGGTGTGATAAACGCTTTTTTTCTCAAGTTGCGTAGAAAGTAACACAGCATGGATTTTTTTTTTTCTTTTCTTTTTTTTTTTTGTGTGTAGGGTAATTACCTGACATCAATAGCAAAGTGGTCTTTAGTGAAGTGTAAAATCAAATGTAGCAGACTAAAGCCACAAGGCACAGTGGATGCCTCCCTGTCCAGACACATTAGAGCGTATTCATTAAAGCTATATTACTTTGGTTCATCATACGTAATGTTTTTCTTATAGTTTCTCCTGACACAGCCATTTAGAGGCTCGGCTCATGTGGCTCACATTCTGAGGTTTAGGAAACACGCGTTGAAAAGCCACCGAGCCACATGGATCACAGCGGGTCAGGACTGAGACAGGGCCTGTGGCCTGGCTGGGATCTTCCACAGTACATCTACACTGGTGGAGCTACCGCGCTCTTATTACAGGATCATAATCTGACAAATGGCAATGCGGTCGACTCTTTTGACAGAATGGTTCTAGACTGAATATCCTTTCCCCAGAAGGTCTTGAGGTTATCTGTTTGTGTCTTGGAGAAGCTCATCCTGAGTTATCTGTTTACTTTCTGGAGAACATTTTTTTGATTGTTGAAGACTGTGAATCATTATTATTATTATTATTATTATTATCATTCATGAGACAAAACAGGCTTTTTTTCCTCCTTCAATTACATTTTTTTAGGGATGACTAGACATTGTTGCTTAGTTCTGATCATAGAAGAATCTTTGGAACAAATTTAGAAATTGACCACAAATGGCAAAAGCAGCAGTTTTAAGTTTAAGGTCAAGTGGAATATTTGAAATTGAAGTAGAAATACAAACATGTACACACACACACAAACACACACATATATGTATACACACATATATACACACACACACGGATATATATACATATATACGTATACACATACATACACACATATACATACACACACATA
>JBAMYA010000008.1:1380851-1409477 GCA_037176975.1 Arrhamphus sclerolepis
TTTATATACATAGTAACTATTACAATGCAGATTATCTGTAGGCACTTTAAAAGGAAACATACTCCCCTTTGGGAAGAAACCTTACGCAGGACCACTCCCTGCCAAAGGGTATAGGGAGGAAGAAAAAAGCAGAACGCCTGGTGGGGTGTAAAAAGGGTCGGTCTGTTCCCTCCCACGTGACACCGGGGGGGGGACCACGGCCATTTCCCTGCTCACTGGATAGTTTCTGTCTTTCGGACCATTCTGTGTAAACCTTTTGTGAGGGTTGTTCTTGATCTCCCAGCAGGTCAGCAGTTTCTAACATACTAAATTCATAAAGAGTTCCAAAAGTAAAGTGACTTCCCTTTAAAGGAATAAAGTCATCTAGTTTGATTCACTCTATTTGTATAGTACTAGTTCACTACCAAAGTAATCTCAGAGCACTTTACACGAAAAGTTCAATCCCGTCCAGTTAAGGACAATCAAATTCATCCGACTCGTTCTCAGAAAGTCCAGCCAGACGCACCCGAGGTGACGACGGAGAGGAAAAAGCCTAATTAACAGGAATAAAAACAAGTAGAAGTAAGATGCCTAAATGCATTGGGTTGCTGTCATGTAATTGATTGATTAGAGATTTAAAGATTCAACACAATCTTTAGAGTTCCTTAACTTCACTGTTCTTTCACGTGGAAACATTTGGTAATTATACTGAACTGGACCAAAGTGGAATATAACTGGACTGATTTGTACTGTACTGAAGTGACTAAGCTGAAAAACAGTTAAAGAGGTGGTAGGTAAGTCTAATGGTAATTTATTAACAGCATTATCATTATTCAACTTGTACTGATTATGAAGGGTAAATGAATAGATGGAAATGACCATAAAAATATCTTGGTATGACTTTTTAATAATGTACCTAATGGCTAATAATGGCTTTCTTCTTTCTTTGCAGTCATTTAGTATAGCTTTATGGATTGAAAGCTTTTAATAAGAACCAGCCAAAGTCATTTGACTGGGATATTGATTAATTATCAGTGATCAGAAACACGTTGGTAAATATAGGTTTCCGTGCTGATTTAATGCCGTCAAAGCTAAAATCACAGTCAGTTGGAAGTCGATAGTTCCGCCTCTCAACACCATGTGAAAAGGTCACAGACTGTTTAATTAGATCACTTAGAGGTTAGAGTCAGTTTCAGAAGCAGGCTGTTAGTTTCTGTTACCACATTTATGCAGCAGGTTCAGTTCCTGAGCACCAACAACTGTTAAATGCTCAAGATTTGAAAGAGCACGGACAGAAGCAATGTGATTCTTTGGAAAACGTATCTATCTTCACCTTCATTTCATGCTGTCTGGAAGCGTGCGGCGTGCAGATAGATGTGACTGTCTAAGGAAATCAAAGTGATGTTGAAGCCATTGGAAATGAAGTGGAACTTGGGCCAAGATTGCTTCTCTCCACCTTCCTTCCTCTTCCACTTGAATAAGTCCATGATGTCCCCTGAGGAGACCTGCTCCTCTGAGTCTTGTTGGGATTTAAAGCTGCGGGGCGGCTCTCAGGGTCAGCGGACAGGGTGTTAATCACATCACTTTCAGCCTCGGTGCAGAGTCGGAGTCGCGAGAACACTGCAGGGATGTGGAGCAGAGACTGTCCATGCTCTTGTGCGCAGCAGGAGTTTTGCAAGATTTAGTTACCTCTAGCGCTATGTACTCTTCACTGCCTTTTCGTGACTCCAGGATAAAGCCTGCTGAAAGCCTCTGTCCAGCTAGCCGAGATGTTGGATCAGTGGAAATGTTACTATGAAGAGAGCTCACGATCCAAAACTGTAAAACAACCGATTAGACACTGAGGTTGCCTGCTTGAGCTCTGGAGAAGAAGAACTGCACCCATGTGTCCTGTTTGCTGATGTTTTTCTACTTAGTTGGACAAAAAAGTCTAAAAGTCATGCACGCTTTTACTCATAACACTTGAATCAACAACAAAACTGCCTAGTCTGGCATCCCCGTAGCAGATGAGAGCAAGGAGAACTTGGGCTTTGTCATGGATTGCAAAACAGAGGGGTTACCCAAAGGCCGTAACACACTGTTACACACACACACACACACACTCACACACACCAGCAGGACACGAAACAACAGGAAGGAGCCTCTCTGAGCCATCTATCTATGATGGATAGTGAACAATAAAGCTTGCACCGAGGTAACCCCTTTTTGGACACGGAGCTCTTAGCTTCTCTGTATATAAATAAAAGAAAAACAATTCTGAAACAGGCAACAGGTGATTTAAAGATGCACACTAAAACCGTAGTTGTAAATTGTATTCTGTGCAGGTGCACGGCCAGATTCTAACCCGAATGGCTGCAGTTTACTGAAATATGAATGTTTCATTGCACTCATGCCTCTGCAACACTTTGTGTGCCACTTTCAAATCTGGAGCATCAGCCTCTGAAGGAACATACGTTTCTAGTTCAGAATCCATCACTACATGTTTATCAGATGGCTGAGTTATTTTACCATAAAGCCACTGTTAATGAGCCATGTGAAGAGTTTTAATCTGCCTCCTCTCACATCTCAATCACTGAGACGTACGATTTTTGCTCAGTTTGATGCTTTTCTTTTTCTATCTCGGTGTTTGTTTTATGCTTCGCTTGCTGTGTGAAACTGAGCTTTTGATTTCACAAAGTCTTGAGCCATCATCCGTGCACACAGAAGCTCTCGAGATTCTAACTCTAACACTTGCTTTTGATAAACACTTTGATTGTCGATTTCTGTTGTGGTATTCTTCAAATGCAGCTACACAAATGCAATTGAATGCAATCAAACTCAAATGTATAATCAGAAAGCTTGAAAGCAGCATTTTTTTTGAACCGAACATTTGAGCATCTGCACTGCATTTGCTGATTCATCAGCGCGGACATTAATTTTATTTTGTAAGCACCATCAGTTTACTCTTCTCTACCTGTGAAGCAAGCCTGCTTTCTTTTATTCGTTTCTCTGTGTTTTTAATAAGGCAGACTCGAATGATGGCACTACTAAATCAAAGGAGTCACAGTTAAGGGCGCTAGAGATCAGCTCCATGTAAACACCTCCCCCTCATCCTCCCTGGAGGCCAACCTCTAGCGCACACACCCGCGGCCTCCTGGGCCTCAGAGGAAATGAGAGGAGGAGGAGGAGGAGGAGGTCCACAAAGAGAGACAGAGTGAGGTATGACAGGGAGAAGCACGCCACCAAAGATCAAAGACAAAAGGTTCCGCACCACCACGGCCAAAATAAGCTCATCAGTGGTGGGGCTTTCAGGAAACGTTGTTGTCTTTAGATTTCTAATTTGGGATACTGCCGTTTTATTGTTCTCAAGCTTTTCTAGTGAATTTGGCTTGGCTGAAGTGATTGTAAACTGGGCGAGGCAGACAGTAAAACTCTCATGGGTCATGCCATTTGGTTTGGCAAGGTACCTGATTCATCTACTGCATAGAGGCATGAAGCATGTCCTCTGCAGGTGGAGATCACAGCCCAGCTGCACTGCGTCTCACTGCTCGAGCTGCAGGGAGAAGGTCATTTCTCAAGCCTGCTTTCTCTCTTCCAGCCAAGCCAACATTGTTCATTGAGAGGTAGTGGCACAAATATCAACTAGGAACTTGTACGGTGACAGTGACTTCGTGATTTCACATTCCACACTTCTGTCCTCTTAGCCCATCCAAAAGAAAGATCACAGCACTTCTGTTTTCATTTGAACACTTCTCTGTTCCTCTTCTTCTTCTTCAGTATCATTTTCTCCATCATCAGAGTGCAGGTTTAGTTTTAAAAGGGAGACAAATTGGGATGCAAATCAAGTTTCTTTCACCCATAGGCTGTATAAAAAGAACTGCACAAACCCTCTGTGACCACAGGGTTCTGAAGAGCGGTTTTCAAGCTTATTTTTCAGACCTAACTGTCTTGGCAGGACTTGTCTCCGCCAAATGCTAGTTAATCCAAAAATGAGCAAATTGTGTCATGAACAAGTCTGGCAGTTGGTTGTAACATGCCCACTTCACCTCAGTTGCCACAAACCAGCTATTTTAGCTTTGCTTAGCTCCTGCTGAACTGTGATGCTAACCGTTACCTGACATTCATAACTTTGCCACTTCCACATTGGTGACAGTTTACAGAGACGGACATAGCCCCTTGCTTTCGCCCCAAAAAGAAACATAATTTAAAACGTGTATTTACGCTTCCCAGCAGGGGTGTCCCCATCCAGTCCTCCAGAGCCGCTGTTGTAGGGCCGATGTTTTCCTGCTTCAGTGCACCTGAATCAAATGAACAGGTCTTTAACAGACATTTGAATCAGGTGTGTTACAGAAGTCACACCCCTGCTTTGCAGCATGTAAATGTTTTTTTTGTGGTTGTTGTTGTTTTGTTCTTGTTTTCGTTTTGCGGCGCTTAAAAGTTCCTATATGTACGTTTTATGCAAATTTCTATTTTCATTTTTTTAGGTTACTTATGACAGCAAGATACTTGACAGAATCAAAATAAATGTTAATAAACATTAAAATGCAGTTTTGTTCAATACAATGTATGGAACGGACGTGGGATAGATTCTGGATGTGGCTAATGTGAAACTAAACCACCCAAACTCAAACATATATAAGAAAATGTCTTCTGAATAGCTCGTCAGCCATGCATGAAAGGTCTATTGATGCAGACTAGATGATGTGCTTACTTACTGAAGAGAGGCAGTATTTTATCGGGATGATGTTCAGTAGTGCTGTCTTAACAGCATGCACCCAATATAATAACCGTGTAATTAGATTGCCTCTCCCATCCAATAACATGCATTTGTTATATTATGGCATCCCTGAGTAACGCCTCAGAGTAGATCCTCCACTCATGCTACAGCACTCTGTTGACTCTACGCAGCATGTAGATATAAAACCATAAATCAAATGCAAATGACTGCTGCTTCTTTACCTTATTTGTAGTGAATGCATGGTCATTTGCAGTGCTATAGACCTCAGTGAACACATCATTACTTGATCAACTCCTCTATCTGAGAGTCCATTGATTCCCTTAAGAGATTTGGTGAAAATTAAATATTTATTATGTAAATATACTTTTCTTGTTTTCAACAGTTGATAGTTTGTGAGGTATTCATGAAATGTGTGCAATTCCACATGGATTTTCAGTCATTTTCAGTAAGATGTCCCTCTTCATAACAGCAGCTTTTAGTGAGGGGTGTCCTTTCACCTGACCCCTCTCTTCTGTAGGGTGTGCCTCTTTTGAAATTAGTGTGACAGCTTTGTGCTACCGCAGCATCCTCATGCACTACCTCTGAAATTGTTCTCTCTTTCTGTGATTGGCACACCAGTGCAGGTAGTTGTAAAATGTCCGTTCTTGAGTGAAACTGCACAAACTCCCCACTCTGCAGCCCTGCCCCCACCCCCCCCCACTTCAGCCCCTCTCCCTGTCAGTTGCAGCGACTGACTGAGTGCTTCCACATGGGGAATGCCTGGGGCTTCACACATCAGCCTAGCCGCGTGGATGAAATACACTGTCTGTACATATCATCACATCATTAGGCCCACAGGGATCCCTGCGATGGATTAGAAGCTGTCAACCTGCAAGGCTCAGATGAATTTACGAAGCACTTTATCACGGTGAAGCATGAGCGGAATGCTTTGTCTCTTTCCATTTGTGTTTATCCGTGGGAATAATGACCGTGTCTCCCACAGTTTTTGCTCCTTTCCTTTCACTCGCTCCGTCCTCTGTGTCATGCATGTGTGCGCTCAGACCTTTGACACTCCCTGCTTCTGACGCTGCTGCTTATAAACTGAAGATGAGTGACGCTGTCCGGGTCACTCGAGCCGTGTGTGGGTGGCAGCAGACTGCCCATTAAGTGTTTCTGCTGAGGCCGAGAGAAGATTAGATATAGTGGGGAAACAAAAGTAATATGTAGCAGGAAATTCAATTGTCTCTCCCCAGCAAGTTTGAGCTTTGCTTTGGCTTCCCCACCAAATCAATTTCACATAAAAGCATGAGTTCGGATGAGGTTTAACTGCAAGTCTCTCGCACCTACACGGGGATGTGTGTTTACATAAAATAACTTGTATGACTCAGATGAACTTCCTCACATGCATCTGAGAGCCTGATTGCCACAATAGAAGGATGCTACTCCTCTTTCTCACAAAGCTGATGTTGTACTAAAGGAGGTACGCCTAAGCGCAGGCAGTATTCCCCCTCGCTTCATTGTGGAGGTCCTTGACCTCAAGACAGCTGCAGTTAATACATGTTGAGAAAGTTAGAGGCGTTCAGGAAGGTACCCTCCACTCACTCAGTATCAAGAGACTACAAGACGGAAAAGAAACTGCTGCCAGGAAGCTGCCATTACAACCTCCAGTTCAGAGGTCATGTTTTGGATAGTCAGCTGAGGGAAGCCGGGGTAAGGTGGAATCACTCTCTGCCCAGTGTTCACCCGTCAGGCGAGAAGAGATCGTGTTGCAACAGCGAGAACCTTTGAACAGCTCTTAGGTCTTAAGGCTCAGCATCTCTGCAGACCACAGAGCATCCTCTGTTCTCTGAGGAAGCCCGGCTGTTATCGAACCCCACTCGACTCTGACAATGCTAACTAAATCCCCAGTGCAGGTCAGGTTCACGCTGAACTCTCAGAGTAACTTAATGAAGTCATGCTGCCCGTGCTTCGATTACTGTATAACAAAGGGGCCAAATTGCAGCACACTTTGTTCCTGTGTCAGAGACACTTTGTATATAGCGTGTTTATACAGCGGCCTGTAAAAGCTATGCTAACGTCACTCTGTAAACAGTGTTTTAGATACTGGTTTGCTTGAAATAAAAAAATTAAAAAAACATGGCAAAAGTACAGAATAGATTTAACTTTTGATTCTCTTTACCATCCATCCATCTGTCCATTCTACAGACCAGCTTATTCATATTTAGGTGGATCTGCTGACAACCTGGACACGTCCCACACTATAGTTAGGAATCATCCATAAGAATGTTTCCAGCAAACTGCAAATTTTACAGTATTTTTGTTTGTTTGTTTTAATGCAGTTGCGATACAATCTTAGAAGTAGCCTTTCTTGCACCTAAAGATTGTAATAAGTACTATTTTTGAGAGGTTGTTATGTTGCAGAGGGACTTTGCCTACAATGGCTGCGTCCATTTGTGTTCTTAGAGATTTCTGCAAGTGTTCCAGAGGACCCAACGATAACTAGTATCTGAAGTTTCGCTTTGTTCCATGCGCACTTTTTTCATATTCTCGTTTTAAAATTTGTTAATGTTCCTAGGTTGGCATATCTTTGCTAATTTATGGTTCTGATTGGTGCAAATACCTGTGTGCTGTCCACAATCAGAAATTTATTTATTTATTTATTGCTCTTCTTGCTTCCATCTTCCAGTGGTCGAGACAGGAATTTCAAAGCCTGTTGTGGAAACTTTCCATCGGTAAATCGATGAAGCCCCCTGGCTGTATGTGCTCTTGCAGCTTGAGCAACAGGTCTCTTATGCTTCTTTACAGAGGTGCTGTTTTTCTTTTCACAGCTCTGACGGTCCTCCTAACCTGTCATGCACGATGACAGTTGCTTCAGATTTAGGGAACATGTTCAAAAAAATACAGTGAGCATATTTTTTAACTGATATTTAAAGAGGTATTCCTCGCAGAAGAAAAGAGTGGCGTCAAGAGGTCCACTCTGGTTCAACGAAGGTGTAAAGACACGAAGAGGTGGCTTTTATAATATGTAAATTTGAAAAAAATATATAATTATATATATACATATATATTTATACATATCCTTTAATAATACGTAGTTTCAGGATATACATTTGAAGTACATTCCCTCTTGGTTGCTTGAAGCAAATCATTTTCCATCACAGCTGATACAGACAGGTTATTCTAGTGAGGTCAACATTTATTCAGCCGCCTGTCACACCCTGTGGAGACGGGGTTCAGCAAGGAGCGCCCTCCTCCCGCCAAGAAACACTGCTTGGGCCTCACAAAGGAGTTGAATTGTTCACTGAACCGTTCAGTCATACTTTTGTGTCACTCTCACAACTGCCAGAAATAGATCTCCCAGCCGCCCAGCCTTACGTATGAGTCCTGACAGGTCCGGGCTGTGGTTTAGTGACTGCACTGGCAGCGCAGCTAATAAAGGATGTCACTTCATTTAACGCTGTTTAACACCTGTTTTTTCAGCAGGGGAATATCTGGAGCCCAGCTTTCCGCTGTTTTTGTTTATTCATGAGGGTATCCTCCCAGTTAAAGCTTTCCATTATTAACCTGGGCAAGAAAAAAAAAAGTTTCCAGCGCTGTTGAGAGAGATGCCATGCCACTTTGCTTTATTGCTGTGTAACATAACATAGCAGCTTTTTTTTGACAATATAGAGATCATGAAAGTGGGAACTATCCCTGTGGAAAATTACACGCTCTGTAGTTTATTGATTTGGTTTTGCAATATACCCCTGCCCGTTCACTTTTGTGCAAGGCGATGAATTTTTGCAGCCAAATTCCACTCAGAACAAAATGTTCCCCTGCTTGTCTCACTGCCTTCCCCCTTCCTGCATATTTGTGGTTATCTAGTCACCTCATGGAAGGTGAGACAGACTCAAAAATAAAGTTTTTTGTTTTTTTTTCTGAAAAGAGAAAACAGAATAATTTCCAGAACTGTGATACCTGATCTCAGTTCCTATTTTTGCATTGAAGATTTGTCTTCAAAGCAGAGAAGGACAAATGTGTGAAATGCTTTTTTTTTTTTTTTAATTGAGTCACAGTCATCACCTGATTGCCTGGTTTGTCAGTCATTAAGGTTCTTTCAAGACTTTATCATTTCCCCGAAAATGTTGCAACTGAAGAGTGACAAGAGCGAAATCATTAAGCAGCTATAAATAAAATCTTGGTGTTTTGTTGTGGTGCCACAGTTGGCCACATCCTGTTTCTGAAATTTTCACACTGCCAGCAGAGATGAAAACTAAAGGGCCAGTTTTTTTTGTTTGTTTTTACCTCACTTCTCTTTTTATCATTCTTTTTTTTTTCACAGTGGAACATCACTGAGCATGCCAATGGAAAATATTAGTAGATAAAGTGCAGCAAAATAACACCACAGTTAATATGTGGGAGGAGGAAACGTCTTTTTTTTTTTTTTGACTGTGACTGAATTAAAGAAAGGCGAGCGCCTGATGTGACAAAGCTAAAGGGAACATTTGTGGCTTTTTGCTGCCGACCTGATGGGTTTTCCCATCTCTTTATCAGAGTTACCGGGAGCTGTTTTCTCACCTCTGCAAACAGAGATGAGCAGCGACTTTAAAGCTGGATCATTTTATTGTTGCATGTGCTTGTACTTCCTTTCTGTCTGCGATGGCAGAGCTAAAAATAACCCCAGCGTGTAAATGCTTGTTTGGCCCTGAGTGGAACAGGGTTGAAAACAGCTCGCGCTGTTGGCACAGGTTGGATTTTTCCAAAGGGAGTTCCTCCTGTTGAGGGAGGTGAGTCCCACCAACCTTTGTGTGTACGAGTGTGTGTAGGTGGGTGTTCAGTTTGCTAACAGAAAGCAGGGCAGGGCATTACAAGTCTCTGGATTATTTATTTTAAATTTGTTTGTTTAGTTAATCTTCATTGTAGGTTTCACTACTGATTTCTCATAAATCAGTTAAACTGATATTCAGTCTGTTGCTGTGCAAGTAAAGGTTTCATCAGTAAGTCATCCCTTCATTACAAGGTTTTACAGAGAACGGTCGGGCAAAGGGTTGAAAGAGACTCCAACCAGCTTTTGCATTGTTTTCATCTTGAGCTTTGCTGATGCGTCACCGTTCACCCGACAGAATCTACTGATAACAAGCTGTAGGCCCACTTTGAACCCCAGAGTGGGTGGACTTCCTGTCTCTGGTTTCACCAGACATTTTCGCATTCTGTCTGCATCAAACCCCACGTTATCACTGCAAGCTCTACAAATATGAAGCTCCTTGTTTGTGTGGGGCTGCAGGTCTCAGGGTGCTCGCCATCTTCTCAGTCATTTCCCTCTGTTTTGCCAAAGAACACAGAGCAGATAAAGGAGGGGACTGATCTCTGGCGGCCCAACTGTGGGAAAAGCGCGGGCACAGGAACTGGTGCAGGAAAGACACGTCGATGACTTCAGAATAGACAAGTGTGCAGAGCATCGATATGAGTTAGTAATGTCATTGATATGTTTGGATTGCAGTGACGAATATCTAGTTTTTTTCAGCTTGATGAGAACTATGCCAAGTATTCAGCGGAGTTTTACCATGTCGCCCTCAATATCTAATTTAGTCAAAGTTTTAAGGTTATCTTAAAAAGAATTAACTTTGGTTTTGATGTAATCAAATTAAATCATATTCACCAAGTGATAGCATCACAAGCTGAATTTGCTTTTTTCCCCTGTAGTACAACTGAACATGATGAATCTTGTGGGAGCCCATAAAACCTCTTTTCATTTTTATATTTTATTATTTTTATTTTACCGTCTAGGTTTTCTCCCTCTCTTTAGGGCCTTATGCAGCATATTTGACTTGCAAAAGTTTGCAAAAACTTACAGCTCTGCACCTGAATAGATCTTGTTTATTCTTAAACTTACCTTCTATCACTGGCCTGCATCACTTTTCAGCACAGAGACACAATGTTTTGACCTATTAAATCAGACCAAAACAGAATCTAAAACAAGCAATGAATCTAATGACAATAATAGGCCTATATACACAATACTTCCCTAATTAAAATGTTTCAAATGTGAACTGCAGTTAAGCTTAAAGTCCACCTCTTCTGCAGCATGACAAGAATGGGTTCAGCTGATCCACAGTTAAAAAGGCAGGAAAGTGGAAGTGTGCTACGTTGTGAGTGTTAGCCCTGCAGAGTCAGTACTGCTAGCATGAAATCAGTTCATTTACTCACAAAATACATTTTACAACCCTAACACACACACACACACCGCACACTAATGTGGGGCCTTAAGATCAGAGAGAAGCACAATAAGGACCGACTGTGCTATGGTTTTAAAATAAAGCCTACCAGTGAACCATTATGATGTCACCTATTGCACATTTTTCAGGTACAGAAATCATAGCGGTTACACCCACACTGCAGCTTTATAACCTTTTTTCCTGTTTTTTGTTTTGTTTTGTTTTGGTTTGGGGTTTTTTTTGGCAAATACCACCTTGTTTCAAACTGCTCATTACTAGTTTGCAACACAAGCTTTCTGTGATAAAGTTTGAAGCCAAATCTGAGATAACCCTGGTGATGTCATGCGTTTTATACTTTCAGACTCTGGAAGACTCCCGTGCAGTCTTATAAGACGTTGCACAACTGTTGTGTCAGAACGAATGATATCATAACAAGTAAAATACTCTGACTGTAGAAATATTGGAGTGATTTCATTTTCTTTTATTTTTTATGGATAGTAGCTCGGACCACAGTAGCCAACTTTGCTAACTTTCCAGGAATTCAAACTGACAGCTTTCCTGCAGGCTGACAGAGTCCTGCAGGTTGTTAATAATGATCTATTTCTCTTCTGTCTCTGCAGTGAACGAGATAATCAGGAACGACCTTTCCAGCATTTCTGTGCACAGTCATGCGTAGACCCTCAGATGTCTTCTGCTGCAGCACACACACTCACACTCGAACAGCAACATCAACCAACAGCGGTCGAGAAAACGCTGGAGATCCAGATTATGAAGAAAAAGGCTTTGACCAGGATCTCCCACCTGACCGCTGTTGCTATCAGCTCCTCTTCGTTCCAAGACTTGCTGCAGACTCACACTGACAATCACTGGCAAGCTCGATTTGAATAAACAGGTGAATGTTACATTTAAAAAAAAAAAAGAAAAAAGCAAAGGGGGAAGTGATATCAGGGGCAAAGTATGTGACTACACTTGCCTTAATTCACAGCAGATGTTGTTTAGTGGACCAAGCAGCTCAATGAGACTGAATTACTCTTCTAGTCTTAAACAAATGACAATCTTCTTTTCAAGCGTTATCCTTATATAATTGCATGGACGAGCTAAAGGGACAGTAATGTGTCAAGCTTCCTCACTTTACTTCAGTCTTTTGTTCAGTTGGTCAGCAACAACTAAACTGGTGCCTTACAGCCACGACAGCAAAGTAGAGCAGTCACACACGTGCAGATGGTTCATTGAGACCCAAAGGAGAAGTTTTTATGAGACATTTTTGTATCATTTCAATGATTTGTTTACAGGGAAACAAAATAAAAGGCTGGAAAATATGTAAGGAATGTGTGAATACACAATAATTGTATTTTTCTTGCTTCCTTTTATTATTATCTTTGTTCATTTATGCTGAATGTTATGTATGATATTCTTTTGTATAAACATGTCTTTGAAAGTATGTATACCTTATACTTATATCAGTGATGTTTAGTTTTTCCACTTTAGCTTGTCGACTTTGCCTTCTTTCCATCCCTGATATGATTTGTATCTGTTTTTCTACCCTGCTTTATTTTTCTTTTCACCTTAGTGCCTATTTTTTTTATCGCCTCTTCCTGGTCTTCCAGTCCTCCATCCAGATTATGACTTCCAAATGCAAAGACAATCAGAGAACATGAAGAACATATCACATGACAACAGTTCCTGGTTTGCAGGGACTTATAAGGACAGGTGTCAAGAGTCTTCTTTCTCCCCAGCAATGAGATAGACGAACAATGGCATGCTTACCTGCTTAATGTAAATGAGAATACTCCTTGATAATCTATGTCTGTTACTTGTTGCACTGCAGGTTTGCATGTAAATAGGCACAGGCTCTGGTTTTCCCATCATCTGGGTGACTTTGCCGAGGAATTGGCAGGACTGTTACTTATGGCTGGCAATAATTGATCAGAGCAAACCAAAGGATTTTATCTTTGGTGAAATTATTGTCCAATTTTCCTTTTTTTTTCTGTCGGAGACATTAGCTTTGAGCAGTTTCCCTGGACATAAAACATGATGCACTTTACAGCAGAAACAGAGCGGAGTCTCTCTTCAGACCAAATATTGCAGAGTGACTTCCACTGCTGTGTCACAAACATACATCAACTCCGTTCTTGACAAAAGCTGCAGTCTTTTTCATGTTAGCTGTCTTTTGGAGCATGCAAATCATAATAATGTCGGGGATCATGTAGCTGATATTCGCTTTCAGAATAGCTTCCTAATGCATTTTTGAGAATATTCTATAATCGCATGACTTCACTGTATAAATAAGGTTTCTTGTGCCTTACTCTTCTTCACGGCTTCACAGTCGTTGCAACTGCGTAATTCTCTGTGTGTAGGCACAAGGTGAATCGTATTTCTCTTTAATATGAAATATTTATGAAAAATGAATTGTGTTTTAAGTGCATTTAATTATTGTGTTCTCAAAAATGAAATAATAAATGGCATAATGGTGACCATAAATAACAGGTGTCCTGGTGTTAAATTCAGAATTTTGTTGCAAAACAAGCAAGAGAAATTTCAAAAGTACACAAAATAAATGTCTCAGCTTCTTCCATGCCTCCAGAACACATGAATGCACACTACCTTTCCCAGATTATGTAGCCTTTTTTTCATGAATTCCATTGTACCATCATTTTCCTCAGTTCATGACAACATAGTTCACTTTTTCTTTTTTTGTTTTTGCTCATTATCTTTGTGGGTAGCTAAATACCTATTTCATTAATGTTCCTCAAAGAAAATTATGTTAATTTCCCTGGCTACCAGCTAACTACTCTAAACTACAGGTGTCAGTCAATTTATCCTAACTTAGCAACAAGGTAGGCAGATAAGCTAACTGCAAGTCAGACAGAAACAGGGTTTTCCTCATGTATCATCCCAGTAACACAGTATCAGACCACCTGAACCACAAGAGATGTTTGAAAAAGTAAAAAGACTATTATCTGTCCATAAATAAAGCTGCCATGGCATTCATTCAGTCTTATCTGTTCTCCCAATAGTCATCATCGAGGAAAATCAATATTAACTCTCATCCACCAATTCCTTGGTGTATCCAGTTTTTTTTTCTTTTGCAAAAGCAAAGACTATCTAAGAGGAACTAAACAACGCTCTGTGTGACACCCATAGGTATTCTTAAAAGTTGTTTTGAAGCCTCTTTTTCCCCGCAGTGCCATGTTGCAAATGGATGGAGAGAGCAGGCCTGGAAGCCAGCAGGAACATACTCACCTTATCCTCATTTCAAGTGTCAGTACCGAAACAACGTTTGGAACAAGTGCTGGCCAGAGCTGAAAGGAAAACTAGCAAAGCCCTGCCAGGACTCTCCATCACTTAACCTGAAGCTCACAGAGTTAGACAGTTGGGCAAAACCTACCAGCTTCCGTCCACAAGATGGGCTGATTGAATACACCACCCAGCAAACTTCCACTTGGAAGGGTCACAAAATGACCCACTGTGGCTCTGGGATCCTTCAGCTGAGCCATGCTGAAAGAGCTGCGGAGCTGCCGGCAAATGTTGACAGCTGTTGACCTCGGCTTTCAGTTGTCATTTCAATGGCAACACCAGAAATGGCCACTGCATTTAGCACGTGCACACTTAGCACATGCTGCCTGCTGCTTAGCTAACTTTCATCTTCAGACACTTCTGCACTAACCTACAGCCAGTTATGGAGGTCTGTCAGTACAATTAACAGCATGAGAAAATGTGTTCTCTTTAAAATATGAATGACCCTTCCTAGGTTTTTATTCTCATTTCAGAAGCTACACTCAGAAGTCAAGTGCAAAGCACCAAGAAGCTGAAGTACTGACAGCTAGCCAATGGATATCCCCACCATCAAACAGAAGACCATCCACCTAATTAAGCATTCAGTAAATTTGTTGCTTTATAGGCTGTAAATACCATATGTTTATTTCTGTTGCAACGTTGGACATCGTAGAAGTCAGTGGAGATAGACTCACTTTTGGAGCTATCCCCTAGTGGTCAGTCAAGGATCTTCAACATGCCTTAGTTCTGCTTTATATTCAAACTTGGGGTTACTCATTTGGGCTATAACGGTCACAAATAGACTCTTTTCAATCCACACTGATATTTGGTGCGTTCTTGGCCATTGTTTGCAATTCCACTGGGTACTACTGGCCGTGCTGCCTCTAATACTGGTCATATGGAGTGTGTATGTTTGAGTGAACATAACTATCTTGGAAACAAACTGGCAACTAATGATTTCATAACCTGACAGATCAGGGCCGCTTAGGGACAGATGAAGGGTCTGAAAGTGAGCCATAAGGCTTCCCCATCCCCAAGTGGCTCCAGCAGTTGCTTCTCAAACTCCCTCTGCATGCAGTTGGTTAGCTCTGCAGCCAATCAGAGCAACAAACAAGGTGACATTTTCAGAGCGACAAAGCAAACGGAATCCAATGATTGTTTCTGTTGACATAAGCAGAATTTGAGAATAACTGGTGTAACAGGTTACACAAGTATGTGTACCTGTGTAACACAGCTGGACGCAGCTAACGTTAGACAGATATGCATAATCACAGAGAAAGTTTACCAGATGTATTTGTAAATCAGATGGGCCTCATCCACCACAATCTTGAAAAGACTGTCAGAGTAGTCCAAGTCTTTGACTGTTGCTGACGCTGGTCTAGATGACTGAGGTTCCAGCCATCTTATTTGTTTAGCAGCCAGACTACAGCGTCTCAGCTCATTAAGCCCATCCAGAGGATTTCTACGAGGATAGACTGATCTGATTGCCTTCTCAGGACTTTTGGGCATAATTAATGAGCTCAAAAGGAGGCTAGCTAGACAGACCTGCTGAGCAAGTGTAAATTTGCCAGAGGTACATCTGTATTTTTAGGCTAATAATTTCCCTTGGCTCATATGAATTAACTGGTTGTCTTTTTGCAGTGATGAGGGTTTCACATGGTTGTCCTTTTTTTTTCCATTTAATAACAGTTATTTAATCCATCATTATTGGAATGTAAGAATTATAATAACCACTAAAAAGATCGCATGATCACATGAGATCAGAACTGTTCAGTTCTCACCTCAAATGTCAGTGACCTGTTTGACTTACATACTATAAAATGTGATTTGTGTTGTTTTCCTGTTTTGACTACAAAACACTTGAACATGAAATAGGTGTCCTTGAAATTTACAGGGGGGGGATTTTTTTTTTTTTTTTACAATTTATTTTATAAATTACAGAAATATTACCTTTCAGTAATTGATTACTTAAATAAATAGCCCATTGTGAAACACAGTGCATTATATGCACTGAAGCAGTGCTTTCTACATCAAAATGAAACAAGTGCCAGATGTGTGAAGTGCAAGTAGAGGCCTGCCTGTTTTCCGGGGTGTACTGGGAGCCGTGCCACTCTCTCATGTACCACTTGCCAGTCCTGGAAACTTGTTTCCATTTACCAAAATTATGAAGCAACCATAGTGACAGAAGGCAGGTCTCAGCAGTGCACCCATGTGTGCGCCCAAAATAACCCCACTATTTACAGATGCAGTCACACCCCTTTTTCCTGGCACCTTGTTCTTCTTACCTTAGTCTTCCTTTCACAGTGCCATTCCCTTTGGCAAAGAGTAAAGATGACTGTGGGCTGTGGTTTCCACTATCATCAACTCAGTCAAAACAAACTGTTAACCGTATGTCAAAAGTAGTGAAATTAACATTGATTATATTTATATATTTATGTATATTTATATATGTATGTATATATATATAGATATACACACATATACATATGTATACATATATGTATATAGTTATTTAATTATTTATTTATTTATTTATTTATATAAAGCATAAAGGCTCCTAAGAGGTGTTGGACACTCAATAAAAGGTTTTTGTAGTCGACTGCTCAGCTTTGCTCAACTTGGCAGTATGAAGTTACATATTGATTATATCACTTTATTACAACAGCCAGAGCTGAGTTACAGAGTCACCTTTTTAAGGGGCCTGGAACTTGCCATCAACAACTTCAATTGAAACACAGAGTAACAAAGACAAATAAATTGTGTTCATGGAAGAGTTAATGTATGTCAGGTGTAAT
Source organism: Arrhamphus sclerolepis (assembly GCA_037176975.1). NCBI lineage: Eukaryota > Metazoa > Chordata > Actinopteri > Beloniformes > Hemiramphidae > Arrhamphus > Arrhamphus sclerolepis. The sequence goes on from JBAMYA010000008.1 coordinate 1,397,792, forward strand.
AGACTATCTGTCTGTAACATGTGAGCATAGATCAGCAACCACAAGGCATTCCCACATGTCTATGGATAAAAGTAAAGATTACAAACGTGGCTGGTAATCCTGTTCATTTGAAACAAATTAAAACCAAATTTGAGAAGAGTCCAGAACCCGATTTTGATTTAATATGGACAAGAGTTTGTCCCATATTTTTTTTTCTATGCATAAACCCCTAAAAGAAGTATGTGACAAGGCACCGTAAATAAGAGAGGGCCTTGCAAACATCTGGACGGTTTGAGCCATTCTAACATTGGGTGCGTGGTTGGCGGATAGTCCCAAAGAAATTTTATTGTGAGATTGATAGTCAGGAAATTGTGCTGCAACGAGCCAGGAAAACTGCAGTGCTTATCTACCACTGAAAAGAAATTTTCATTGAAATTATCAAGCTGGGTTTCATATCTCTCATTCATAGGAAGCTTGTAGGAGACATTATAGACTTTTTATTTCTAAAGTTACTATAATACATACTATATGTCAGTCTGTCTATGACTGTCCTCACCCTAACCCTGGCAGATGTTTCAGATGTCTAAAAATGAAATGATTGAAGCATATTTTGATGAAAAGACCACAGATAGAGACTGCTATGGCACTCTTTCCACTTGATTCCACCTCTCAGAGGGATGTGCCTTGTTTGAAATTAGTTTTACACATGCATGCACTTTTAAAAATTATACAGCATTATGTGAAGTTTGGTGGACATAAAAGATGTGGAGGCTGGATAATTCTACTCTGGTCTGGGTCTGTGATGTCACAGTATCCTTCAGGTCTGCATGTCTCACTGAATTTCATATATGCAGCCAACAAAGTGACAGGATTGTTTATTTCTTTATTTATTCAAAATTGTTTTTAAGTTGGCTGACAGTTCAAACATTCACTTTTTTTCTGTCCCCTGTAAAACTTAAGCTGCTGATCTGGTCTTAACATGATTTCATGGTGAACCGCATAACTTGTGTTTTCCCTTAGAGCAACAGCAAAGTTTTTATTCATGTTAAAATGTCGGTTTCAGCTTCATTTGAAAGAATACTTGACTTTCCTTTCTTTAGGTAGTGTCCTCCAGCTCTTGTGGTCTCCCATCCCTACAACTGGAAAATAAACCAACCCAAAGTAACTGAATGAGCTTGCTGTTTGTCTCTTGCAACAACTTTGTCCCTAATCACTGCAATTGCTGCACGGGCCTTTTCACCAAAAGGTCTACATGTACACATCACCTGGCAGAGGGCATGACTTAGAAGTTTCATTGTACAGATTTATAGTGTCTTTATTGGCCCACTTCCTCCAGATTGTATTCCCAAAGAGCCCTTGATTTGGGTTTTTATAAAGCCAGTGGATAGAAACAGCGCTGGAACTGCTGCCTTCGCCTCTTGTCAGCCATCTGCAGACAGTAAATCCTCAATATACCTCTGTTATGAAGGGCATGTTGAAAGAACCATGGGGTGGCTTTAAGAGATGCTTTAAGAGATAATTGCTTGACCATACTGAGAAACCTGTGATAGTTCTGCCCCATAAGCCAGTGCTGCATTTGATCCCTTTTGGCCCCTTGAGCCAGGTTTTTTTTTTTTTTTTTTTTGTGATTTCTTTATTCTTCAGTAACATATGTTAGACAACCATAAACAGAGTCTCTTATCAGTTACCTTTGGAAACTAGATGAGGACCATGTGTTAGAGTGTACGTGAACATGTGGGTTTGAACTGATGTTTACGTGTCTGTTTAAAATGTTTGGGGTGGGACCGTCAAGCTCCACAGGTGTACACAAGCTATTTTACATGTGACAGGTTCTGCAGATGACATGCTGACATGGTCACATCGTTGTAGACCCACAGACAAATCACCTTTTTAAAAGACACTTTAGGAGACACTCAAAGAGGCAACCAGATGGGGCCTGGAAAATCTTGTGATGTCTTTTATTCTCCATCTGCAATCATTCAGCTTGACTCGCTGATTTTTTGTGATGCGTGAAATGTTGTGCAAGGATTTATAAAAATTCAGCGGCGGGACACATGGTTGAGCTTAAGCAATGTGAAAGTGAGAATTGTCTTTAAGTGTCTGTTTATACAATCACAACACGTGAGTTCTCTATGCTCCACATCAAAGGCCGGGCATCCGATATCACTCTCAAGCTCACTCTGAAAGCTTGATTTCTTCATGGAGAAAAGAAAAAAAAACTCAAGACATCCAAAGCAATCATTCCTCCATTGTTTGCTGTAAACGTTTCAGTACATATGCAGAATGTTTATGTTGAAGGTAGTACGCATTAGGGATGCTCTTAATGGGCTGCAGTAAAAGCCCTTGCTAGTCAAGAGTTCAGGCAGGTGCAGACTCTTACAGTAGATAAAGGAGCCTGGCACTGGAGATGAGTTCACGACAATCACTGTGAGGCTTTTAGACGCCTTCTCCAAGCTCAATCTTCATTTCCCCTGACACTGATTTTGCAATAAGGATCCGGAGAAAAGGGGAATGTCCATCTATTCATTTTAATGATCCCTCATTATTGACTGCTGGCAGGGAGGGGGCGGGCAAAGGTAATGATTCTCTGTCTTGCTGGCCAGTGACTCCGCTTGAAGAAATAAGTCTCTAAATAAGGCCACTAATGCATGACCTAAAAATGACCCCCAGCGCAACCCCTGAGAAGTCACTTCCTGAAATGAAAGAGGTTCCTGTCAGTTATTTCCTTTTCTTAAAGGATTTAGTATGATTTGACCAAATAGTTAGACAACATAATGACCTTAAATGTCTAACCATGCATTGTCTGGTGTAGATGATGATTGTTTAAAAATAACATGTAAATTAATTAATTAAAAAAATAAAAATGCACTTTTTTAAAAGCTACTGATTAGTTTATCTCAGACAAGAAACAAAATGATAACTGAAGCTTTTACTGTTAAGTGGAAGGGACAGTGAGACTGCTACAGTAAGCCAATGATAATTTCGCTATTTTAATTTATTTAGTTTATTTACAACAGGGACAGTGTGCAAAAGAAAAACATTAGTAAAAGATGCTTTCCACCAGATTTAGCTTAAGCTAGTTTCCATCTGTAGTCCCTGAGCAGATGAATTAATAGAACAGTTTAATATCATAAAACATCCCTTAAAAGTCTCCATATTTTCTCTTGTCTTATCTTTGAATATATTATGCCACAGCCAGCAAACATCTAGAAAACTGCCATCTTATCTTTTGGAGGAAGCGTGCAGCCTGAACATATCAAAAAGTACAGTACAACTGGAGAAAACCCATGCAGGCACTGGGAAAACACGTAAACCACACACAGACATCCTCCGGGTGAGGTACCACCATGCTGCCTATACAAGTTATAAAAAGAACTGGACAAACCTTTTTGTGATGTCACCTGTAGGTTTTCTGAAGAGGGGTTTTGAGGAACAACTTTGGAATAATCTTTGCAGTAAATGATTCTACCCAACTCCTTAGTTAATGAGAAAAAAGAAAAGAAAATCCAGCATAATTAACACATACAGTCCCAGCACAATTCTTCTCCATGAAGAATTATGCTGCTAGTGGTCCTTCACTATTGGCTTTTACACTTTCAAAACCACTAACTGCCCTTGCTGCCCCCTACTTATAACAAAAAATAAATAAATATACAAATGTTTAGAGGCACTCTTTGTACATTTATCTAATTTTTCCTTTTAGATGTCTACAGTGACTCATAAGTAGTCTGACTAGCTCTGGCCCCCTGATTCATGTAGAATCCTGCTGTTTTTGCATTCAGTAACACCAGGATCACTGGTTGAGTTTCATTAAGTATTTATTCTTATCTGCGGGTACATGCATCTCAGTGTCAGCTGTCAATCTGTCAAGTAACAAAACCTGCTTCATTTTATCATGCATGGCGTTTAAAGGCACACTTCACAGCATAGTCCAGTAACTCCTAAAGAAGTATACTTGTGCATGCTTTGCCTTTTTCTTTTTCTGTCAACAACACCTGATGAATGATGTGTATACAGCAGAGTTTTTAGGGCTTCTCAAGCAATATCGCACAAAACTGACCACAAGACAACCCTGTAATCCTAAGAGATTACCTGACTCCTATGCTGTAAAGTATATGAATGTTTTATCATGAAAGCTTTTCTTTTTTGCTAAGTGGCTCCTTGAGTGTTTGCTTTCAAGTTTTGATTACTTTATGTCTTGTTGCAAAGAAGAAAAAATAAAAAAGGCCCAGTCCATTTGAATATAATGGACTTAACAGGAAAGGTAATCCCTGTTGCTTCAGGATGGGACATATTGCAATGGTTGAATCCAACACAAAGGGTGTGAAAGCCTTGACAGTGCAGTTATAAGATGAATTACTGTCTTTGCATTGAGCCAATTAAGGAGAGAAGAAAAGGAAAAAGAAAACAAAAAACAGACATGACGTGTGTGTAATTATAAAAGACTTTGGCCAGCTTTGTATATGATCTGTATGTTTCCGCATGTGAGGAAATATAGGATGTCATGCATGTCAGTGTAAAAAGAGTCATTTACAACCATTAAAAGCAATCTAGTTAAACATCTCTGCCTTTGATGTGGTGGATCACATCACATTTGGATCTTTTTATATAAGATAGCTGACTGTTGCTTTTATATGGGCTTGAGTCATTTAGGAGAAAAAATATTTTTCTCTCTTTTGGTCCAGACGCTGAGGTTTCCAGCCCTCAGCTCCCCTCTTCCTCCCCATCCACGAGGCTTTACCAGACATCGCGTTGTGAGAGGGGAATGGTCGATTGCATAACGGCAGGCGAGACTTGATCGTTCCTGGCCTTCTCACAAAATTCAATCATTCTCCGCATACTCCAATCCCATGACGGCCCATTAAAGAGCAGCACGGGCTAGGATTTCCCCTCATGTGTTTTAAATTGAAATTACGGTCACAAAGTCTGCCATATGCACAAATAGAGGAAGACGAGGAGCTTGGGGAAAAGGGGATGTCACGCTAATTGCAGGAGAGGAGGGGAGAGACTCATCTAGAAGATAGAAATGCCACACTCTCACTAAAGTGATCCCACCAGCCCCGGTTGTACATCAAAATTTCAGGGTGTTTTTCAAATGTTAACGTTTGTCTATTTGAGAAAAAAATCTTAAAAATGTTTTCTTCTTGAATATTGTTTTGGCTCCCTAAATTTAAAATCTTTTCAAACGGGTATATCTCTTTTAAACGCAGCACACCATAAGTCATTAAAACTACAGGAGGCGAAAGAGAGAATAGGTCAAGTATGAGACAGCAGGAGATGATGACCCCAGATGTTCTCTGAGGAGCCACTGGGATCTGAATCAGATGCTGACTGGCCATGACTTCCTCATTCCTGTTTGTCCCCGTGGACTGGAGGAAGGATAAACACACACCCACACCCACACACCTACAGTCATGTGAAAATTACAATTTTTATGTGTCAGGCGATAATAAAAAAAAAAATCTTCTCCTCACCAGGTCTTAAAATGAGCTAAATAAAACTTCAGATGGAGCTGCACATTTGTGTGGTTAGCCTTTCCTGAGGAGAGCTGGTATAGGCTTGAGAACCCCATGACTCAGGATGCCAGTGCAAAAGGTGGATGATAAATACACAACCTCAGATTAATGATGTATGACATATACTGTGTCATCTTAATTTTACTTTAACCAGTGTTGAGCTACCCTTCGATGCTTCAGTCTCCAGTTCATGTGGGGTAACAGCCAGTTTACTAATGGAATACATTTGATGAACTGATCAACTGCAAGCAAGGAATCTTTAACAGTTTTCTGTTCTGAAGAAAAGTTAGTTAACATAAAGCAAAAAAGGAGAGACATCATTAAACATTTTAGAGAAGCAACTGTAGCTGTCTTTTCATCTGGGAAGGGTTGTAAAGTCAATTCCAAAGAGTTTGAAGTTCAGCGTTCTTCACCAGTTGCATCTGAAGAAACCAAAAGAGTTGTGGAAACAAATGTCCCCTGGACAGACCAGATTGAAGTAGACATGTTTGGTCATAATGCACAGCACCACACCTGGCAAAAACCAAACTCAGACCAGACACTTGGTCTGACTGTCAAGCATGGCCGCGGAAGGATGAACACAGACGCCAAGCATGTCAGCAAATATACAACAGAGTGAAGAATGAAGGTGTTACAGTGACCCAGTCAAATACTAGAGACTGACCTGGATGAACATTGTTGTGGAACGATCTTAAGAGAGCTAACCGGTTTATATATTTCTTCAAGTTGTTGTTAGGAAGGCACTTGGATGACACAAGAAAGTTTAAAAATGACTGAGGGGCGTAAATGGGTGACACACATACTGGTTTAAGTGACGTTAGCAAACACCTTGGAGAAACCATCACTCTTTCACATTAACTCAAGTTGAGCAATATCTGCACTCCTGGAAAACCCCAATGTGACAGCAACATCACTGAGTATTCTATGTTTAGCCTCAGTGTTAGCACCTTATTGACTGTGGAGGACAACCAATATCCAGTTTCCTTTAGTCATTTTGAAATGAACCATGAGTGTGAGCTCTTTCTCATATCTCAGGTTGGGTCTGAGCAGCATCACATGAGTCTTGACAGTTGAGCTCAGTTCCTGATGATGAGCTTTAAGTCTGCCAGTGCCATCTAGTGTTTGGTTTAAAGATGCGTAAGATAGATAGATTGTAAGTTTAATCTATTACCTTCTTTAGTCTCTCATGGAGATTTCTCTGTTCAGACATTTCCTGCTCTTTGATACATGGTTCATTTTTCAAACTTTTAGTAAAATAAAACATTTTTGAAACTAATTTACTCCTGATTAATTTCTACAAATTAAATCATAAATGGTTCATGATTTCATTCATCAGTGACCATATTTTGAGAAATGTACATTAGATGTAAACTTACATAGAGTGGAAAAATTACTGTTGTACTAATTTAATAGTGTAAAGTATTTAAACTACAATATTAACCTTCAATGATTTTAAGAATAAAAAGCCTTTTAAAATTAATTGCACAATTAGTTTAAATGAAATTAAAACATTGATAGTAATGATCTATGGCAACTATGTGTGAATAAACAGCTGTAAATAAACTCAAAAAAATTATTAAACAAATCAGTGAATCAATATAACTGCACAATAAGCCAGTTTCAAATAAAAAAAATAAAAAAAACATTGTATTTTATCCAAGTGATTCCACCGATGTGATCCAGTCAGAGCTGGATGGATCTGCTGCCAGGCACCAAACCACTGACGCCTTCACCTGCAAATGTGCAGTGAGATATTGTGGACGCAGGCTCATCATGAAAGCCAGTTATATAAATTTATGTTTTGCTGGATTTGAAAACTGTTGATCGGCTACAGGTGTCAAGACAAAATTATTTTTCTTGCTTTCTTTTCAAAAGGAAAGGTTGGAAAAAGAAGTGCTGCTCGAAACCACCACCCAAACTCTGGAAATAGCTCTATGCATGATTTATTTTCTCAAAGCACAGTTGTCAGACAAGGACGGTGGATTGTTAAAGTTGAACTCAGCAACCCGATGACACTACAGTCGAGGTCAGGCCAGCTTGAGACAGACAAACGTAAGACAAGTTCTCCCCCAGCGTGTTGGAGGCCAAATTCTAGTCTAAACTCCAGATGCTGCTGCTCCATACATGGCCGGAAAAAAATTATTTCCCTTCCATACCTACCTCGCACTGGAAACTTCCAAAAGACAAAGGTTTTTTTTGTTTTTTTTTCATAAAAAGTATAAATATTAAAAAGAAGCGGTTGAACGATTAGTAGCATGTATCATTCAATTCATTATCATTTAATTCAATAATATTTTACTCTAAAGTGAATGATGTACCCTTTTTATCTCAATTCCCAGTCGATGAGAACTATACATAAGGAAGCTTTGCCTTTCTGTAATAGCCCCTACTGTCAAGTTTGACTAGCAGTTAATATAACTTTACAACTCATACAAATATATTAAATAACACCACAGTTTTGCTTTGTAGGTATTTGGTGCCCAAATCAACCATATAATGTAGCTGTAGAGCCATAATTTTCAGCATTTTAAAGGGACACTGTGTAATATTACAGGTCGTCTATTAACAAAAATGGACTGTTTCATTTAAAAGTATGACCTTAGTTAATTAATTACTCCCATCAACAAATCACTGTTTTGGTAGGTCTTGAATTTGTCATTTATATATACATTGTGTCGGCGTGTTCGATGGTGATCGCCATGTTGTGCCGCCATCTTGAAACTACAGTCCATGACAGGGAACAACAATATAGCTTCACATTTTGTGTTTGCGCTAGCGCTACCAGTAATTGGCTACAAACTCTGGCCCAGCTCCCACCGATCCACTGCCTCTCCCTGGCTCTGTAGTCGATTCTTCTAAAATGGATGTCAGACTCTTGAAAGCTGTCAAAGCTACAAGGTACTAGAAGAAACACATGTTTTGTTTTGATAATTAGCACAGACCAGTCGGGATGCCCCATTGTGACGCTTGGGCCCGCGTGGGCTCAGCACCCCTTCTGCTTCCCAGTGCTCTCCCTCCTCCTTGCCAACCCGGTTGGGTTGGAGGGGGGCGCCATCTCTGCTGGTGAACTCTCAGGCCTCTACACTGACCATGTAACACGTGCACTCTGGCTGGTGGTCTCTGTCGGTGGTGGGCGGCCATCAGCGGGTGATTGGAGTGCGGTTGCCATGTGAGTCCGCTGGGAGTTCTTGCCGGGTACCTGCACTCGTCTCTCGCTGCCCAACCTCGATGAACCTGCCGCCTCCTGAGCTCTGTAAGCCTCTACCCGCGCCATAAGTGGATATATATGTCGATATGTATAGTGGATCAGTAGCTATATCGCTAGGTTAGCTTGTCTTCTTTTGAGTTGCTGCTGGCTGATACTAACATTGAAGTAATTGATCTAATATTTAAAAAAAGACAACATTGTAAATTGTCTTGTAATGGACATATGTGACATTTTTCGGCCTAAATTACTAAATAACAGTAACAACTATTTCACTAACCCAGCCTCATCAACTGAGAGAATACTGCTAGAAGTTGTTGCTCGACAACCTCTTGGTTTCCTGGACGAATGACATTTCTCGACTACCGTAGACGGAAATGAGTCTTGGGGAAAGAAGCAGGATAAGGAATGGTTACTGTATACGACCTAACCGCTAGATGGGAGAAAATCTTACACAGTGTCCCTTTAAAGACAGACCTTCAGGTATTGGCTTGGATGAAGTCCCTCTGTCAAAGCTGAAGTGAAAAAAAGTGGCACAGCTACTTTTAGGCATGAAAGTACTTGTTTTTCCAACATAATGCCAGTGTTGCTGCATTGTACCATTGTTAATCTAATGTTATAATACAATGCTCTGCCAGAGCCCTGACCTTCACATAGACGGTTATTTGACACACAAAGAATATATAAACATTACAGTAGACCGAGGACACCTCTGTGGCAGCAGCACTCTGCAGCAACAGCAGCTTTCCCAGGTGGGACAGTGAGTCTTCAGCATAACCTGCTTAGGAGTGTTTCCTCAAACTCCAGATTTAACTGAGGATCCATCAGTGGGATATCTGCCTGAACAAGCCAAAATACACGGAGGACTCATCCAGCATTCAGAGGACTCAAAGAAACCTCTGACAGACATAGGAGGACTTCTGAAGAGGCACTGTGCTCATTTTCTCAGGTGTTAGAGCTGTTTGAGGGATTGAAATAATATTCACCAGGTGGATTTAATCTTTGTATGCTTCTTCTAACTTTAACATACTTCTGGTATGAAACCACTGACCTGATATGATGCTATAGGTGTCCTTATTTCTCCCATTTAACCATAATGATTCAAAAAGGAAGCACTTATTGAACTTTCATGGTAATTGAATTGAATTGAATTGAATTTGTGTCCCAATATTCACACTATTACTTCCCTGATATTTTTTAACCCAGTTGCAGTGTTAAAAAAGTCTCATCGTCTGTCCTGACTGGGTGGAGACGAGAGAACTTTGGAGGAAACAGATAGATGAGTGGAAGCACAGTCTATTTGCTCATGTGTATCAATGAAACTGATGTTTTATTTGATTTGTTGAACAGTATCTCCTTTTCAGTAACATAGACAAGCCAACTTATTTAGCTAAGCAACAGACAAAAAAAAACAAAAAAGCACAAATATTTCACTGTCTAAGATTAAGGCACATTTTAAAGCCAAAAGTATCCAAATACTTATGGAAGCAAATTAACCAAACTCTCACATTACATTAAAAGTTCAAGTAAAATGACATCTGAACTGATAAGGAATTGTAAAATGTTCATACTTTTATATTTGGTCTTCTACGGTCTCAGACACCGACCACATGAGTGTGATTTCAGATTTTTGTAGCTCTTCCTCCATGTCAATAAATATAAATAAATCCTCAGACAGAAAGGGAAAAGATCACCTGTGACCTTTTAGTTGTCTTGAAACAGTTTGGAACATGTAAAACCATGACTACATTGAGTCCAGTGCTTCTAAAATAAGTGCATTTTTTTGCTAGAGTTTTAACAGCAGTGTTTAACTTAAACATAGTTATCATCTACAATGGACACTTGGTGTTACAACCATCCCCTGATTTGAAAAGTCCATAGACGCTGACCAACGGGAACATGGACAGGGCACCAAGCATGGAGCCTAGCTGCACTACAGCTCCACACCACACGAGGGCGCTGTGGCCTTCATCCCTCAGAATCACCCCTATGATGACCTTCACGTAAGAGAGGGACAGGACAAACAGGATCCAGGCCAGCACCTGCAGAGAGAGGAATGTCAATACAGAGCATGAAATTCCATCCACTCCCTGTAATACAGAAATAAATGAGACCGCAGAGAGTCCTGGATTCAGCATGTTTGCTGACCTCTCAGAACCAACAACCTGGGACTATATTTTAAATCCCCAATAAAAGTAGGATCAATTTATTAGCTATTTCCTTCTTCTAAATTATATTCAGTTATTCCAGTTTTGCCGAAGCCATTTTTAACTGGTGGATTTTCTTTCTTGTATGTTCCTCATTGTATTATCTTTCAGTTCCCTATTCTGTTATAAAAATCTATGTCTCATCATAAAAAACAAAACAGAAACAAAAACCTCATTTTACTTTGTAATTCAGGCTGATAATGTGAACTGATAAAATCATTTGTATTTGACAAAGTGACACTTCATAATCCCAGTGATGCTTTGGGGACCTATCTGTGACATACCCCACCTCTTGAGGGATAGTTTTTTTTGTTTTTTTTAAAGAGGACACAGTTGTTTTTATTGACCAGAGCATATATTTAAGTTTATCAAGTAACTACCAAATGAACAAAAAAGAAAAGAAAATGAACATAGCACAAACATGTGACTTTGTTGTTGTTGTTTTTGGATCTGGAGAAAATTATCAAAAAAAAAAAAAAAAAGAAGCATAACATCATGCACACACTAATAATAACGAGCAAGTCCTCCATGTGCCCTGAGAAGAGCTCTGACTAGTCAGGGTCTGGACTATGAACATCTGAGGTGTCCTGAGGTGTCTGGTACTGGGATGTCATTGATAGAGCTTTTGGGCCTTGTGTCTGTATGGGTGTCTGTGTCTGTATGGGTGTCTGTGTCTGTATGGGTGTCTGTGTCTGTATGGGTGTCTGTGCCTGTATGGGTGTCTGTGTCTGTATGGGTGTCTGTGTCTGTATGGGTGTCTGTGTCTGTATGGGGGTCTG
>JBAMYA010000008.1:1418801-1434540 GCA_037176975.1 Arrhamphus sclerolepis
ATTCTTGTTCAAACCTCCAGTACACTTCTAAAACCTTTTTTTTTTGCATGTTGTAAGTAATCTTCAGTTCTGATGAAACAGCTTCACTTCATGATCTCACTACTTTACTCTACTGAAAAATGCCTAGTCCTAAAATGTTGTGCTGTATGAATGAGCTCTTCTGGGACCTGAAATTAAGGGAAAATATTTTTGTAGAAGTCCAATACTCTGCTGGTTCTCTGAAAACTGCTGGACTGCACCGTGCAAGTGAATCTGCAAGATTCAACTTCTGACACATCAGCAGGAAGGCAGATGAAGTTTCTTCCAACTGAGAATTTGACATTGAATAACATACAAGTACAAGTACAATACATTACACACTTGACCTTCAGCCTCCTTTTGTCGTTACTTTGCCTGATGCATTTTTTTTTCCATTAAACATGAAAAAAACTATACTTATAGGGTTTTCTAGCAAATACATTGTTAAGGAGCCAATCTTATTTGGCAGAAATACTGATTTTGCCATTAGTGGGAAATGCTTCAGTAATAGATCCCTTTATAAAATGAATGGATTCATATATGTAATGTAAATTGTGTGGTTCTGAATCCATATAGAACATTAAATCATCCTGCAGATATCACCACCTACACAGAGTGTTGGAGTCTGTTGGCCAGGATTTTCTAATGACATAGATTGATTTGTGGGGTGGAAGTGGGGGCTGTGGAAGCTGTGGGAGAGAGATGATTTTTGAACCAAGCTGAGCTGGCCGGTCAGTTAAGGAACTGCAACAAATAGTTCCTAATCAGCTTCTTCAACCCAGAACTGGGGATGTTGGTGCTTAAACCTGTTGGAGCTCAACAAAGGAATCTTGTACTGGGATCCAGAACTGTGTGCTTGACTCCTCACTAAAAACAACACACTATTAGCTAGGAAACATTGCAAATAACTGTGATTTTATTACAAAACATTTTATACAAGTGGACATAAAATCATTAGTGACAATCATCTACGGTTTCCCTAAATTAGAGTGCTGGGTATAGAAACATTTACAGTACAGAGAGATTAGGGTGCATAGCAATAGGAGCGGCTTTTTATCTATACAATACCGTCAATTATCAACCCTGTTCAAACTTGAGCTGAAGAAGAAAAAAAAGAGTACTTTATCTTGTAAAAACATTTTTGACTTAAAAACAAATCTTGACAACTGCATAGACCAAATACAATAAGCAACTGTCTTTTCACCTAAGATACATACAAAGGGACTCTTACAAATGCAGCAGTTTCACTGTTGATTACATAATATTACCTGCATGTAAAGTACCTTTAATGAAGTTACAAAGAACAAACCAAGAACAACACAAGACTGGAGAATGTGTTCATGTGAGGGTGGAGGTGCAGAAAAATGGGGTTTAATGTTGTCTGCTTCAAAAAGGCATTTGTTTGTTTGTTTGTTTGTTTGTTTTTCCAGGATCATAAGTGATCTCAAAGAAAACTATAAACACGTTTTAAGCTGAAGTAATGACTGATGGTAAGAATGAAGTGAACATTTCTGAAGTGGTTTTAGATCTTTGAATGAAAACATTGAAGGTACTCTCTGTTAAAAAAGAACTGTGGAAAATAAAACTAAAAGATTAAATGGAAAAAAAAAATTCTCTGTTCAACTGTCCATTATCACCCTCAGTGCATTCATAAGACAAATAACTGTAAAAGAAAAAACAAATCTTTTTTTTTTAAATCACACACTAAAATCATAGTTTCAGTTTTTCTAATGACGACTGACACGTTTCCTTCTTAGAGAATCAAAATGTACAAAAAAGACAGTAGTTTTTACACAGAAAAGTGCATTTGTCATGGAAAAATGTGCTAAACAAATATTTTCTAGGAAGAGAATGATATAAAGAAACCAACACATCTACGTGTTCACAGTTATGTTCCATACAAACACACACATCAAAAGCAGTCCTGAGAAAATAATCTCCACAAATCAACAATGGTCTGTGCGTTGTTCATTACACAAAATCCAGCGTTTATAACATTCTGACAGTAAAGAATAAAAATACATAACTGTAAAAAAAAAAAAAAAGACAAAAACAGCGTGGCCCTGCCAACAGTAGCATCTGCAAATGAGTGAAATCGAAACAAAAGTATCACAAAGCTAAAGAGCAGCATACTGTTGCCTTCACACAGTTACCATTTTGGTTGTGTTTTTTTTTTGTTTTTTATCATTAATACTATTATTTGGACACTTAGGACAGTCAGACAGTACAACACCTTCATATTCATCTGTACATGTATGCCAGTTGTCTTGTTCTCAATCACATCTCTGCCACGGTCTGAACTAAGCTCATTTTTTACAAATAAAAGAATAAATGGCTGAAGAAATCAGACTGATGCAAGGCTCTGGCTACCATGCAATAATTATCCATGCAGAACTTCCTACTCTTTATGCAATCAGATTAATGAATAAAATGTAAGATTAAGCAAATGGGCAAAAAAATAAAAAAATAAAATCTTGCATCTAAAATGTCCCCTCAAAGTCAACACAATATCATCGTCTTCAGCATCACCTCTGAGGACATCTCCGGTACGTTTCCTTCAGTTTCAGCTCGTCAGACGTGCCAGACAGTAACCGTTCTTCCGCTTGTGACCTTGTTTTGGTGCTCCAAGGCTGTGTTTGGGTTGAGTCCTGCAGCATTCGTGTTGTGCACAGAGGCCGAGGTAATCATGTGGGCAACCTCTCAGCTTCATCTAAAAACAGAAGGAGTGGGCTTCACTTACCATCTCATGTTACCAGAGTATTGTGCAACTCTGCAGGAAGCATGACACAGCAGATTTGCTGACCTGAGGGTGAGGGTGAATTGTCCTCTCCTGCTGTGACAAACTGTAGATCAGACCCCAGAGCAGCTATGGAGCTCCTGGGACGCATGCATCGATCACCTGAGAAACTCCTGCGGAGTAGTGCCTAAAGCCAGACGTGTCAGCAGTGAGTCAACTGAAGATACTCGCAGTGTAAAGTTGCTTCATATTCTGTTCTGCATAGTTACACAGCACTTGTTTAGGTCAAAGATGCTACTTCTCTTACTGCATAAAAATAAAATTCAGCACCATTATGAACTAAACAAAAAAATTAGAGCAACATTGTGCAGAATACATGCAAATTGAAATTAATTTTATAGGAATAAGTCCACTGAAAGAAAAACAGAATTTAATGTCAACTGCACAGATCCTTGTTTTGTGATTCTGTGCTGGTTTGTGGTCACCGTGGAAGTCTGGTTGTCCATACTCATGCAGCACCTTACATGATCTCTGGAAGCAAAACAACTTGCCTTGCGCGTCATGGGGCTGGTGGGGGCAGAGGCACTGCTGTAGAGGCTGAGGCTCGAGTTGGATCTGCTCACAGTCAAACCCTTTGTGCTGCTTCCTGTTGGTGATAAATACTTCTCCTTGATCTTCAGATTGGTGCGACCTTTTACTGTTGGTGACACAGCAGTGGAACTTCGTTAAATATTAGAACGCCTCAGATTTATTGTTGTCACAACTTATCAAAAAAGCTATCAAACTCTGCGATAGTATCGAAAGCTAATAGGATATATAGCTAATACCATTGCTAATAAAAGTTGAAAAGAGATATAAGAAAACGTAACAGCGTTCAGTCAATATCTGCTTTAGATAAGTACTATTTTTTTTTTTTTTAACAAGGTAGATACATTGTGTTGTTTTCTTATATCAGCAACAACCAAAATTGAAGTATAACATGATTTAATTTTTTATTTTAAGTATTTAATGTGTAACAATTGGTCGTCACAAACTGAACTCCTACAAACCTCTGCAGGGGTCATTCTTGACCAGAAACTCATCCAGAGCAGTCCAGCCCCCTCCAACTCTGACCATCAACGTGCTGCGTAGGATTCGAACCATCCTCAGCTGTTGGGAATCTCCAAACTGCAGCAAGTTCACATCAACACAATTGAAGAGCAAATATTAAATAACAGATATTACAGTTTTATATTCTGCTCGTTCTACAGGCCACTCCGTGTGTGAAGTGTCAGATTCTTCAAAGAGAAAATGAAACGGATGCCAATCAAAAGCGGCTCACCCTGTATCTGTTGGCACTTATTTGCTCCACTTGGAATCTCTTGGGGCAGTTGCATTGTGAAACCTGTCGACTCACCTACAGCAGAGAAAGAAAAAAGTTGCAAAAGTTGTGATAAATGCACCCTCAGTGTATATTTGTGCATTTTCTTTTGCACGTTTAGCCCTACCTCTTCATTTATCTGATCTGCATCTAGAGTTTTCCTGTAGGGGTCTCTGCTAGGATGAAGTGCGCTCACAAACTCGTAGTAGTCGATAAAGCCGTCACTGTTGATGTCGAAAATGTTCGCCACTGCATTCATCTCCAGAGAGTTGGTAGGAAACTCTACAATCAAAATTTTGAATATATATTATAAAAACAAAAATGCTACATGGACAGCAACAGCACAGACATTTAATACAAACATAAATTAGACATAAAAAGTAAGTAAATTTGTGTTTGGTTGGTTATTTGCTGTATCAAATAACTTTTTGTCAATAAATATTAGACCATTAAGTCTGTTCATTTCCCTTTTAAATGGCGCCACATTTGTAAATAATGTGCATTTCAGGGATGAGCAGCACAGCTCAGGATGTGGGCTACACTTGTGAAAGATTTACCAAATCTTTCCGGCGTCTATAGCAACAGCAAAAATAAAGCTGCGCGGCCAGAAGATCTGGCAGATTTTTCACATGTGGAACTCACGTTCTCTGCTGCTCGGCCTACAAATGCATGATCCTTACAAATGATTCAGGCTCTAAATCAATATAAGATTTATTACAAAGAAGCATTGTTACAACAGAGAAATAATCTACCAAACACAATTTTCTCATTTTTTGTGCTTAATTTAAATACTAAAGTCTTAAATAAAATCCTTAGTATTTTGTTTGAAAAAAAAAATCAAAACAAAAACTAATTGAGTAAGAGGATTCTTACTAGACGCAAGGACATAATCGATGAACTCCTTCTGGCTGATCCGTCCGTCCTGGTCCCGGTCAATGCTGCGGAACACATCTAAGATGCGAGATTTCATGTGACTGATCCACTGTATGTAACGTTTTCGCCAAACATTGAAGTCAAAGTTAGCAAACTCCTCCATCTGCACAGAAAAATAAAAGATCAGAACCGTTGTTACATTAAATAAGGGAACTGAGCTCTGGCGCCATGTTCACGTGATGCTTCAAAAGGTTCGGCAACCTCTCTGAGCATTTGCTGGTGTTGCTCCAAACGGCTTTGCCTCGCCAGCGCCTGATGCCAGAGGTTCTGCCACTGGCTGACCAGCTGACTGAGCTGTGGGGTCTGGGGGTCCAGGTGTTCCAAGGGGACCGGTGTGGCAGGAGGCATCCTCATAGCACTCCTCCTTTCTGGATGGAGACGCAGTCACATGGGAGTCAAAGCCTGATATCTGCTTTATACATGCTCAGCTGGACTTTTATACTCTAAAACACTGGGAAGTGTGTTGTGCTCTTACTTGTGATCGGCCGCTTGCTGGGAGAAACTTTAGGAGTGGTCTTGTGTTTGCAGGATTTTGTGGCACGTTCAACCTCAGGGAACTTTTTGTGGAATTCCTCCATGAATACCTGCAAAGAGAAGCACGTGACTGATTAAATGATTGGATTTTAAACTGGCAAAAAGAAAGTTTGCGTCACGCGTAATGACAACAATCATACCACGTGCTGCTCAATGAGTTCTTGGTTCTGCTCCGTGGTTTCAGGCAGAGGCTCTTGATTTCTGAGGTGAAGTGCTTCCTCTGCTGAGGAGATCCAGTCCAGTAGTCTCTGGACTTCTTCTTTTTCAGCCTCCAATGCTCCCAAGCTGGTCTGGATCTTCTGGCGCTGCTGCTGGGCCCAGGTCTGAACCTGGCTCAGAAAAACAGAGATGGGGCAGAAATTTCACTTTTTATACAAGTTCAGTTGCATTCAAATATCAAATCTTTAAACTGAAGTGTAGCTACGGAGCCCCCGAAGGCTCATGATGGAAAACATTTTATAACGAATCACAAAACATGAGCTCAGTTTCAGGAAACGTGCGCTGGACTTTAAAAATGAGTTTGGGTTAGGTCTTAGATAGTAAGGAATACATCAAACGCAGTTTCTGATTCATGAAAACCTTTATCTGCTTTGTGAAAAGGCAAGCTAGAACAATTTTCCTCAAATTTCAACAGGTAGACCACCTTAGACCAGGCTCCAATATAAAACCACAAGATCAGACTGCTCAAACCTGGATCAGATTATGTCTTAGATAGTGAGGAACGTGTTAAATGCAGTTTCTGATCCGTGAACCAGACAGTCAGGCCATCTCAGTCTAAATGTTTTGGGCTTCACCACCTTGAACTACATTTAAAATGAATTTAAAATCTTTTTTTTTTTTCTCTGGTGTCCAGTCAATATAGAACTTCATGTCACATTGTTTATAGATTTTTTTTTCTTTTATAGGTGGACTTTACTTTCTTCCACAAAACAACAATAATAATAATGATTATGACAAACATCTCTTAAATTTCCACAAAGAATTTTACTGACTTGGTCTTCAATTTATAAACCAGCTTTAGTCCCCATAAATATGACTCAGTGCCTATGTTATTTATAAATGTAAAGTTATCTTCTAAAAGCATTGTTTTGATTT
This sequence comes from Arrhamphus sclerolepis, assembly GCA_037176975.1. Taxonomy (NCBI): domain Eukaryota; kingdom Metazoa; phylum Chordata; class Actinopteri; order Beloniformes; family Hemiramphidae; genus Arrhamphus; species Arrhamphus sclerolepis. Next base: position 1,425,479 of record JBAMYA010000008.1, read on the forward strand.
GAATACTTTTGATTAGTCAGTTGTTTACCCAGAATGCCAAACTTTCTTCCTCCTCTGAATCCCAGTTCCTCCAAAGGAGCTTTTTAATTTTGCAATGCCTCCAGTTATTATTACAGTTTTATAGGAGCTGGGGGGAATGAAAAACTCTTATTTGGCTGATGTGTGTGATACATCTGTTGATAAAATCCCTTAAACTCCAACCCATAATCTAATCCAGGTTTGAGCAGTCTGGACCTGTTATAAAACGGCCTTATTGCTCTAAAATGCGGTGGAATAGCCCTTTAATCTTCTGGCGAGTCGGCAGCCATGAATTGGAGACTAACTTCAGTATAACAGGAGCACGATTTATTTCAAAAGACAGAACTATTACCCAAAACGAGCACTCGATTAAGGAAATCGAGAACACTTAAAAAAAACAAAATAAAATAAGTTCACAATTTTTCAAAATGAGTGAGAGAGAGAGAGAATGTTTTCTGAAATTGAGCTCACGTTTTGATATATAAAATATTTCTCATCATGAGCCTTCGGGGCTCCGTAGAAGTGCTGTAACACCTTAAGAAAAACTCTGGTAATTTTGAATTTGACGGCAGCAAGTGGTCTGTGGTGAAGCCTGAACTGTTCTACTGAGATGTCATTAAAGTCATTAAATCACATTTTTCTTCTCTTTTTTTTCTCTGTTTTGGGAAATGGGGTGGTAGTGTGATTTAGCAAGGTATCCCTCTATATTCATGGTGTTCTTAATCTTTTTTTTGTTAAAATTTTGCCATGAAAGCACTCACCTCTTCATAGCGGGTCTTTGTGACACTGATCCATGATTTCAGGGTAATTATGGAGTCTGGGTGACTGGTGGCCAGAATCTCCTCACCCAGAGCCTGGATGTCCTCCAGCTCCCCTGCCTGAGCCTTCAAGGCATCCAGCGAGTCCTAAGGAGAGACAAAGAAGATTTATTCTGTGTCAAACAAAAAGGATGCTTGACTACTCCTCCTCACACCTGGGTACAAGCGCTACCTTGTTTAATTGCCCTTGGGCCAAACAATGAATCTTATCAACAGTCACTTGTTCAGTAGCAGAACATTGACCTCCTCAGAAACAGATAAGCTGGAAAAAAAAAAATCCTCAACGGAATAGCAAAATATCACATTACACTGACCTCGTGTTGTTTGCGGAAGGTAAGCAAGCCGTCCTCATCCTCTGGTATGACCCCGTATTTCAGGATCCTCTCTGCCTCAGTGAGACGCGCCATGAAAGAGTGAACAAGGCCGTCAAACCTCTCAGCCTAAAGAGAACGAGGAAAACAATACAGATAAGAGAATAGACGTTTTGTCTGGAAACATCCAGCCTCTTCTCATTGTTTTACAACTATTTTGGCATGTGTTGTCTAACAGAATTTACTCATTTTCATAAAAAAAAAAAAAAAGTGGTTCACGTATACAGTTAGGTGAAAAAGAAGGTTTCCCCTCTCTTTAAATTCTAGGCTTTTACTTAAGAGAACATGATAAAAACAAATAATCAGACGGCTTGTCTATACAGCAGGAACGTTCATTCACATGTGGAAAAGACTTAAGACTGCTCCCAATCTTTCCCTGCAAGTTCATCCTCAAGGTCAGAAAAACTGAAAAAAAACAAAAATGCAAGTATTCATAAGAAAGACTTGTTCAGAAAGGGCTGAACAAACCACAACATTTCTCAAGTGGAGATCTTTACCACAACTCACGCTGAACACACACACACACACACACACACACACACACACACACACACACACACACACACACACACACACACAACATAACAACAGCACATCTCCCAAACATGGTGGTGGGAGGATGATGATATGGGGATGTTTTGCAGCTTAGGCATTGCAGTATCTGGTTAGCTATGAGCGTGTCTGTATTGCAGACTAAATAATGAAACCATCTGTTTGAGAGCTAAAACTTGACAGACACTGTGATGCAACAGGATGATGGTCCTTGGAGAACCAACAGATCTACAGCAGTCCTCAGCCTGACTGAAATGCTGTGATGACCCCTGAAGAGAACTGCCTTTACACAAAAACAGAACAAACTAAAACACAAAAAAGTGAGCTGAAACAGAGCTCAGAGGCCAAAACTTCTCCAAAATGATGTGAAAGTTTGATAACATCTTAAAGAAAATTGCAATTATTTCACATTATTGCTACTGAATGTGGTTCTACATGTTAAATAAGTTTTAAAAAATCATCAGAAGTGAAATATGTGTATATTCTTTTCCATGACTGTCCCTATACAACACAGCAGCATTAGTAAAACAAAAAAAAATCCATTATCTGTACCCGCTATTTCCAGTACAGGGTCACGGGGGTCTGCTGGAGTCTATCCCAGCTCACTTAGGGCGAAAGGCAGGGGTCCACCCTGGACAGGTCGCCAGTCCATCGCAGGGCCACATATAGACAAACAAGCATTCACACACTCACTCACTCCTAGGGACAATTTAGGAACTCCAATCAACCTAACATGCATGTCTTTGGACTGTGGGAGGAAGCCGGAGTACCCGGTGAGAACCCACGCAAGCACGGGGAGAACATACAAACTCCACACAGAAAGGCCCCTGTGGAGGCTGGAACCAGGAACCTTCTTGCTGTGAGGCAACAGTGCTGACCAGCCACCGTGCTGCCCGAAATTAATTTCAATACACTGCAAATTTAAAAAGCCATGTAAATTTCTCTTTTTTTTTGTATTGAAAAAATATCGAACTGGGACCCTAAAGTATCGGACCAAACCGTGTTTAAATGAAGTGAAGACAACACTGTCTGTCTTGTATATGTATAAGGGAACTCTAGAAATGATCTTTCTGTGTTGGTCCATCATTAACCACTTTAGAAAGATGACGTGCAATATAAAGCTGTCAAGTAGTCCACAGTGGTAAAGTCGTGTTTATTGGAATTTGAGGTGAAGTGCTCCTCACCAATCATCACTTTGTGATGAATTAAAAAAAAAAAAAGTTAAATGTGTATAACCTTGTACACATATACACATCATATCTCCTACTCTAAGACTTCACTACTTTTTGACTTTGGGTTATGTGTTTTCTGCTTATCTCTTCTGTGATTTTATAGCCTCCATGCTTTTAGATACTAAGTCAACACAAGACATCATTTGTCTCATCACCTCTCTGCAGCTGAGGCCTGACAAGTGTCTGTCGTCCCTAATGGAGCTGACGTGTCTGCTTTAAAAGTCAAGGTGAACCATGAGAGTAGAGCAGAGATATTACAAAGCCTGCGTCTTGAAACTGCCTCTGACAGCAGCAGTAAAACACATCCCAGCTCACGCTTCAATGCTGCCTCCCCTGAGAAAGCTTCAGGAGGTAGAGAAAAAAGAAAACGAGCAGAAGAAAAGAGAATTAGTTGTTGAGTACAGTAGAATTCACTGTGTCCCAATTTTAAAATTTTATTTGCCACTGGCTGCATCTTAATTACAAAAGTAAGTCAACTTGTAGATTGTAATAGAATACTTTTCCACAAGATCAAAATGAATCACATGTTATTCAGGGTACAGTGAGGTAGAGTCCAAAACTCTGAATTAAAATAATTCAGTTATCCTGATTATGATATAAAATCTATTTATATTTCTTTAAATACAGTATATTTTTTCACACAAAACTAATTTATATTTTTCAGTATAGCTTCCATTGCATTGCAGTTGATTTAGTTCTATGCCACCTACTCTCGTGTAGGATTATATTATATCAGACGATATATAGAAAAATTACTCAATGAATAGGAAATTAATAAATGTTCATGTAAATTTGCTGTAGATTACAACAACTTTGTAAATGGGGGTGGTTAATTCTTTAGAATGAATAGTAGAGATGCGTAGATGATGGAGAGTGAGTTGTGGGAATGATGGAGATCATGCAAAAGAGCTCTGCACTTCAAGAGGGTTCAAAATCATGGGCCTTAAGGATATTTATCTTCACATTCTCGACATATTAAGTTAAGGACACCCAAAATACAAACTGACTATCTCCATTACAGCAGCTGTCAGACTTATTAAAAGTATCAACAGTTTTCTTCTACATTATTAAACATACCCTGTGGAGTCTTTGGCTGCAGTGGCTTGGATTAATATTTCAGTGAATGGGTCCCAGTTTGGCTTGTTTCATATATACAGGATACCTATAAATACACTGAACTTGTTTATTTAATAATTTTACATTCTTACCAATGTTTCCATATTAATTAACTGAGACCAACAAAAATGTACGCAAGTAACAGCACTGCCACCAAGCCACAATATAAGTTTGTGTGATGCAACAACAGAAATGACAAGTAAAGAGCATTTAAGAAAGATTTATGTTTTATAGGACATTTTGAATTATTTTCTGAGTTTGAGTTTAAAATTAATTAACAATAGTAATATTATTTATTTATTTAAAATGGAAAGACTGTAGTGCAACTCATTGCATTTTAATCCAGGTACATTTTAAATGTTACAATTTTTAGAATACAAATTACAACACAGTGACCACCTCTGCTATATTTTCTTAATCTGAAAAACCTAAAAAAATTTTTTTTATCATACAATCCTGATGAAATTAATCCAATTATTTTATTTTAGTTCTTTTTTTTTTTCTTTTCATGGATTTTGGGATGATGGAAATATGTGAAGAACAAAGACGTTAAACTCTGGAAGCAGTGAACCCTGTAGAAAATCTCCTTCCCTCGAGATAAATTCAGAATATGTGTCAGTAATCTTAAAATATAAAATCTATTGCATTATGGAGACGTCTTGCTTCAGAGCAGTGTTGCCGTTTTGTTGTTTTGTTTTGATGGATGTAGCAACAGTTTTGAATTTGTGATATTGCAAAAATGAGGCTGATGCCACAGTTATCATTATGTTCATATGTCACTGACGGCATAGCGCAAGAACTTCTTATTTTATTTTACTTTGGGGTATAAGAGTTTAAACTGACAGACTGCAGTTATGCAGGGTGATAGATTGTCACGCTGTTTCCAAATGAGTAAATCTGTAGTTTTTCATTTAAACTCAGCAACGCTCCGTAAGACTGGATTTTGATGCACAGATAACAAATGATGTTGGACATCACTCATCTTTTTGGATGGTGAAAGTCTTCTGTGTTTTCATCTATCTTGCTAAAGATGAGTCAGTCAAATTCTGTTTCTCATAACTACACTGGTCATCAAAGACTCCACGTTTCTTTATGATGCTCATGTTCACATTTATTCTTTTTGGAGGTTTATGGAATATGGTGAAAACCAGTTTTTTTAGACATATCGGAAATGCTAAGATCCTGCCAAGATCCTGTCCGGGGGTGAAGGTGGTTCATCCCACTGAGCTGAACCCCAGATGTCTGCTTGACTCCCCACCACAGTTCAGTCAGTGGTCAGCAGTGACACCTAGTAGAAGGCAAAGCTGGCTTTCGCTTGGCCCTGGTAAAAATACGCAGCATAAAAATACTTGAAGTCAGATTTTGGTAAGGTTTTGGGCCCAAATAAATGACACTGACTTTTCATGGCTAGTGCTGTGCTGTAACACTGATGGGCACCAGGTAAATGAGGTAGGGGTGCTGGTATGGTCTGCAGGCATCAAGAAAAAGCTAGTTGAACCTTTGCAGGTATAAGATGGAGTGAAAATTAATTCTAAATCGTGCTGTTTCTGGAGGATAGCTTTTTTTCAGGCAGTGGTATAGGTCAAGGTCTTCATGAATCAAGAAGGAAATGACCTTTATGTAGGACAAAATTCCATATACTGCATTCATGCACTCTTTGCGGTCTTTCACAGATGTGAGATTTGTAGTTTTCAACTGCTGTCCTGAAAATATCATGACAATGACAAACTACAGGCACATTTTGTATTTCTTGTCAGTTCAGAAATTTTACAGGAAATTTTACACAAATAAATTGGTAAACATTTTATCTCTTGACAATATTCACTTTTCCTTTGTAGATATTTATATACAGTTTGAAGCTCAGCACCATTTTGGAGTCACTGAGGACACTTTATTCAATTAGCATTAAGAAATAATAATAATAATAAGCCAGACTAAGACAGTTTGCTTGACAAATATGGATACTGTGCAGTCAGTAATGCCCAGTGGAATCAACATGTGGAAAACAATCATGTTCTTCCTCTCAGTTTGGAATCGAGGCTCAGTGGGTGTTTGTTTTTCATTGATTCTGAATCACTGATGTCAGAGACGACCTTGACTTCATGGCCTTGTGGCACCCATTTCAATGAAGGGCAGTTTAGATACAATTTACTCATAGATTGATACCTCATATTCTTTCCCGTAAATGTACTTTCTCTTGTGATTTTCTTTCTTTTTTTTGAAAGCAACATCTTTTTTTGCTGTCAGCATTGTTACGAAAACTACTTTCTTCCTTGTCGTGCAGTGGAATATTAAATTTTAATCATTCTAACGCGTTCTTATAATTTCATCATGAATGCAAATCCCAACCGTGTTTGTTAGACAGTCGCTGATGAATATGTGAGGGCATTAGCAGCAAAGAGAGTGCCAAATGACAGGACTAATGAAATTACAGTCTGGTTGCAGATTACATATAACTTTCCAAGGTCTGAAGGAGGAGCCACAGACTGGACATACACACACACATTATTGTAGATATTTAAAATGCTCAGTTTAAGCCTTCTTCTACTTATTTATGTGTTTGTATTTTCCACATAACCTCAAGGATGGTATAATGTGTGTTCCTGAGCTCTTCCTCCTCCTCTCTGTGACCCTCCGCTGGCCTGAGCACAATAGTGGGATCCAGCACACTGATAGGAGGATAACTAATAGCTCCACTACGGCCGCCAGCCTATACAATCATCCTTGCTATTGCCTGTACTGATTTATTGAGAGACAATGACCTTTGGTTCCAGGGAGCACGCTGCCTGACCTGACTCCAAAGCTGTGGATTGTTTTCCATTTTTATGTCACATATTACCACGTGAAGACACTGCAGTCCCGTCAGTGCTACAGATGCTGCTGCACATGCTCTTAATAAAGTGGTTAACATCAATCACGTATCGCCTTTGCATTGCTGAGCACAACCAGTATGTGTGTTGTTAAGATGGGAACCATGTTTTAAATTAATTTCTTTGTCTGATCATTTTCAGGGGTTATAATGTAGTATGTTATTTATGACTCATAGCATCAGCAAAAGACACTAATATACCACAATGGCATTTCAACAGCCTTGTTGTTGGGTGTATTGCCTCTGATTAATGACATGTGTTTTAATTGAAATATGCTTCTATTCTCCTAGCTGATGGAATACAGATACTGTACTATACTAAATAACAATATAGTGAACTGAACTGACTTAAGTGGGAACTAAATCATTATTTTCGGTCACATTTTACATTTTACACAATTTTCGACTTTATGTCCTATTTCAATTTGTGTGGCAAAATAGAAATGAGGAAAAACAATCTGGCGCAGACTGTGTGGATTGATCGACATCCAACAGGTGAGAGCCAGATAAAACCAGATACACCAGATAAATTTCAAGAAGACACCCAGAAGTTTAAATACACAGACATAAAACCGTTGTTTTTTTTTTTCCTCACTGTCTGACATTAAATCTGACCAAACAAATGGTTTTGGTCAATTAGGATTACCAAAAATATTTCTATGTGCTAATGAGTGGGAAGATTTTGTAAACAATTTTTCAAAATGCCTCCACAACATGATGCTGCCACCCCCGTACTTCACAGTTGGGATGGTGTTCTCGGGTTTGCAAGCTTCCCCCTTTTTCCTCCCAATGTAACACTGGTCATTATGGTCAAACTGTTTCAGTTTTTAATTTTATTTCAGTTAACAGAATTATTTTTTCATTGTTGGTTTTAGTTTTAGTCTTAGTTTTTGTTAACTATAATAGCCCTGGAGTGGACCAAAGGACATTTCTCCAAAAAATGAAGTCTTTATCCCTGGGTTTGTAGACTGTAATCTGGCTTTTATTTTTATTTTTTTGTTTAAAAAAAAGGAGTTTTGGAGTTATTGCTTTTTCCTCGCTGAGTTTTCTTTCAGCCCATGTCAGTGCAGGATTCATTTCATTGTGGATAATGACGCTCTCTCACTAGCTTCAGCAGCATCTTCACAAGGTGTTTTACTTTTCTTTTAGGCTTGATATGCACATTTTGCAGAAAAGCACATTCATCTCTGGGACATAAAGCCAGTCCCCTTCCTGAGTGGTATAATGGACATTTCCATGTTGTTTATACTTGCTTATAATTTTTTGAACAGATGAATGTGACACCTTCGGGCATCTGGAAATGGTTCCCAATGATGAACCACGCATCCACACTTGTGGAGCTCCACTATTCTCATCCTGATATCTTGGTTGATTTCTTTAGATTTTCCCATAATGTCCCACAAGGAACAGCGTGTTTGAGATGTCCCTGTAAATACATCCATGGACATGCTTACAACTAACTCAGATGTTGTCAGTTAACCACTGAGAAGCTTCCAAAGCCATGACATTATAATCAGGACTTTACCAAATTGTTTAAAGTGAGTCACCTCAGTGGATGTAAACTTATGACTTTGAAGAGAATAACGAAACACTTTTCTCTCATTCTGACATTTAGAAAATAAAAAATATTTTTGTTAATCCTTAATGTCAGACAATGAGAAAATTATTTTATGTATCTTTGAATTTAAATATATACATATAGTTCTCTTAATAAACGTTCCAGTCACAATGCTAAACATGACAAGGGAATTTCTATTATGACCTCCAAAATTCCAAAAATTCTTTTTTAAATGTTTACACAGACCACCATGACTGTTCTGAGGATGAAGCTTTGCTTAGCTTAGCCATACCAACATTTCATGTAGCCACTGAGGCACCATTTGAGTCTTCTAAGACTTGACTGAGAGTAACTTGTGCATGATTATCTGTTGTTTTATTTGTTGACATTAATGATATTAATGATAAAGTTTAAAAAATAAACCTAAACACTTGAATCACATACAAAAGGAGAGGTTTGAATGTCTCAGATAATCGGATTCTATTGTATATTTATTTAGTTTTTTGTTTTTTATTTCAATTTCAGAAA
>JBAMYA010000008.1:1434640-1453968 GCA_037176975.1 Arrhamphus sclerolepis
CCATCCTTCCCTCACTCGTGAACAAGACCCCAAGATACTTAAACTCCTCCACCTGAGGCAGGGACTCTCCACCGATCTGGAGGGGGCAAGAATCATACAGTTAGTTTTAATTGTGTTTAGCACCAGTTTATTTAATTTGATCCAATCTAGTACATATTATAATTCTGTATTTAAGAGAGTTTTTAGATGTTTTTGAGTACTTGCTGATGTATATATAGTTGAATCGTCAGCATACATGACAATGTTAGCCTTATGTAAAATATATGGTAAATCACTGGTAAAAATGTTAAACACAAGTGACCTTTCTGACACCTGAGAAACTGCCATTAAAAAACACTGTCTGCCTTCTGTTTGACAGGTAATTGTACATCCATGTGAGTGCTGACTGCTCAAAACTGTAACAAGATAATTTTCTTAATAGCAATTCGTGATCTATGATGTCAAAAAGCAGTGGAAAAATCTAAAAGTACAGCACCGACCATATTTCTCTTTTCAGTCTCTCTAAGCCAATCATCAGACATGTGAGTCAGTGCAGTGGCAGTAGAGTGACTCTTTCTGTATGCATGCTGAAAGTCTGTTAATGAATTATTTATAGAAAATGTATTAATTTGATCATATACTAGAGATTCCATTATTTTAGATAATACTAGTAATATGCTTATCGAATGACTGTTGGAACCAGAAAAAGGGAGTTTCTTGTCTTTGTTTTAGCCTGTTTCCATGCTTGTGGGCAGGTGCAGCATGTGAAACGGAGGTTGATGATGTGGGTTAGGACTGCAGCAGAGTCAGCAACTAGTTTAAGAAGCCTGCTGTCAAGGCCATCAACACTCGGTGGTTTGTTTTTACAGGCTTTTAAAGTGTGTAGAGACAGGAAATAGGGCAGACAGAGAATGGGGAGGACATACAGCAAAGGCTGCAGGACATGAATCAAACCTGCAACCGCTGCAGGAGGACTGTAGCCTCTTTACACGAGCCGCTTACTCTAAGTACTGCACCACCCAGTGGTTGACAGTTACTTCTCTGTATACATCCCTTACTACACTGGAGACATGCAACATTTTCAACAAAAAATGTTTATATTCATCATTTGGCACAAAATCCACCATAAAAAAAATTGACTCTTTAAGGAGCAAAGATGGACAGACCATGTGTCAAATGTGGTTTTAAAACCTGTTCTGACAGAGTGTGTTATTTTCAGTTGCTTTAGACTTTATGCCGTTATGAAATGGTACATGAAAATGGTTCTTCCGCCTACACAGAAAGGATGTAGGTGGTCCTTCGGTGGGGCCCAGGATGCACTGTGTATTGTAGCAAAAAAGAGTGTGGTCACATGTGAACCAAACCACCGAAATGCAGTTCTTGCGATCAGATCTGTATGCGTTCTCGCAATACCTAAGACGGTTAAAGCATTTTAAACAACACAGCGGACCTGGCTTTCAACTGTGGGAGGTCAGAACAAGCACGGAGAGAACATGCAATCCCTGGTGGGGTTTGGCTTCTTTCTATTAGGCATTACATTACACTTTGCAAATACTGCATTTGTTTAAAAAAGTTTGAAATATTAAGGGTTAGTGTTAAAATATATAATATATATATACATATATATATATGTATATAATATATTTGGGATTGGCCAAGTAAGTATAGGTATGGATTTAAATCAAACTGAGGTGCTGTGGCATGACTGGAGACACACAATTGATGCTCAAAAACCCTCCAATGTATCTCAGTTAAAACACTTCTGCAAGTACAAATGCAGCCGTTTATACTGACTCAGATTATATTTGAAATAAAAAAGAAACTGATCAAAAATATGTAAGTGTAACAAAACAGCAAAAGCATGACTTCACTTAGCAGGAATGTGAAATGACGCCGGTGGAAGTGAACCTGGCATTTTATTTCTGCTTTCATATAAAGAGGAATTACAATATGCTCCCTTTCAGTTTTTTTGGTTGCTCTGATCAGGGTTTGAAAAATCATTTTGTTCAAACAGGGTAGATATAACAGGCATCTGGATGTCAATGTTGCCAGAGGGGGCATGGTGGTGTAAATGCAACCACCTGTGCTAAGACTTCACTAACACAATCCTTTCAGGGCTCGGACTTTAAACTGGTGGACAGCTTCACTACAAACTGGACTGGTGCCTCCTCTAACACTAGAAGCAGTTTAGAGATGAGACGAGACCAAGCTGCAGGCATTACTCAATACAGGTAAGGAAGTACTCCGTGTTCAGCATACTTGAAATATTCAAAGAGGATGTGATCGTCTTTAAGATTTTTACAAATGTACCAAGGAGGGGGGAAGCAGTGCTCTGCCAGCACTGTTTACAGTGGACGCGGGGAGCTGTTGACCTCGACTGGGGATATTGTCAGGCGGTGGAAGGAATACTTTGAGGATTTCTTCAATCTCACTGACAAGCCTTCCCCAGAGGAAGCATCATATCGTGTGAGTGATGTGACGCACGCATCACACACTTAACTGACAGAGGTCTCAGTGTTTATTACGACAGCAAACATGGTCTGGATAAGGAATAAATAAAGACTAAAAATTACATCATCAACCCATAAAGACACGTGGAGCAACATGGCTCCAGGTTTTCTAAAGTAAATCCACTTTGACATCTTGCTCAACCACCCGGTTCAGGTATTTACTAAGTATTTGCAAAGGGTGGTGCTATCACGGTTGGGAAAACATCCTGAACCAACATTATGGTCTAGTTGTCTTCTTTATGCTGATTCGCCCATCTATGCACATTCAAGTTATGCTTAACTAATTATGCACAATTTAACCAAAATTACAAAGAACAATTACAAAGAAGTGACACTATTTATGCGTCTTTGTTCATTCCGTTGTTTGTGTCTTCTTAGAATCTTATTTTCCATTTTGATCAACCTTCAACCTTAATTTCACCCCTGGTTGGAATTCTTTAAGCTTTCATCAGCTCCTTTTAAAAGCCAGTTTTGTTTGCCAAACCTGCTTGCCTCAGTTTTATGCATTTGTTTTTTTTTGTTTTTGTTTTACTGTAAATACAGAAAAATGAACTATCCATCCATCCATTAACTATACCTGCTATTTCCTGTGCAGGGCCACGGGGGTCTGCTGGAGCCTATCCCAGCTCACTTTGGGCGAAAGGCAGGGGTCCACCCTGGACAGGTCACACATGTAGACATACAACCATTCACCCTCACACATAGGGACAATTTATGAACACCAGTAAACCTAACATACATGTCTTTGGACTGTGGGAGGAAGCCGGAGTACCCAGTGAGAACCCACGCAAGCACGGCGAAAACATGCAAACTCCACACAGAAAGGCCCCTGTGGAGGCTGGAACCAGGAACCTTCTTGCTGTGAGGCAACAGTGCTGACCACCAAGCCACCATGCTGCCCTAAAAAACCCAAAACCAAACAAAAACGTGCTCACACAGCTGTGTGTAAGCTGTACCTGCTGAAGGGCAGCCTCCAGCCTGTCCTGCTTCCGGACTGAAAGCTTGCACACGGCCTCCCAGCGACCCTCCAGTTCGTCCATCTGCTCCTGCAGCCAGTGAGCGTCTGCTGTGCTGCTCCTGGTCAGGTCCCTGACTGAGCGTTTCAGCGTCCGAATGCACCCAGCTCGTTTTCCCAACTCTTTCTGAAAGGCCTGTGAAAAAGAAAGAAAGAAAAAAAAAACTAAAAGAAGTTTTCCTAAAAGACATTTGGAAATTGAATCAATTTCAGTCACTGCTAATATTTATTTAAGAACATAAAGGCCAGTTTTTTGTTAAGGTTTTTTCACAACTGTGTGCTTGTTTATGCGAATCTTGTACCTTGTGTTTGTCTATGAGATTGTTGACCATGTCTTTGTCCCCACCAACTGGAGCATCTTCAGCTAGTTGTGGCTCTGCTCTATACAGCCAGTTGTTCAACGCCTGCAGAGCATCAGTGAATCTTCCGGAGAACAGCAGCGCTTCCTCCAACTTATGTTGTCTAGAGGGAAAAAAAAAAGTGTCATATAAAATGCAACTGTTTAGCTGATTGGAACGTAGAAATTTGCAGACATCGTCCTTTCACAGCTCTGCACCTCTCCATGGACTTCCCACTGATGGTGTCCCATGTGTCTTTGAGCTCAGCCAGTAGGTTCTCCAGATGTTGCCTGTCACAGCTGGTTTGAGCTCTTTCATGCAAACTCCGACCATTCTTCATCGTGGCCTCGTACATGGGCCTCTTTGATCTCAGCAGTTTCTGAAAGTCCTGATCACGAGAGTGATCGGTAAATAAAGGACCAGCATCCGAACACTGAAAACACTCATGAACATGCGACCAAGTTGTTCATGTGTTGCAACAACTTTCATACCTTCTGTTCAGTGAGTTGCTGCTTTATCTCCTCATGGGACACAGCAATCTCTTTATGTGTGTCTAATGTGTGCTCTGCCTCTGTCATCCAGTCCACAAGAAGTCGCCAAGATTCATTCAACTAAAATATGAAAGATAAAAAACACACATTATGCGTTTAATGGCTTAAAGCCACTCAATGTAGCAATACCACTTCTGATTGCATGTTTTGTTTTCTACATGTGTTGTGTTGACAAAAGAGCCACTGACAATGCTGTGCTAATGACTGATGGATGGTCCAGCACTTCTTACAACATCTCTCCGCCCCAACAAAGCATTTTCATGTATTACAACAATGCTCTACATCCAGTCAGTTAGTCTGGATTAAACCCAGAAGTAGTCTAATCCATCACAGCTGCATCTCATCTAGTGAAAACACAAGTAATAGTTACAGGGTATCTGTCAACTACACTACACAACAGCTTATTCACAGCAGCCAGTTTTAGGACGTCGTGTCAGAAACTCAGCTTTAGTCCACTCCATCCTCTGTTGAACGTGCCTCATTTGAAATCAATTACAACTTTATCTGATCCACATCTAAAATACAGTAAACAAAGCATGATGTGAACTGGAGAGGCTGGACACACTACCCCGTAAATCTATTCAGCTCACCGAATGACATATTTTCAGACGGAAACGTGACAGGTCTGCATTATGTCTCAGTTTTTGAATCTTTGTGACCCTTTCAATCACTGAAATCAGTGCTTTCACGACAAAAGTCATCAATTCACATCGACGTGAAATATCCTCATACCTGCTTGGCATTCTTTTTAACATCCTCCAGCATCTTGCCTCGCTCTAAAGTGCGCTGCTGGAGCTTTTTGTAGCGATCCTGGACGGTCATGATGAGGTTATGAATGACATCACAGTCTTCCTTTCTGCTCAGCTCTGTTAGCCGATGACCTGTGTTCTCCACCGAGGTCTTCTTCTCGCTGTACCCGTTCACTTCATTCACCAGTGTCTGCACAGGTAAAGGAATGTTTATGAATTATATATGTCAATAATATGCAGCCATCACTATTATGTAAGGTATCTTCTTAAAGACCTACTCTATGATCTTGTAGTTGTGTGCAGACTGTGTCCAGAACAAAACTGGGAGCAGGAAGAAGCCGAAAAGACTCTTCACATTTGCTCATCTTTGTGAGAATTTCCTGGACGTTACTGTGAAACTCCTTGGCCAGACTCAGCCCCTCTGTTAGCTTAGACTGAGAGAAAAATATTACAGTTACCGGTAGTGTAATAATGCACTCATAGTCATGAAAAATCAAAAGAAAACAAAAAGAAAAACATGCAATTAGAATACAAATAAGTAACATTAACATTATGATTGTGCTCAGTTAAATTACTTTTCGCTCTTGGACTTTACTGTGCACAGATGCCCATTTCTGTTCTAGCATAGATAAACTGTGTTCTGTGCTCGAGCCCCGCACAACGTCGCTGCTCTCCAGCATCCTCTGAATGGCATTCTTGACATCCGTGTAGGCATGGAGCTTAGACTCCATTTCATTACACAACTCCTGTTGTCGATTAGGAGAGTCAAAAGAAGTAGGACATTAATAATTCTTTTCATCAACAACAGACTTTTTTGAAATTTTACTGAAAGTTAAGTTTACTGAAAGTTAAATGAGCCTCACTAGGTGTACATTTAGCCTTTCAGTGGCAGAATCTGGCATGCCCCACATGGTCTTGGAAGAGGACAGTCTCAGGTCTGTGTTTTCCAGCCACTGCAACAGATCTTGAATCTCCATTGTAACATCTTGCACCTGTATATAAAAACAAGTAAAACCATACATGATTTTGATGAAGCACACAACTGTTCAGCAGTGAAAATGAGGAGAACACACTCTACATACACAAATTGTGGCAAAGGTTCCAACATATGACAATGTGGCACAAAACCTGTTTGTTTGTAAATGTAATGCAGAAAGTTGCCACAAGAGGGCAACATAAAACAAGCCAACTAACATACACGTAACATCTCATCTTTTCATATTGTACAGTATGTTTCTGGTTCACCTGACTTAGTTTGTTCTCCAGTTCCAGCTGCCTGCGTTCAGTCTCACAGCAGACAAACTCCCAGCTTTCATTCAGATGTTCCAAACGAGGCTGCAGGCCATGTGGGCTGTCCCCAGGCCCAACCTCCAGCAGTCCCCTGCCTGCCTGATTGAGAGATTCAACTGTGCGAACATGTGACATGACATCGTTCCGCAGCACCTTTGAGGAAACAGAAGAACGAAATATTAGAGATTTCCGATGGTATCACTGTCTGTTCCATGTTTTTGCTTGAAGGTTTGTAAGTCACCAACAACCTTGTGTTTTGCCAACTCTATTTCACATGATTGCAAGTCAATGCTGATTGGTTGGCTGGCCTGCAGTTGTTCAGCAGTCCGCGAAAGCCATGTATGCAGCTCATCCAGTGTATTCTGGAACTGACCCAGACCCAGCAGAGCACACTCCAGCTGATGCTGCAAACATTAAAAGAAAATAGGGTCTTTTCAGGTGGTCAGTATGATAGGTGGAAGAAAGTTGTTAAAATTACTGCAATGCAAAATGATGGATGAAAGTGGAACATTAATTTCAACCAAAACATTATTGTTACTTTGCTGTACATGCAGTTGTATTGGAGTCAAAATGAAAGAGCGCTTTTTCTAGTGTTTTCACATCATTAAAAAAAAAACAGTAATTACAATCACACACATATCCACATATACCAAGAAGACATATTGCACTTATTGAACTAACAGTCTCCTTGCAGAGAGACATCAATATTAGCACTAATGCCGCTCTACTTGTTCCATGTTCTCACCTGTCTGCTCACAGTCTCTGACTCCAGGCTGTCCCAGCGCTGCCTGAAGTCACACAGTGGTGACACGGAGCCTGGACGCTCTGAGCCTGGAGACAGCCGACACACAAAGCGATGGTTCAGGCTTTCTATCTCAATCTTCTTCTGGTAGAGTTCGCGCTTGAATTCCTAAGGCAGGGAATGAAAGTATATAATCAGTAACATTCAATATTCAGTGATAGTTTTCTTTAATTAGTTTCCCTGACTTGGTCTCTGTGGTCTTGAGGTTTCTGCTCAGTTGAAGTGGAGAGGTGTGGGGTAGTGGTTCAGGGAACAGTGATGGGAGAAACTGCAACCCCAAACTAGAACGTGTTGTACAGTTTTGTCATTTTGTCCCATTCATCCTGCAAACATGTCTCATAATGTGCAGCTGTCTACCTTGAAGTGTATTTGTATAGCTTTGTTTCAAATGTTTCTACACACTCTCAACTGGTGACAGGTCAGGACTGGAGGAAGACAAGTCTAGCAGCCATACCTTCTTCTTTCTCAGACGTGTGAGGAGAGCAGGGTTTTTCCTTGTCTTGCTTAAAAACATATAAAGGCCTCTAAAAAGGGTGGTGCTTTTAAGGCAGCTCTAAAATCTCTTTGTACTTTTCTGCATTGAGACTACCATCATGTAAATATGTAAATGACCTTTTCCAAGGGCACTGATACAACCACACACCTGAGCTTTGTTACTGATATCATCTTATCTTATTCATAACACACAGCACTCATTTGACCAAAAAAGATTTGATTTACAGACTCATCTCACCACAAAACACATCATCATCATCATGTTATGGTCCATCCCAGATGCCTCTAAGCTCAGACATGTCGACAGACCTGACACTCCCTCTGTGCAAGGTTAACACAAGGCTTCTGTTTTTGCACTGTAAACTTTTAAGTGCCGTTTGAGAATCTGTATTGTAGTGCTTCACAAAGCTTTCCCAAATAATATCTTGTCCATCTGGTTATATCAGCTACTGATGAATGATGGCTCTTAACGCAGTGATGTCTGAGGGATCAGAGATCACCATTGTCCACCTTAGGGTTGTAATTTAACACAGCTGCAGTCAGTCTCTAATTGGTTTTCTCCCCCTGTTCATGCAGTACCATACTGGGATCCAAAGAGAAAAAATGATTTGCAAGTCTTGTGTATGAATATAAACGCTGAGTGTTTGACTGTACTTGCTCTGTGTGTCAGTGTGTGTACTAGGTAGAAAATAGCTGGAGATGCATGACAGCCTCATTACATATTACAGGGTTATACTGATGTATGAAATCACCTTGAGATGACAGAGCTGCTCCTTCACTGATTCCAAGTCAGTTTCTACCAGGAACTCCTCTGTGGACCTCAGCTCAGCTGACTTCAGCCACTCAAACAGACCCTATTAGTAAAGCAGTTTGTATAAAATATTAATGAAATACCATAAATCTCTTTCATGGTTACAATATTGTCTCACACAGTTTGCACCACTTATACAATTTGCTTTTATAAGAGGGCCACATAATCTGTCTTTTATACAGACAAAACGTAAAGCTGCAGGGACTCTGAAATAAAATAAATAAATAAATAAATCTGTCAGGAGGCCATAAAACTGCTTGACTCAAGCAAGATTTCTTTTTAAACCAAACATTCCTATTTGATATGGTGAAAACAGTGGCATATCTAAGTATACACGTATGCATAAATAAAACTGGCCATGTTCTATATACCAGTACTAACCTGCATAGTGTCTTGATAATGCAGTGCCATCTGCAATGACTCCTCTTGCTTCTTGTTACATTCGTTCCACAGTTTGCTTAAGGTATTCCATGTGCAATAAAGCTTTAATACAACCAAAACACAAGGTTTTATGCAGATGACCACACCATGCTTAGTTGAGAATGATTCTATTTCAACAGATGACTTACTTCATCCAGACTCTTTGTGACATCTGGCTTGTCTATGTCACCACATGCTGACATCAGGTCCATTCCCAGAACACCAAGGATGTCCAGATCTCCTTGCAAACTGTCTATATCCTCCCTGAGAGACTAGAAGATGAAAACATGAAAGTGCTTAGGGTATTTTCAAACAACATTTAGTTCATTATACATGGTCCTCCAAGCAAAACTAAACAAACCTTCATAGTTTCAAGGCTCTGCCGAATTGTTTCAGCATCTGTCCGACTGGCATTAAGATCCAAAAGTGCCTGCTGAGCATCACTGAGATGACTCGTCACTTCGCTGACATCCCTCCAGAACTTCACGGAAAGATCTAAGATCTTGAGCAACCAGCTCTCCCTCTCCTGGGCCTGATTGTATGTCTCATCCCATAACGAGGACAGACTGGACACTCGCTCCTGAATCACTGAAAACACAAAATTACAGCAAGAGTATTGCTACCAGTATTATTGCCATAATACATGGCATTGCTACATGTCGGTTTGTACTGGGATGATGATGACCTGTTCCAACAGAGCCATCTCCTGCTGCCTGAGTATTTGCCAGCAGCTCCTCGGCCTGTGATTTGACACTGCTGAGGCCCAGCTCCAGCTTGGACAGCTCAGCAAGGGTTTGTTTGTTGTCCTGCAGCTGCTCCTGGATCCTTGGGGTGAGACCTTGAAGGGACGTGGGCGCCTGTATACGACTGCGCAGACGGTCAAGACTCTCTCTGATCAGAGTTGTCCTCTCATTCAGCTACAACATCAAGAACAGACTTCAAGCTGTGGAGTTGTTTGAATTTGCTTTAAACTATACTCACTGGATACGAAACCTTCTTACTTGGGTTAATCGCGGTAAAGACTCCTCGAGTAGATTTGCAGTTTCTTTAACACGATCTCTGATGGCTCTATGCTGCTCCTCGGTCTCTGTTGCCTTGTGACAGAACTGCTCTCCCTGAATAGGGTTCAGTTCTGATAAGCGTTTTGCCAGAGAGCATAAGCGTGCTATCAGCGGTTTGTGTTCTGCTATCGCCTCTCTGAGGCCCTTGTCAAAAGAAAGAGAATAAGGAGGTTTTAGTAACAGAGAGGATATTATTTTTCCTGAGAGAAGTAGAACTGAATTTAATCCCTAAAATAGATAGAGGAAGGTTGGGGAAAAAAGGAATCATGTTGTCTCACTTTCGGTGGCATACCTGACAAAACAGAACTGCCATTATTATACACTGGTGGAAGAGTCACCCTGTCATCAAGTAGATTACATTAATGACCTGGGCTTGAGGAGATGGACTCATTTAGCCAGAGTTAAATACTGGCAGACTGGGAAGTATAAAATGACTTCTTTGTTGACCAGGAGTAAAAGGGACGATGGACAAAAAAAAAAAAAGAGGGAGAGAGAAAAGCTGGCACTCTAATCTAAAAAGGGAGGTTTCAACTACCTGTAAGAGGTCTTGTTGTTCCCGAAATGCTTCGTAGCTAATTGTGCTCAGTGAAAGCTGGCCAATGAGTGTGTGGGTTTCTTCCAGCCACGGTGAAACCTCAGCAAGGCCTTCAGTGAACTGACCAAGGAGTGACTGGGCATGCTCGAGTTGCAGGACCACATGGGCATTGGTGGCTGAAGTGGTGTTGCATTGTTCCTGCAAGGCCTCCACTGGGGTCTGGAAGGAAATGTCACCGTGAAAATCAACAAAATGAAAATCAACTGCTGCTGCATATCCTCATAGGTACAATGGTATCATGAAATAATGTTATGAGTTTACCCGAAGATCTCCAATTTCTCCTTCATCATTGTAGGTCATTAAGATTTCAGAAATCTTCACCATCTTTTCAATGTTGAACCTGTGCTGAAGAATCTCCACGGCTAAAATCTGTCCAAAGCAATTTATTTGAAATGAAATTCCTTTTCCAAACACAATTCTAATGACATTATTTAAAGTAAGATATTATACTAACCTTCTGTTCATGGAGTTGTTCCGCTATGAGTTCAGGATCCAGATTAATGGTTTTCAGCTTTTCAAGACTCAGTGCTGTCTCTTTAAACCAAGCCATCTCCTTCACCACTGCCTGTTCCAACTGCCAATTATATACAGTCAGTTAGCACGGTATTTTATAAATGATGTGGATATTTGGAAAGTCGAAGAACAACTGGGGAAAAAGTAGTTGATGTTCATGATCATTAAAAGATCATGAGCTGAAGTCAGAATAAGCTTACAACCAAAACTTAACATTGTTTTAGTGTTTCTAAAATGCAGGCCAGTCACTTTTTAAAATGTTTTTGAACATTTAAAAATGTTCAAAAATGTTTTTTGTTAAATGATGTTGGTGGAACTACTTAGACTGATTGAGGGCTCTAGCCGAGGTTCATCTCATCGTTGGTCTTCCCTGGATCCCTTATCTGCTTTAATCTTCAAATACCAAGTTTTACAAAGTTTTACAAAGACAGCAGGTACCAGTAGGAGGTCCTGTGCCCAGTATATATATATAATTCAAATTAAATTAGGGTATCATATATCTGGTTTGAAGAAGCTTTTTTCTTCATTGTCTTCAATGCCAACTTTTAGCCTGCTTAAACTTAAATAAAAACAAATAAAATGGCTGTGGAGGTTAAGTGACACCGTCAAAGATTTGCTATCGTTTGGTCTTTTGCTCAGTCACCTTCTCGTTTTCTCTTCCAGCCTCACTTTCTTGAGCATCTTAGCCACCTCTGACATAATGCCCTCTGTAGCTCTGAGCTAGCTTTGAACATGCTTGCTGATGTATGACGCAGTCCAACGTTACGTTGACAGGTTTTTGCCAAAGGTAAGAACAGGGGACTGTGAGAGCTAGAAAACACTTCCTAAAAAGGAAGTTTTCCTTAAAACCAAATTTGAACTGATATTTTCACATGAAAAAGGACAAATAAGAAGAAAAAAATACTATAAAAGCTACTGTAAGCTACAAGCTGAGCTTAAAAGCTACTAAGCTTTTAAGTACCATGAGATGACATGGAAGAAGTTCACGAAGGGTTTAGCATGTAAAAGGAGTTATCTGTTATTGAAAATGATACTAATTCTAAGATGTGCCAACTTAGCTAAGTTAAGTATGGCTACATTGTCAAAGCTAACTTTTTGTTAGCTTTGACCTATTTGAGGAGGTCTTAATCTGACAACTGTGACTATTTCTTTCTTTGTTAATTTATTTTTATTTGAAGCCACTGGGCTTTTGTATTTAACCTGGTTCTGCATCGGTTTACCATGAGTGACACATGGAACATTACCCTCTGTCTCTCAGCTGTACATAGTACTGCATCTCCAACATGTGTCTGTGCTCCTGCTGCCCCCAAGAGCTCCCTCTCAATGCGGCCCAGCCAGAGGTGCAGGTCCTCCTGGCTGGAAGTGCAGCGGCTGGAGGCTTCAAGGGCCTGCTGCAGCCTCTGCAGAACATCCAAGCTGCTCAGACTCAACACTGAGCAACGGATACGCAAAGCATCCATCTTTTCCTGCACCTGCTGGGCTTCTTCCTCTGAAATGAAGAACAAATCACAGTCCACAGAGGACGAATACAACGTATTGGTTTAATGTTACTTGGGACGGAAGTTGGTAAAAGTTAAAAAGTGTATTTCAGCTTAGGTTATAGAGTATTTTGTTGTCAGAACTGAGTACATGTGATATTTCTTTGATGCTGCAACATGATATTCATAGATTTTTTTTTGTCTTTACTTTTCTTGCAAGATTTTGTCACATAGATAATAAGACACTATATGTTTACAGGGAAGTAGACTGATATTCTACAAACTGTTAGAATTTGTATTAAACACTTCCAGTTACTATGATAAGCATATGTTCAGTAAACATTACCTGAAACAGCTTGCATTAAATCATGACCCGATCTCTGTATTTTCCCAAGTTCAGCAGTTTTGACTTGAATCTCATCAACAATGGCCTAAAAGAAAAGGAAAACACATTTCAATACGACAACATAAGTGATAGATTTAAAGCGTACATGGTAGATTTCTCACCTTGGCCCTGTCTGTAGCATCTTGGAGATGCAGCATCACTCTCTCTGCATTTCGAAGTTCAGCTAGTGTCTGTTCCACAGATATGAGCCACTGCTGCAAGTTGTCTACTCCGTCCTGGAACAGCTGGCCTCTGGGCAGAATCAGCTCCAAACTTGCTCTCCTGCAAAGTTTTAATAACATCTGAATAAGGTTTCAAGCAGCACACATTGCTATAACAAAGTGAGGCAATGCTTAGAAAAAAAGAAAAGAAAAGACAGAAACTGACCTTTTCTCTGCCTCCAGTTGTAATGTCTCCCACTTCTTCATGAGAGTAGAGAGCTTGACCTTTGCCTGCTCCCCATCCTCTCCTGGGTGGGCCTCCACCAACCGAGGGCCCTCCAACATCATGGAGTCCACGCTGCGCCTTCGGTCTGTCAAGAGGCGCAGCAGGAGCTGAAAAATGACAGAACGTCTCAGGTAAAGGTTGTAGAAGCAAATGTTCAGATGATAACTCTAACTTTAAAAAGTAAGAACATTAAGTATTAATATTTCGTCCAGATTGATGTTTTTGTTCTGGTTACTGCCTTGTCAGATCTCTTCGGTGGACCCCTCTGGCATCCAGAAAAGGGAAGGAGGGTAAGATATACCCTTTTTAGGGAAGTAGTAGTGGGCAACCCAAATCTTACTAATAATGTTTTGGATAATTAAAGATAAGGATACAGTTTGGATAGAGAACAAACAACAAAGGACACGTATTATGGTGGAAATATTTTCTATTACAAACGGTGACAGAACCGTGATGAAAGTAGAAATGATGTAAATGTGTTAATACATTTCTTTTTATTATGTTTTGAATAAATAATTTTAAAAAATCTGATAGTTTGGGCATGGTTGTGTTTAAAAACAAAAAAAGCTCAGTTTTTCTGAGATACGGCAAGAGTTAATGCTTCTACAAAGCCTACTGTTGTTTGTTTGCTTGCCTTTGTGTCAGGTTGCCCTGTCTCATGTTTCAAGCTTACTTTGTCAAGAACCGAGCAGGTTACGCCTCAACTGAAGAGCTCACAATGGGTGTGATTGTAGCTGAAAGGTGAAGTGCTTTTCTCATACCCTCTGGACACGTTCACAAAGTCTGACTGAAGCTCATTGTGACTATGGGTACCACACCTCACTACTGAATAGCACAAAGCACATCTCATAAAGGAAGTAGTTGAGCATTTTCTGTGACCTCAGAACACCTTTCTATAGGTAAATTTTGTAGGTGTATTCTGCCCATAAGAGAACCTCTGAAATGCTCTTTAGAACAAACAATGAAGTGTTGTGATGGCCCAGATAACAAACCTTTTGTTCTTGGAGCTGTGCTTTGACCACTTTGACCTCTGATGATGGAGGTTTCTGACTGGCTGTGAGCTCCTCAATCTCACTGACCCATGTGACCAGAGCTTCCAGGCTTTGCAGGAATGTTTCTGTATCTGTGGACACATCCTTCAGTGCCAAGGCAGATTTTGTTCCCTGTGGAAACCCGCAATACACCAGCTGAAGTACAAATGAGTGAAACATAAACCTTGAGGAGAAACATGATCAGTTGCTAGATGAGAATGCATACCCTCCATCTATCCAGACTGGAATCTTGGTCTGAACTTGTGCGTCCTTCACTTTGGAGCTGCAAAGTAAAGACAGTCCATCTCATGTGTCAATTCATAAAATACATATCATAAAAAAGACCTACTGCCACTTGACACAGTCACATTAATGCTTTAAATACAGAGGTGAAGGTATAAAGAGTAGGTTATAGGTTGAGATGAAAGAAGAGAGTGGGACAGAAAACAGATGAGACTTTTCATGTCTGAACGTCAGTGTTTCAACCTCTGCCAGTTCCTCTGCGACACCATTCAGGACTCTAACAGTTCTGGTCACAATTGGGTTCCCTCCTTTTTCTCCAGATGGATACTCTGTCACCTCCACGATTTCTGTTACAATCGTCTCTGTCACCTCCGTCACTTCTGTGACCTCACGGGATGCCACAGTCTTCCAGGACCAGGGGCTTCCCTCTCTGGAGTCTCTCCTCTGGAAGCTGGCCCTCCTGTCCGCGGCGTTCTTGTCCGGGTGAGCCAGAGGAGATCTCGTAAACTCTGGAGGCACCGTCCTCCTTGTTAGTGTCCCATTTCTGGACATTTTTATTGGAGAAGGGCTGCTGCGCCAGGCATTTTCCAGGGTACTGGTGCTCCTGATGGTAGAGGCAGGAGAGCTTTGAAGGGGTTTGTCTGAAATAGGCGTATGGGAACCCTCATCTCGTTTATGATCCATTTCCTGATCCCCCCTTTCTCTCTCCACTTTTGTTTGACTGTTCGCATCCTCCCTTGCTTTTTCTTTAAAATCCTCTTCTCTCTTGCCCCCATGTTGCTCGGTGGGTTGCCACTCCTTTCTGCGTTGGTAGCACTCCTTCAGGAAGCCATCGTCTGACCTCACATGCTTGGATTTCTGGCCCAGGCAGCTGGGCCGGCTGATGAGGTTGCCCATAATCCTTCAGCCCACAGGCTAGAGAGGTAAAAGGTGAGATAAGGCCTCTTGGCCATGCATGCAGAAGATCCTTCAGCTACCTAAAATTAAAAAAAGGGGTAACCATCATGCAATGGACAATTGCACATTTTGTAAATGAAATAAATTATACCACTGTGTTTCTTTTAAATATGCAGCTATATTATTTGGAAGTGACTACCTTGCCTTGAGTAATTTATGTCCCACATTTTTGTCTCAACACCCTTGTCTTGGCAGTGAAGTACCAGGGACAGATAAAGACACTTGGCCAGGGTATTCCTCTGTCTATCCTTTGTCTTTCTTTTCAGCACTTTCATACATTCTCCCCTCCATATCACATCATCAACAGAAATATTCTGGGCTTAGAAATCAGTGTGACAGGCTTGTCGAGGATCGCTCTGTTGAGCCTGGCACAGAAAAGCCAGTGGCAACCAGCCAGCACTTTCTGTAACTCAGCCTGAACCAGTCCTGGGAAACCCGCTTAGAATCTGATCAAATATGACAGCCATAAAAATGCGAACATTACCCCATTTCTGCAGGGTGTCAACATGAGGAGGGGCACGAACACTGAGTGGGCAGGAGGAAGGTTGATGGTAAAATCAATAAAATACCTTGTAGTATCTGGTAAACACAGATGCTGGTTCTTTAACAAATGTGTTTTTTCATAAAGATCATCAACTGTGAAAACTCACTGGTATGGACAGTCTCACACTGTGACAGTCTGTCTGCTTCCCCCTCATCTTAGTGCTTTCATTGGTTTGACAGAGAGGTCAGAGGTGGATGTAATTATCTTGGCTTTGAGGAGCTGAGGTGAGCTCATCAGGAGACTGCAGGGAGGAATCCTGTTGAAGCCAGGCCCTCCCTCTGAGGTGGGGTCGGACGGGTCCATTCAGAATTATACAGGACAATTCAGGTCATGCTTAGTGATTAATTGTCGTGGGTTGGGAGTATTGATGGAGGCAATATGGGTCAGCAAAGAGGAAATTCAGATATTGGCACCTCAAACTGGTGAAAATTAAAGGAGATGCAGATGCAGTGCTGCATGAATGCAGCTGAGAATTACAGTTATGTTGCTGGAAGACAGAATTATGCTGAATATGCGGCTCTTTTATCTTTGCCTGAGGTTAGACACAGAAAGTCTGCGGCCAGGGAGAACTTCCACCAGTGCTACGATCAGCATCTACTCTGAATCTTATTAAAATCTCATTGAAATTCAAATACGAGATACATGACAGCATTCAACTAACGTGAGGATCTAAATGGGGCTTGCTTTGATATGATGACTCCATGATGCATTGTGACATGGCATCATGTATGTCTCTGCTAAGCAGAGGATGCTGTCCTGGGGTCCACAGGGGAGTACAGAGTCAGATCAGAGACTGGTGCCCAGACAAAGCCCCAGCTTCAAGATCAATGATTACCCAGTTAGCTCACATCACTGAGTAGCAGTCTCCTGAGGAGAGCGGAGTGTCTGTGGCTGTGTCCACATGGGTTAACAATTGGAAGGAGAGGGTGTGCCGTGTCTGGTTACTGCACTTGTGTGGCTTTTTGCTGAATTACACGCTGACCTCACAGCAGTATGCATGAGGATGGGAGTCATTACATCATAGGCTGACAGCAAGATTCTGTTCAAAAGATGATTTTCATTTGTCTTTCATTATAGAAGGGGACTTTGAGGCTCTAATGTAAAGGGAACCCAATGATTTTAGATCTGGTTTTGGTCACTACATGAAGGAAAACACAGTAACAATAGTGACCTACTTTTTTTTTTCTAGAATGAAAGCAAACCAGGCAAATTATCTCACTAAGGATCAAAACATAGTGGATCAACATTATTCACTTTCTAGTATCATGATACTACAATAGAACCAGAGAACCACTCCAGCTTTCATATAATATTGTTAATGACCTCACCGTTCCCTCACTTAACCCATTGTGAAATGGCCCTCAGTTCAGACCAGCCCTCTCTCTCCTCCCAGCTGTGATTTATGATACATCTGGGAATACTGGATTATGATCATGGTATAGAGGTCTTACCAGAGTATACTCAGAGAAATCTGACTTACCCAATCTAATTACCTGGAAGAAGTAGACAGCCCCATGCTTTATTTTATTTATTTTTCATTTAATTATCAATGTGACCAACAACTCTGGGTCGACATCAAGGATTTTGAGCAGCATCTCAAACACCATACCATCCAAAAAGTCTTATGTTAATCTCATTTATCCCTTAATATGATTCAAAAAGCCATATATGGCAGGATCTGTAATTAGTAGCAGGACAATAATCATCCATCACAACAGCAGAGTCTTATAGTGTTGTTTAACTGCTGTTCGTCTGTCTCTCTTAAGAGAGGTCCTAAAGTAGCAATCACTGAAGTGGTCCCTAATCAAAGATGGCAGCTGTGTGTTTACCCCTGAGACCCATAACATTTAAGGGTGGATATAGTGTAGTGCAAGGTCAGATGTTCCTCACAAACAATCCTGCAAATATTAAGCACACAGCCATGAATTTCAGCAGGTTTAGGAAAATGGAAAGTAACTTAAAAGCATCATGCCCACACAGACTGAATTGTCAGAACAAGACACTATTCATAAAGAACAAACTGTTAATCTAAATTAAATATACTCACATCAGAAAGATCCATTCATACTGGTTTTTGTTTTTCAGTTGGAATACCTCACCCTATGCTGAACTTAGATTTTTCAAGTAACTGGGACAAAATGTTGAGAGTCCCTCAGTCCAAATGTATTCACTGTTATACCCTGGTGTAATCACTGACCAGCAAAGCCCAAAAGCAAACTCTCTGTGGGCCAATCCTGAGTCAGTGGCAGTTTTGGCGGTTAGAAGCCCACATGAATGTATTTACACTTACCCTGAAGCAGAGCTGAAGCCAGCACCATGAGTAGAGGACTCCAGCCAGTCCTCAATCACCATTCAAAAGGGAGAGAAAGAAAAAAAAAACACCCAGCTTTGTTTGAGCATCCTTTGAGCAGCCTCCCAGCTCCAACATCCCAAACTGAATTGTCTTTACACCCTTTCGCTTACTTTCTACCTCCAGCTCACACTCCACTCATTCACACATGTTCACATACAAACACACTTTCTAAACACACTCTCACATGCCCTGATAACTCATGCTTTTCCGTTGCCCACAGTCACAGGCAAACAATGTCCTCCTCTCCCCTCACAGTGCACCCCTCCCCTCCCTTCATTTCACTTCTCCTCCCACCAGCTCTGCTCCTCTCCCTTTCTTCTTTGTTGTGGGAGCTGTGATAGAGGAATTCCTTCCTTGTTAATGCCACCGATGGGATAGTGCGCCCAGATGAAGACAATGTAGTCCAACGGCTCAGCTGAACTCCCACAGTTCCCAGCCAAGAGCAGTTTTCACAAGGAGGTCAGATCATACCAGCTCCATGTTGCACCAAGGCGGTGGCACTATCACCCAGGCTGCAACCGTTCAGGTTGCTCCCGTAACAGGCAGCTAGGCGGCAAAATGCCCTCTTTACCTTCCTCTGGCTTTTTTCTCTCACTCTCTCACCCCTCTTCAACCAACAAAGCCCCTCCTCTGGGTCCGACTGTGGCTCAGAAACTCCACGCTGCTTCTGCTTGAAAAGTGTTTTTTTTTTTGTTTTGTTTTTTTTATTAAAAAATGTATCTTTGTTGTTGCCATTTTTTCGAAGCTTTCCCCTTAGAACA
>JBAMYA010000008.1:1459443-1496666 GCA_037176975.1 Arrhamphus sclerolepis
CACACACACACACACACACACACACACACACACACACACACACACACACACACACACACACACATACACACACACACTCTCACTTCACTTCAACCCCCTAATGAGAGCTGACGTTCCTCTGAGGGAAGCCGTCTCTGACCTTGTCGTCTTTGGCAAAGACAGAGTCCATTTAGAAATGAAGCGCTGCAGACTGATTCTGAGTATTGTGGAGGCAGGATCAGTGATGCTGCTGCACAATATGAACACAGCAGAATATATCCAGGAAAAAAGTCCAACTTAGATTAAGGCCAAGGGGCTATTTTACTGTATTCAGAGGGTGAAGGTTGACTGGTTGGCTCTGCCACTCTTACTTGCTAACATTTTTCTGTGGCAGAAAATGTGTTTCCAATTAAAGATTGGACACATCTATTCAATTAGAAATTTAAAAAAAAAGATGATAATGTGATACGTACAGAGTAAGGGCTACTGAGATAGAAGATGTCAAACAGACAAAGACTGTAGAAAAATAATAAGGAATACTGTACAACCCCGATGTTGTGTAAAATGTAAATAAAAACAGAATACAATGATTTTCAAATCCTTTTCATCCTATATTCAATTGAATACACTATAAAGACTAGATATTTAATGCTCAATCTAATAAACTTTATTAGTTTTTTTGTTTGTATGTTTGTTTGTTTTGCATATATTCACTCATTTTGAATTTGATTCCTGCAACATTTTCCAAAAAAGCTAGGACATGGGCAACAAAAAACTGTGAAAGTTGAGGAATACTCCTACAACACCGGTCTGGAACATCCTACTGGTGAACAGGTTTACTGGAAACAGGGTATAATGTCATAATAAATGTCATGGGTATAAAAGGAGCATCTCTGAAAGGATAAGTTGTTCACAAGTGAGGATGGGGAAATGTTCACCACTTTGTGAGCAACTGTGGGAACATCTAGTCCAACAGTTTAAGAACAACTTTTCTCAACATATAATTACAAGGAATTTAGGGATTTCATCGTCTACAGTCCATAATATCATCAAAAGATTCAGAGAATCTGGAGAAATCTGCATGTAAGCAGCAAGGCTGAATTAAAAACTGACATCATTGTGTAAAGGATATTAACACGTGGGCTCAGGAACTCTTCAGAAAACCATTTTCAGTTAACACAGTTGGTCGCTACTTCAACAAGTGCAAGTTAAAACTCTACCATGCAAAGCCAAAGCCATATATCAACCCCACCCAGAAACACTGCCGGATTCTCTGGACCCGAGCTCATCTGAGATGGACTGATGCAAAGAGGAAAAGTGTGCTGCGGTCTGATGAGTCCACATTTCAGATTGTTTTTGGAAATCATTGACGTTGTGTCCTCCAGGCCAAAGAGATTGTTATCAGTGCAAAGTTCTAAAACCAGCATCTGTGATGGTATGGGGGTGTGTTAGTGCTCATGTCATGGCTAACTAGCACATCTGTGAAGGCTCCATTAATGCTGAAGCGTGAATCCAGGTTTTGGAGCAACATATGCTGCCATCCAAGCAACGTCTTTTTCAGGGACGTCCCTGCTTATTTCAGCAAGACGATGCCAAGACACAATCTGCATGTGTTCCAGCAGCGTGGCTTCGTAATAAAAGCGTGTAGGTACTAAACTGGCCTGCCTGCAGTCCAGAACTGTCTCCCATTGAAAATGTATAAGGCATAAAATATGACAACAGAGACGCTGGACTGTTGAGCAACTGAAGTTTTACATCAAGCAAGAACGTTAAAGAATTCCACCTACAAAGCTTCAACAATTAGTGTTAAAAGGAAAGATGATGGAACACAGATGAAAACATGCTCCTGTCCCAGCTTTTTAGGAATGTGTTGCAGCATCAAATTCAAAATAAGTGAATATTTGCAAATAAATAAATAAAGTTTATGATTTGAATGTTAAATATCTTGTCTTTGTTATGTATTCAACTAAATTTAGGTTGAAAAGGCTTTGCTGAAGACTATCATACACTACGACACGCCCCTTCACTGCTTCTTCAAAACTATTCCCTCTGCTTTTTTCTGCTTACCCTGAATGACATATTTGTTTAATGTATTCACCCTTCTAAAAACAGAGAGTGAAACCAAAATGGATGTATTAGAGTAATGCAGCTTAAAGCCTCTTTGGCTGGGACTGATGTCAAACCCAAGTGTCGTGCCATAAGTGAGGAATTCTTCAATGTAGTTAGCATGAAACTACTCTGAAAATTTTATTTTTGTGAACGGAATAATAGATTAAGTTTTCATGCCAGCTTCATCATGAAACCTAGTATTTAATTATGAATTCATCATTGTGAAAGCCTTTAGTTTAGCAAGGTGTAAAATCTGCATAAACGCACTGATGGCAGTTTCTTTGAGGACTTATTTAAAGGGCTTATATAAAGTAGGGTCTGCACTGTGTGTCCACCTATTATTTATCTGAAAGCAGCTGGCAATGACGAAGCACCACTTTGCCAGGCAGACACTGTTGTAAAACCATGACACCTGATCCACGCTTTAAGCATCTTAAAGGCCTGTGTGTGCTAATTAAATTGACTGCCAAAAACCATCCGTTTCCATTTCACAGTCGGTGGACACAGATTGTTCACATAGTTCTCACAGAGAGTTGCTGTGGTTAAAAATCACCTGGAATGTTGCATTATGCAGTGATGCAATATGCTGCTGTTGTGGCAAGACTGTCAGCTGGTGAAATCAGTTCATTTTTCCTTCAGCAGACTTCATTATGCATCCAAAATGTACATGATAATAGAGTGGACACAGGTTTTGAAATGGAAAATGGTTTTCCAAGTGAATGTGATTTCAAATTAGCATCCAATGGGGGGCTTAATTTGATCACAGATCAAAGTGCCAAAGGGCTGAGGAAAAAATAGATTAATTTTATGGGCTTGTTTTCCCCCTCCTCCACTATCTCAAGCTCTCTTCTGCTTTCAAATTAAATAAGACCTCAGTGGCTCCTCTACAGAACATGGTAATTAGCCCTCTTCATGAGAAATGAAAAAAGAGAGGGTCCCTTTTCAGGGTCAAACCAGAAGTACCATTCAGCATGCACACTGTCATTTATCACTGAAAGAGGTGGCTTCAAGAAAAGTAGATGAAAGGCTGATGGGCTTCCCCACTGGGTTGCTTGGACCCCGCTGGGCTGCTTGGATACTGGAAATCATAGCTGAGAGAAGGATTTAGCTACTTGGGGAGAGAGGAGTTCAACCACATCATCCTCTCTGAGTTTGATTCAACTGCTCCCAAAAAGAGACGATTTACAGCCACGATTCCACATTTTCTTCTGGGAGAGTAAAAGAAAAATCCCCATACTGCCATTAACCCTGACAAAGTGTGTGAATGTGAAAATCTCTTGAGGCCGAGGTTGCCCAAAGTACTAAAAAATGCAAATCAATTCAACATGCCAACTGTGAAAAGTAATTTAGATACAAAATTTAATGCCAAACCGATTTGAATCAAGAAGTTTACTTTGCTGCCATGTGAGCATAATTCATTAGTCATTTGTCCTGCTGATTCTCAGCAATAAAACCCCTCTTCCCTAAAGGTCAAGGAAGTGGTGTCAAAGAGCAGGGAGACTGTTTGCTGGCTGTCAGAGACAGAGAGGGGTGGATAATAGGATGTGCTCTCTCACCCATCTTCCAGGGCTTGTTTAGAAGTTGTGTGCACAAGGCTTATTTGGGATGCAGCATCTGCTGCAAGCTCAGGGAAACTGGAGACCTTAAAAACACAGAGACTTTATTGAGAAGAGCGTCATCAGCAGGGGGCCAGGGAGACGCAAGGATTAACTTCTGACCTAACCTGACTGTCACAGTGAAGACAAGCCCCTTTGACTTGTCAGTAACACTATGCTGTTCGACTGTCTAACAAGACAACTGGAACTTCTTGTACACTCCTCGTTTCACAGGGATGCAAAAGGCTCGGACATGATCTGGAACAACAGCTTCCTGAGCTATCTAATCTGTGTTCTTTGATCCAGCAGGTATATTCTCTTCAGTCAGAAGAGTTATGCTGCTGATAATTTCATGACTGGGTGATGTAAGAATCAATAAACATAATGGGTCGTTAGTGAGTGCCAAAATATGAGGGCGAGAGAGAGAGAGAGAGAGAGAGAGATCCCTGTTGATCCTCAGCCTGGACCATGAAATGGTCAGTAGACATCTTCTGGCTGAAGACTTCACGTTACATCTAAGTTCATAAGGTGAAAGGAATTCAGAGTATAGGAATATGCTTTAAAATATATGTTTTCCTTTTCAGGTTTTGTAAAGAGTCCAGCTGCTGCATTCTGGACCAGATGTAACCTGTACAGGATATTTTGGACTGGTGATGATAAAATGAGTTACAGTAGTCCAAGGCCTTAGTCATGAAAGTAGTTTTTGAGCTGAAATTGTTCCACAATTTTGAGATGCATTTTGCTGCAGATTGGTTCATCTTTTTAGAGGCTCCGTCTCTGTGAAATGTTTCTTTTATAGCCAGTAATGCTGCTGACCTGTTGCAAATTAACCTATTTAGTAGTTAAATACTCCTTCATTTGTTTTTTTTGTTTTATTTTTGCAGCCTTTGTTGCCCTACTTCCAACTTTTTTGAGTTGCGTCGCTGCCATCAAAGTCAAAATGAGCTAATAGTTTCCATGAAATAGTAAAATGTCTCAGTTTCAGCATCTGATATGCTCTTTATGTTTTATTGGGAATAAAATATCGGTTCATGAGATTTGGAAATGATTGCATTTCTGTTTTTTTAAGTTTGACGCCACATTTTATTCTTCTTCATTTTTCTTTTAGAATAGAGCTGTAAATCCCTAAGGAATACTCTATATTACTACAAATACTGAAATAATACTCATATTTAGGTCCCTTTTGTCCATAACTCATGGATGTACAAACTACATGCCATTTCCATTTAGGTTGCTATAATGTTCATGCTTGAAAAACTCCAATCTGAGACTTCTAAGTATTCCAGAGTTTGTGGGAAAGCACTTCAAGATGTGGCAGTGTTGGCTTTGTGTTAAAGAGCAGGTGTGCTACACTCCTGTGTATTGTAAAAGGGCCTGTGTACTGGGGGCCACCGAGGGATGTCCTCATCTATACTGCTAACGAGTCCCTCTGGCTCAGACTGCAACCAGCAGTGCAGCAGACTAACAGCATTACCATGACAAAGGTCTGTGGTCCAATGCAGTATGATAAAGGCATGGCAGAAATAAAAAGGCACTCCCTTATTTCACACACTCTCACTGGGGGTCAGACCAAAGCTCTCCAAGGCATTTGAGCTTTCACAATGTGATAAGACATGCCCGTGCATCTTACATGTCAGTTCCTATGGAAACGGTACCTTCTTAAAATGCAACATAGTAAGAACAATGTTTTAAATAAGAAAAGGGACAGAGAGAAAAAAAAACATTTCTGGACAGTTTATGTGAGCTTTATTGTGTAGAACAAGTGTAAGGAAGGTCAGAGTGACTCACTGCCTTCAGATTTGTTCATGTGTATCTTCTTTTCCAGCTCATGTGTCTCAACCTTTATAATTAATACAGTCTGTTATTTTGTAGCTTTAACAGCATCAGGATGCTTCCAGGTGACAAACTCAAATTAGTACAGAAAACAGTAAGCACTGGTTTTCTAGTCTTGCGTTTTCATTTTTCCTGAGAGTGTGGTATGATTTCCACTACAAAGAAAATCGATATTGTTTAGTGGATTCAGGGGATGTACAGGTTCAAACCTATATCCTTTTATGTTTCTGGGCCAATTCATGACCCAAAGGTTAAATCTGAACAATTGACCACATTTATCTCATGGACTGTATAACTTAATCAGAGTTCAAGCCAAATTTTCCTGAAAACATAGAATGCTCCGGATCCTTTCTGTTACCGGTTCATTGAAGCACCTGACACTAGAAAAGTGATTATTGCCTTTACCCTTGCGGCATAGTCGTGTTATGTCGATGACTTGAGCATGACTGGCTGCCATTTCTGGCAGACTAGATTAAACCCAATGAAATCGCTCCTGCTCTTATGGCTGATTTAATTCTTTCAGTGTCAATTGAGCGAAAAGATAACAATTTATTAGAGTTGACCTAAATTGAAGATGCCTTGCTCAGGGGCACCCCATCCATGGATGTGGACATGGGGAGGCACTTGTTCACGCACTCCTCCCACCCACATCATTGGTATCGGCTGGGGATTGAGCCTGTGGCCCTCGAGATGCCAGTCCAGGTCTCTTGCCAGTACGCCACAGAACCCCTGAATGAATTAGATTTGAAACTGATTTTATGTCCAATAAGAACAATTAAAAGCTCAGATAAGAATTATTGAATTTTGAATTGAATTTCAAAAAGCATCATCAGAGATATTAGAGGTAAAGCTTGTGAAAATAATTACCAGCCATGACTAGATATATATATTTAAGGCATGTCTGTATTACATTCTATAGCTAATATGGCCCAAAGCCGCTCCTTACAATTGAAAAGGTACAGAAAAACACATGTTTACAGCAGTAACCGATGATCATTAGGGTCATAAACTAATTTTAGCTAGCTTGGCCAGCCCTGCCATTCACTCTGGTACCCCTCCCACCTCCGCCAGTGAAAAATATACCGAACCAATCGCAAAGGAGTAGGGGCGGGTTTTTCCGCAATGTCTCACACAAGAGCCAGGAGCCACTATTCAGAAAAACAAAAATGTGCTGCAGCATTGCTGCAACAACAACATGGAAATAAGTTTCTACTGTGAAAGAATTCTAAAAGCATCGTCATGAACATTTATTTGACAAGATCTCATCATGTTCAATGCTTACATAGTCAGATCTGAACGCTCTTACCATATAAATCCCTTTTTCTGCCCCCTTTCCTCTTCCACCCATCTGGCTCTGATGTCTTTTCAGTGTGTTCGATCATGTGTGCAGAGGGCCTCCAGTGCCAAGCACTTTTCTCTAGCCTGTCTGTCCTGGCCAGGCACAATGGAGCCTGAATCCCCAGCCCCTCCGTCTTCCTGCGGCCTAAAGAAGTCTCCCTGCAGGAGTCGAGGAGGACCACCTCAGTGTCTGTCTAAGAATTTGAGAAAAAGACCATATCCTCTTTCCTGTCTTTTAAAGACACATCAGAGTTTTAGTTTTAGTGTACAGACTCCCTTCAGTTATTGGTTAAGTCTTTTCACTCTTAAAGAACCAACACATCCTCCAAAATCATTTGTTAAAATAAAGATCAATCACTTGAAGAGATGGGTCTAATATTCTCTGAAATCTACGTGGTAAAGTTTCCATTAAAAAAATCCATCCATCCATTCATTCATCCATGGATGGATGGATGATAGCAAGGTGTTGAAGATAATTGATACTTTTTTTTCATACATGCATGTGGATTTTCTGTGCTGTTGAAACACACCTTAATGATTATGAATGGAGACTCCTAGCATCTACAGAAGAGAAATAAAGGGCCTTGAAATAATGTACTTCTATTTTTTTTTTCCTTTAAAGTAAATGTGAACCAACCCCTATAGGTTTTCTGAAGAGTCAGTGTGGTGCCTTTTTTTCTGGTTTAATGACTCCGTCCAACCCCCTAATCCAAAAATGGATAAATGATCAGAAGAAGGAAGCCTAGCGGTTTCCTAGAACAAATCCACCTTAATTGTTACCACCATATAGCTGTTTTATTTTGGCTTTGCTACCTTGTGATGCTCACTAATATGACCTTACATTTATTCTAGAATCTATCCTTCCATCCACCTAGCAGACCTCTGCTGACCGCTGGTCACCGATCCTCTTTTCTCCACATGGCTGCTTTTGGTTTCTGTTGGGAAAGACTACCGCCATTAGCCGGTGAGTTGTGGAATGATTAACTGTGTCCCGGTCAGTCAAACCGCACTGAAGAAGCTGCTGGAGGACTTCCTGTTTCAAATTGTGTTTTAGCAGTGACATCAGAAATGACATACGTTTAGTACGGCTGCTGAGACCCTGCAGGTCAGCCACATCCAGTCATAACTGTCTGTCAGTACAATGAACGCCAAATGCTTAGGCAATGGCTACCTGTCAATCAAATGGCTTCTGGCCATTTGATTGTTTGGATGCTATACATTTCATTGCTTTATATTATTGTATCTGATGTGGTATAATAAAATTTGCTTCTTGTACTATTGTTGTGAATGTAAAACTATAGAAATGAAAACCATTTTCCGTACCAAGCTGCAAGTATGTTTATTTCTTTTATAAAGTTGTGCTTTCTAACATGGGGTTCAATGAAGATTTTCTTCGTTTGGAGCCAGCACCTAGTGGTCAGTTGAGGAGTTACACTTCTTGGTGTTATACAATCATACACTCACTCCCACAGATAATTTCTAATTTCTTATCAACTCAAAATGCATTCTGGGAAGCTGACAACCCATACAGGCACAGAAAAGGCCCACCTGACATTTAACCTGAGAATATTTTCTGATGTGACGTGACCACACTGAAACCATCACATTTTTGACTGTAAAGGTACATAGAAGGTTCACAGAATGGCATTTTAGTATGTTATCAGCATTGCCACATTTGTGGTGATACCTGATGTCATGACAAGATTAAAACAATAAATCAATATATATATATATAAAAGAAAATAGTCAAGGAATGGATGAAAACGATTTATATTTGACATGCGGTGAGACTGAAAGTGAGTAGAACAACAGCAGGCAGACAGACGGTAAAGCTAACTGACCCTGGAGTCCATGGGCGGCAGCCTCATCTCCATACTCTTGAGCCACTGTCTCAGTGCTCTGATTTGATCCCTGAACTCACACTGCCATTGGCTCATGTCCTCTGCATCCTTCCTGAAACAGATGAGAGCAAAAGAACAAACAAAACTAAACTAATCATATTAAGCACTAATAAAGATCAGAGGAAATCAGTTTAAAAGATCAGTGTATGATGGCAAAGACAGTGTAGCTGATAATCCCATAAAACAGCAATGAACGTCTTATTACTTGCCTGATTAAATAATATTTCTTCACATGTGATTGCTACTGCTGGTACAAGGAAACCTTTATTTTCACCACCAGAGATAAATAATAAAATCCATTGTTGCCATTGCATTGTATGAGATGACTTTCAACAACAACCTTCTTATACTGCAGCAGTAATATAATTCACTATAATGCACTTTATGCCTAACTCAGTGCTATTCTCATCATATTAAGATGGATTTTGAATTAAACGGGTATCTCATCAATATTATGAGCCTAATTATTACAGCCACAAAAGAGTGCAGCCCTTCTTTTACTCATAAAATTGATTGCTTGCTGTGGATCTTGGTACTAGATAAATACAACTGCAATGATGACTTAAATAAATAAATAAATCATGTGGTCAATACTAGGTATCAAACGTTTTGCTACTGTACTTATCTGAAGTATTTTGGTGCGTGTTTGTCAACACAATGTCAAAAGGGAAAGACATAAGTAATAGTGTAAGAGAAGCATTCACTTCTGCACATCCTTCTGGGACGGGTTATAAAACCATTTCTAAACTCTCTGGTGCTCAGCATACCACTGTAGGAAAGATTGTTTGCAAGTGGAAAGCACTGGACATTGAAGTGGACATCCCAGCAAACTTACCCCAATGCTAAAAAAAAAAAAAAAAAGAGACCCTAGAGCTAGATTGCTCACTGAGCATGCTAAATGTTAAAGCCCATGACATCACAATTAGTGTATTAAGTATGGTTTGATCTAATGGGCTGCCAGGAGAAAGTCTCTTCTGTCTAAAAAGAACATGAAGCAAAACTTAAGATTTGCTTTTGAACAAATCACAAGATATCAGGAACAATGTCCTAAAGACATACAAGACTAGTGTGGAGTTGTTTAGATTGATGCCCAGTTCCATGTTGGGAAAATCAGACAAAGCTTTTCAGCAGAAACATTCCCACTGTAAAGCAGGTGAAGTGGTAATGATTTATTTATTTATTTATGACAGTCACAGGACTTGGGCATCTGGGCAACTCCTCTAGAGTGAAATGTGAGGTCATCTCTCTGACAACTAAAGCTTGGCTGTGCAACACGACAATGATCCGAAGAACACCAGCAAACTTGATTGAAGTGCTGCGGTGGGACCACAGGAGAGCTGCACATGAGTAAAAGAAAATGAAAAAATACCAAGAAGACTGAGCCAGAAGACCTCTACAACTGCCATAGACAGATTTATTTTTTTAATGTGCTTCATTATTGTTAAATGAATAATGGCATGGTAAAGTTATATACTGTTGTATGTCTGTTTGGATTTGCCCAATACTAAGACCCACTATGATCAGATGTTTTTTTTTTTTCTTGTGGTTTTATTACCAAAAAAAAAAAAAAAATACAGCATAGGATTAAAATAAGGGGTACTTTTGTATGTGACTGTATGTCAATCAAAGAAACCAAATGAGTCTGAAATAGCTCATTAGAGAGGCATCATTTCTCTCTGTCTACTGGACTGGAACCTTAACTTTGTTTCAATACATTTCAGTTAATTCTGCACAGTTCATAGCTCTTTCTGTGTCCTTGCCAAATGTAAACCCAACGGTCTAAAGAGCTGATACATCCCACTGTCGTCATAGGCTGTTGGTGGGCTTTTATGCTGAAGCAGACATTCATCCTGTTTGAGAATGGCTTTTGTTTCTCATGGAAGTGTTTGATTTTCTGAAATGTAGCAGTTTATCAAGGACTCAAGCTACCCATAACTTGTAGCGCTGTCAACAGATGGAACGTCAGTACTCTACAGCAGCATACCATTGCTTCTGATCTTGTGAAGGTGTGTCCGATCCATTCAAAGCAACTTCTTTTTCCTGCAGGAAACAGTGGGAACATATACAGCATCTAAATGATAGTCTAGTTTTTCATAGACCTGATTTGTTCAACCACTGATAGAGTGCAGTACGTGCAAATGTGTTGTTTCTGTTCTCTATGCTCTTACCTCCCTGCCACCAGCTGGGAGGGAAAGATCAGAGTAGTCGAGGGAGCTGAGTGAAGAATTTAGGGAGGTGGAAGTCCCGTTGCTTCTGGTGACAGGCTCCTCTGTCAAACCCAGCGGCTAATGTTGGCACAAACAGTAAAATATGTATGCGTCTGGAATGAAGGAACTTCTCATGCATGCTACAAGTTCTGAAAACGGCTTCACATTTTTATTCATTTTTTTTTTTTTAACAATCATAAAAACACAGTTAAAAGGGAAATCAAATTAAACATAACTTCATGAAGAGAAAAAATATGTCTTATGAGTAAAACTGTCAGCAGTTTCATCCAGGCCACAACTATATCTTATCTGTCCACAAAAGTCTTACTGGTTTCATAATGAAAGGACCATCATTCCCATTCAGGACAGTCTTACACTGCCCCCTTGTGGCAACTTGCTTTTTTCAGCTTTAAAAATGTGCTTTGGATAGTTATTGTGCTCTTATACATTAATCATGATGCTAACATCATTCATGGGTCCACTGCCGAGAAAGTTCTGGTGTTAATTATTAAATGATCATCCAAATTCTAATAAGCATGTTTCTGCTTTGCAAACTGTTTTTAATCTTTCAGCAAAATTATACTGCATATATTGTACTGAACAATATAAGCAAAATATCAAGTTTCAACATAAACTGGCGTCACACTGGTGCAAGATCATTGTAAAATATCTTAAAATGCATGGATACTAGTGCACTAGTGCCTGTTTAGAGCATATTTATTTACAACATAGTGTTAGGTTCACATCCAACAGAAACCTTACATTAAAGGCAACATTTCTCCAAAAAGCAAAACCAACCAGCTTGTGATGCTAAAATTAAATGATCTTTATTTTTACATGAATACCCCTCCCCTCCCCATCATCCTTGTAAAGTTAGTAAAACATGCAACACAAATTCATGATATCAAAAACATGACAAACAACTTAAAGGTGTACAGAGATGCAAAAAAGAAATAACTCATGTGAAAAAAACAACAAAAAAGAAAACAAAACAGCCGTTTTCAGGTGCTATGGAAAGCGGTGGCTAAGCAACAAATGAATGGACTGAATTTGATATAATACATACATTCATGCAATCCAGATTTCTGTCAGGCACTTTGGTTGAACAGTCAAAGGTTAAATAACACATACTCAGTGGAAAAGCTAACTTTAGATGTGCTGGAGCGTCCCAATTTGAAGTAAAGAATGTTGATGCAGAGCTACTCTGTCTTCTCTGGGAGTCCAAACATCATTTTTATCATTCATGTTATAAACATGTGAAAAAAAAAGTATTCCTAGAAAAGAATCCCAAGATGAAGTTGACTCAGTCTCAGCTTTCCTCAGTGTGATGCACAATGGAAGTAAGGAGATACTCAAAGGCCAATCTAGAAACAAATGAAAAGAACTATGAAACATAACTGAAAAAAGAAACAAATTATGCAGTGGGAGAAAACAAAATAACAGAAATCAAAAACTGCAAAACTAGATGAGATTAATTAAAAACTTTTTGTAAATGATAAAAAATAATGATGTCTTTTAAAATTGTTGATCCCAGTACCTGTTTTGATGGATGACTCAGAAATCCATCCACAGCTGAGGGGTCGTATGCTCTGGCTAACCGAGTATCTGCAATCACGTGTTGGGCTCTGAGCAACTGAGACAGCTATAAAAGAAAACAAACAAAAAAAACAAACAAAAAAAAACAAAACAAGACAACAAAACAAAATTAGCAGCAGTGAGAATTTTGCAGTTTATTAGTGAATCCACGTCATGAAGGCAAGTGGGAGAGAAATGGATTTAGTCTGGATTATGAGACGTGAATGAAAATTAATGGGAGCGAAAAGAAAGACAGGAGCGTAAATTAAATTATAAAAATAAAAGAAAGTTTCAACTTACAAGAATCAAAATAACAGGAGGCAGGTCTGTGAAGGGGAGGCAGGATGGAGTCTGACATCATCTTGGGATATAGCAGGAACACTTGTTGATGTTGAACATGAGTCATCCATAATT
The DNA here is from genome assembly GCA_037176975.1 of Arrhamphus sclerolepis. Taxonomy (NCBI): domain Eukaryota; kingdom Metazoa; phylum Chordata; class Actinopteri; order Beloniformes; family Hemiramphidae; genus Arrhamphus; species Arrhamphus sclerolepis. Next base: position 1,472,395 of record JBAMYA010000008.1, read on the forward strand.
TGGAGTGTGTAAAACAATAATGCAATTAACATGTCCACTGAATATAAATGGTCATAAGTAATGACAAATGTGAAACTAGCTTCAGAACAGTCAGCATAAGATTAATTTTAGCACTTCTTTTCAAATTTGTATTCTATTAGTGTTTCACTTTGTAGTGTTTTACAGGTGTAATCTGTGCTGCAGTTTACTGGGAACAGTGTACAGTTACCCAGGCAACATATAACGTACAAAACATCAACACATCTTTGCATACTCTATACAAACATTCAAATATTTTGAAGGCATCTAGATGTTTTAGGTGAAAATATTGGAACTATATTGACATTCAGTATGTCATTGTTACTGCTGTCAAAAATATAAAATAGACAAATATTCTTGAATTTCAAAGGAAACAAGGAATACTGGAAAAAAATATTTCTGTTTGACATAAAGAATATATTAGTTTTAGAAAGCACTAGTGTACATCTTTTAACAGGTGTAAAAATGAAAATGTATATTCACTTTAAAACAGCAGAAATATCATGCTTTGAAAAATATGATTTGATTTAATCTGTTCTACAGAAAATTTGAAATATATAGCATTATTTTATGTCCTCGCATAAGAGGCACATGTTTACACAGATGCTATATGTGAAAAAGAAATCAAAAACCTATGAAATTCTTGTTGTGACCACATGCAATGAAGAATAAATAAATTATGTTTTCTTTGTTAATGTAAATATTTTTTCCCTGTTAGAAATGCAACTGTAAAGTGCATTAGTATTGTTGGTTATTAATTAGCTAGCTAATTAAAATCTACGAGTGTAGCTAGATGAGGATGCAAAAGAGGAGGATGAGAAGTTGACGCTAAAGCCAGAGCCAGCATCAAAACTGCCTCTCCTGGAGCCTGATCGGGATCCCGTCCTTGAGCCAGTCCGAGAGCCATACGCGGATCCAGAGCCACTGACATTGTAGGGACTGTAGAGGCCTTTGCTAGACTGTGAAGAAGCTTCCAGAAGACGTAGGCCAGATCCTTCCTCAACCATGCTTTTGTCCATGGCGTCTTTGAAAGAGATTTTCAATTTGGTTTTTGGGCATGTGAGATACTTTGAATAGGCACTGACATCTCTCAGTTTCTGGGCAGTTCGGGCATCGATTGTTCCCTTCCTGATGGATTCATCTAGAGTCACTCTGCCCTCAACATCAGGTTCAATAAGCCCACCAGTCAGGTACTGAACCTCCAGGAAACGTTGGCCAGCCTCATAATACAGCCAGCCCTTCTTGAGGGCCTGGGAAGCAGACATCTTTACTTTAGTTCTGGAGTCTTCAAATCCACTGAAAGCCTTTTGTGCCAAGTTGAGGCGATCAACCATGACTTTATCAACCAAGCCTTTCTCTGTAGCCTCAGTTACTGCGAATCTCTCTCCGCTAATGGGATCAATTATTCCTCCAGTGCAGGCTTGGGCCTCCAACAATCTTTGGCCTGTGATGTTGTCTACCAGGTTTCTGTGCATTGCCTCAGTGACAGAGACTTTCTCCAGTGTGTCTATGTCCAATATTCCTGCTATGGGTACAGTCACCTCTGTCGGGTCATTCCATATGACTGCGGGTGGTTTGATGGAGGGTATGGGACTCATGGGAGAGGAGTAAGTGGAACCAGCGGTTGAACCAAATGAGGACGAGCGTGAGCGGAAGCCTCCCATGCTTCCAGAAAGCATATCAGCAAACTCTGTGATTGACAGGTTTCCAGCACGGTACGTATCAAGAGAATTCTGGTCAATAAGTCCACGTGCAAGAGCGTCATCAACATCATACTGTCTGCCTGACCTTCTGTCAATGATTATGGATTTTACAGTGCCATCAGAGGAGGTCATTGTCAACTCCTCCCATTCACACTCCTGCTCAGCGAGCTCCAGATAGGTTTGGTGGTCAATGAGTCCCTTCCTGTAGGCCTCATACACAGTCATTTCTTTGCCCGTCTCTGGATCCACAATGACAACTCTACGTTTACGAACTGAGGACTTGGATGAGGTCTTTCTTTCCCGCTTCTTTTCTTTCATTAGCAGGAGCACCAGGCCAGTGTCAGGATCAGTGATACACCTCTCCATCAGCTGAAGGTAGGTTAAGTTTTCCTCAGTGTTAGGATCAAAGAAGCCTTTGGTGTCATCAGAAGGATCTGACAGGATCTCATTCATTTCCTCATCAAAGAAGCCACGCTTGTAAGCCACCTCAACTGGAAGACGATGACTTTCCTCTGGGTCAATGATTCCACCAGTGGCAATCTGGGCTTCTAGAAGACGAATACCATGATCTTTCAGGATGAGTCCCTTTTTCATGGCCTGAAACAGGGAGATTGTCTTTCCTGAATAGGGATCTCTGTATCCAGTCACTGCTCGCTCAGCAGAGAGAAGCTTGTCTTTGAATTCTGGACCTACAATTCCCATCTTTACTGCTTCATTGACAGTCAGTTTGAGGTTCTTGATTGGATCAATTACGTACCCCGTGGCTGCCTGGGCCTCAAGGAGTTCAAATGCAGTGCCTGGCCTAATCATGTTTTTCTTCATGGCCTGGTAGATTGATAGACGTTCTTTGGTGGTCTCCAAAAACACACCAGCTATACAGCCAGTACCCTCAAGGTACCTTGACAGCCTATTGCTAACCTCCTCCACGGAGAGAAGGCCTTCATTTAACTCAGTGACAGTCTGCTGGTCAATAATTTGTGACCGAACCAGCTCCTCCATTGTGATCTGTTTTCTCAGACCCTTAAATGTCAGTCTCTTGTCTCCCAGGGAGAGCAGGCGCAATCCACCCTCAAGCTTGCATCTCTTTAGTAGCTGAGCGTATGACAGTTTCTCATCAGTTACAGGATCAATGAACCCTTGAACATCTTCACTCAATCTCTCATTGGTCTCCTTGTTCATATAACCTCTTTGTAAGGCAATGTCTGCTGGCAGATGGAATTGGAACTCTGGATCAATAATGCCACCAGTGGCGGTTTGTGCCTCCAACATTTTCAAGGCATAATCCTCTGGAACAAGGTCTTTTTTCATGGCCTGGAAGAGAGATATGATTTTACCACTGTATGGATCTTTGTATCCAGTGACAGCTCTTTCAGCTGAAAGAAGTTTATCGTGGATTTCAGGTCCAACAACACCCTTACGGACAGCCTCGTCAACAGTGAGTGTCTCATTCTTCACTGGGTCAACAATGAATCCTGTTGCCGCTTGTGCTTCTAGCAGGCTTAGACCTATTTCCGGTTTAATAAAACCTCTCTTCATTGCTTGGTATATGCTTATCTTGGAGCTTGAGTCTGTTGTGACACCAGCAACAGAGCCTGTGCCATAGAGATACTGTTTCACGCTGGTCAGCTCCATTATGTCACGGATATTCCTCTTGCCCTGCTTAAGGAGGTTGTATGTCTCCAAGTCAATGATGCGGGCATTGTAGAGCTCTTCAATAGTTATCCTTCTCCTTATAGTCTTACATGACAGTGGACTGTCATTTCTGATTATCTCCCTTTGCTCCATTATCTCAATGATAATGATAATCATGCGCTCTTTTGTGATTTTACCAGAGCGGTACTCATCCATGAGTCTCTGCCTCTCTTGTTCTGGAAGCAAATTGGAGTTCATGACATCCCACAGATTTGTTGGTTTGCCAGCAAGGCCCTCGATTGGAATGTCAATTTGGGTGTCAGTCAAATCACTCTGGGTCTGTTCCTCTGTATACAGGTATGTCTTCTCAACAACAGTTGGGGACTGTGGTTTGGAGAGTGGCAGGAAGTACAGGCCTGTGTCTGAATCTCTTTGGCATTTGTCTTTAAGTTGCTTGTAGGTTGTGCTCTCATCAGTTTCTGGATCTGAGAAAGATTTATCATGGTATGGTTCAGACAGGGTCTTGGCAATTTCTTTACTGAGAATTTTCGTCTGATATGCAACATCAAGGGGTACACGATGACTGTTTACAGGGTCAATGATTCCTCCACTGACCATTTGTGCTTCCAGCAGGGGCATTGCATGTTCTTTCAGGATGAGATCTTTTTGCATTGCTTCAAAGAGGGAAATTTTCTTGCCTGTGAATGGGTCTTTATAGCCAGTGACAGCTTTTTCTGCAGAGAGTAGTTTTTCATGCAGCTCAGGACCAACAACTCCAGACTTCACTGCCTCATCTACTGACAGGCATTGGTTTCTCTCTGGATCTACAATGAACCCAGATGCAACCTGAGCTTCAAGAAGTGAAAGGCCAGTGTTGTGTCTGAGGAGCTTTTTCTTCATAGCTTGATAAATGCTCATTTTCTCCTTTGTTGGCTCCAGGTAAATGCCAGCAATGCTTTCAGTTCCCTGGAGGTATTTACTGACATTGGGGTTCTCGCTGACTTGTTTAGGTGTTATTTTGCCTTGCTGAAGGAGATCAAAGGTTGGTTTGTCAATAATTTTGGAATCATACAGGGACTTTGCTGGGACAAGAGCTCTGAGTCCCTTGAAGCTGGACTGTTCCCGTTTCTTGGCTTCTGTCTCATCCAAAATAGTGATAACAATCTTAATAATCTTTTCAATAGTAACCTTTCCTGATCTAAACTGTCTGAGCAGGTCAAGCCTCTGCTCCTCAGTAAGATACTCAGAATTGATAATTTCCCACAGGGTCACCTTCCTGCCCTTAAATGGCCCATAATCAAGGTCCACAGTAGCATGAGTCATTGCATCTTGCATCTGAGCATCAGTGTACTTTGACTCCTCCTTATCGTTGATTGCTTCATCAGAAAGAGGTAGAAGTGGGAGACCAGTTTTCTTATCAGTGACACATCTCTTGAGAAGTTGTGAATATGTGACATTTTCTTTTGTGTTTGGGTCAAAGAAACATTTGGTTTCATCATTTGGGCTGCTCAAAGATTGTTTCATTTCTTCATCAAAATAATTTCTCTTGCAAGCCACATCATGAGGAATGTGATGGCTCTTTACTGGATCAATGATGCCACCAGTGGTCATTTGGGCATCAAGCAATCGGATACCTTGTTCTTTAGGAATGAGATCTTTTTTCATTGCCTGGAAGAGAGATACAGTCTTTCCAGTGTAGGGATCTTTGTAACCTGTAACAGCTCTCTCTGCAGACAGGAGCTTTTCATGCAGCTCAGGCCCAACAACACCTGCTTTGACAGCCTCATCAACAGTGTACTTCTGGTTTTGAACGGGGTCAACCACGTAGCCTGTCCCTGCTTGTGCTTCAAGCATTTTCAAGGCAAGTCCAGGTCTCATCATGTCTTTCCTCATAGCTTGATAGAAGGACATCGTATCTTTGGAGGAGTCAATGATTACACCAGCGATGCAGTTTGTGCCCCTCAGTGCTTTCTGGACTGGCTCCATTTCAGAGACCTCCTTGACTGTCTTATTTCCCTTGTGCAACTTGTTGTACAAATCTTTATCTATGATTTTAGATTCTAGGAGTTCGCTGGCAGGAACAGGTGCTCTCAGACCATCAAAGGCAATCTCTTTCTTCTTCTCCTTCTCCTCAGCAACAGTAATCACAATCTTAATGATTTTTTCAATTGTGATTTTGCCTGTTTTGTACTGACGGAGAAGATCCTTCTTCTGATCTTCAGTGAAATACTCAGAATTTATTATTTCCCAAATTGTGACAGTTTTTCCCTTGAATCTTCCAAATGGCACAGACACAGTTGTTTTGCTGAATACATCTTTAGTCTCTTCTTCAGTGTATATACTGGAGCATTGAGCAGCTTTGTCTGTGATTGGCAGGAGTAACAGACCAGTCTCTTGGTCAGCAGTGCATCTTGCCATTAGCTCAGAATATGTCAAAGGTTCCTGAGTGCTGGGGTCAAAGTATCCCTTTGTATCATCGGAAGGCTTCTCCATAATTTTATTCATTTCTGTATCATACTGTCCTTGTTTGTAGGCCGTTTCATTGGGTACACGATGACTGTTGATTGGGTCAATGATGCCACCAGTAGCAAGCTGAGCTTCAAGGATTCTGATGGCATGATCATGCTCTATCAGTCCCTTCTTCATGGCCTCAAAGACGGAGATCTTTCCACCAGTGTATGGGTCTTTGTAGCCAACAACAGCCCTCTCAGCTGAAAGCATTTTGTTGTGCAGCTCAGGGCCAATCAAGCCTTCCTTTACAGCCTCATTAACTGAAAGCTTCTGATTCTTGATAGGGTCTAAGATGTATCCTGTGGCTGCTTGTGCTTCAAGAAGGATCATAGCTGTGCCAGGAGTAATCTTCTTTTCTTTAGATGCTTGATAGATTGACATTTTTTGATTAGTTGGTGTCAAAATACCAGCAATGGGATTCTTTCCTTTGAGAATTGTTTTTAGATTTTCAGTTTCACCCAGCTCCTGGACAGTGGTTTTGCCCTTTTTCAGTTTTTCAAAGTCCTTCTTGGGCAAAAGACCAAGCTCACGAAGTCTGCTTGCTGGTACCTTATCACGGATGCCATCAAAAGCTAACGGGTCACCGTCTACCATATCCCCAGCAGCTTGACCATTGTAAACTTTCTTTGTTGTCTCAACCGTTGTTACATGGATGATTTCTTTTTCTGGGACTTTCTGGGCCTCCTCGAGCTGTTGAAGTTTCTCACGCAATTTCTGGTTCTCCTCTGCAAGAATCCTCTCCTGCTCTAGTCTCTTCTTCTCCAGTTCTTCCATTTCTTTTTGTCTGTTAAACATTTCTTGTTCTGCTTCTTTCTGTTTACTGAGTGCTGCATCCATGGTGGCCTGTAGTTTCTTTTTCTCCTCCTCCATCTGCTGTCTCTGGCGTTCCTGTTCGTCTTTGAGAGCCTTTGCCTTTTTCACTTCTTCTTCAAACTGGCTCTCCAGCCTCTTTTTCTCATCTTCTATGAGCTTCTCCTTTTTCAGGAGCATCTCCTTTTCTGTCAGGAATGTCTGTTGGAGCACTGTCTTCTCATGCTCGATTTGTTTCTGCTGTGCATCAGCCATCTGACAAACAAAAAAGAGAGAATGAGTTACAAGGCACTTATTACATTACGGCTGGGTTATCTATATAATTTAAGTTTAAAAATTAGACTTGTAATGAAGACTGTACAATGCACTCTGCTTATGCATATCGGCATACAATAATTAACACATACTATTTAAAGATGGTGCAGTATTTCTAGATTATTGCATTAATGTTTTTTTTTTTTTTTAACATATCCTCACCTCCACCCCTGTTTTGTAAGATTTTTGACTAAAGTTGTATTTGTAATTTTTTTTAGAACAATAAAACCATACGAATGGCATTCCTTAACAGGTAAAATACAGAAAATTGTTGAGTTAGTTGTCACAAAAGATAAAAACCACCTTATGAGCTATGACAGCCAGATAACATTATCAGGCTAAGAAAAAAAAAAAGTTTGGGTTTGTAAGGTTGTGCTGATGTGTATTTCCATGCTAAATTAGATTTTTAAAAATATATTATTATTATTTATTTATCATTATTGCTATTATTATTATTATACATCATTCCTCTTTTGTGATTTCATCTATGAAGTAGTCTCACTGGATTGAAATATTTGGTGCTTGAAAGTTTCTGAACCTTAATGAATTTGAATTTGTATTCTCTCACAAAAAAGGTTGTCTCAGATTTTCACACGCAGTATGTGAAACCTCTTTGACCAAGAAGTAAGTAGTATTAAAGATAGATGTAGAAAACCCACTTAATACAAATGACAGAAAGAAAAAACAAACTTTGATGAAGCAACATGTCATTGAAATGGAGGATTATTATCTTACGAGGAGTTTTCAACTATCAAACATGACTACTTGGATAAGGTGTCAACATTCTACAAGTAACTTCAAATCAAATCCCCTCTCACACCGACTTTCAATGAGATAAATATATCTGATTTAAATGAGCTTATTGACATTGGCTGAATTTTGGCACAAGAAACTTAGGACATCTGTGAAACACGGTGGCGGGTGTATCATAGCTTTGGCCTTTTATCTATATTATGTCCAATTGAATTCAGTTCTTAATTTCAGTATTAGTCCCTGAAGGGAATGTAGATAATGCAAATGCTTCATGTGAGGAAATGTGCACTGAAACTGTTCTGTGCAGTGAAGCAGGATATAATTCCTCCAAACTGTGCAGGATTAAAAATTACTATAAAAGTTCAGCTGCTGCTGTTGGTGAACAAGAGTTCCACACAAGATACTTAAAGAAAATTTTTCTTCTGCCGTGCACAGATGAAATATGGACTTATTTTCCCCTGTTACGTAAATTATTGTGCACAATATTTTTCCTGTCCTTTGTCTAGCTGGGTTTTCCTAAATCACCTTTAGCACCATTGTTTAAGCCAGAATAAATGCAAGCCCTCAAACGACACAATCCAGCTGAGAAAAAAAAATTCGCACTCTACATAATAATGCAGCAATTTTATAATAACAGTGTGTACATGTGTCATAACAATTATATATGCCTTTATTTATGAATATTTCTGCTATTGGGCTGGCTTCATTTTTCAATTTTGTATTATTGAAGTAGCCTACTAAATGATACCATATTTAGTCCATCTATTGATTACATTTGTTTTATAAGGTTTTATAAAAGATTGGACATAATGGTTATGTTTCAAATTGTTCAGCACACTGGCAAGTACCAGGACGATGCACTCCTAAAGCTCAGAAAATCGAGTGTGGAATGCTGAACCCTCATGTTTTTGATCATAAAGAAGATACGGCAGTTCATCTTCAGTGCCAAAAATGGTGCAATTTTAATCTCTCTTTAAAAAAAAAAAAGGAAGAAAAAAGGGCGATTAGATAAACGAATACATGGCAGTGAAAACTGGGTTAATTTTGTTTGGAATTTATGATTATGGAGATTCACATATCGGTGGTAACTCAGGTAACTCATCCACACACTACAAATATATGAAATTCACTGCCTGAAGGCTGATTTCTGCTTCAGCGTTGTAGCTACGCTGTCTGTGGCGTTCCTTCTTCTGCTTGACCGTTTATGTCGCTCTGTAATTCCATCATCAACTGCTGGACGGCTGCTGGACACGTTCTCTCTGTGGAGCACCAAGTCTCCTTTTGTTTACTCCTTGAATGAAGCTCAGACAGAACCAAGGAGCATCGTTTTTAACAGACACTGAAGCAAACTATCATACCCAACTTGAAAAAAAAAAAAATATGGGGCTAAAACAATGACAGCTTATTTTGGTACTGAAATCAAATATAAAACTTCAACTGAAAAAAAATGCAGTGAAAAACATTTTTTTGGTACTGGAAAATAAAAAAACTGGTTGAAATTTAAAAACATCTCACTGAAACATGAAATAGAAACATTGAAGTGAAAATAACATTCACTTTTTAAAAAGTAACACTGATCCAGCTTTTTTTTTATGTTGTCAGTTTTTTTTTTCAATGTCAGTCACTGTTTGGCCTTGGAGGGGCGTGTTTGAGGGGGCGGGGCTGTTTCAGTGAAACATTTTTCAATTTCAATCCTTTCCCCCAACCCCAGTACCAAAGAAAAGTTTTTCACTGCAAGTGTTTTAATGTTTGTCAGCTGAAGTTTTACTTTTCAGTGCCAAATTTCGTTCCAGCACCAAAATAGGCTGCTACTAAAAAACAATGCTGCACGAAGAACAACAAATCTGCCAATAACATTTCGTGAGCTCCGTGTCCATGCAACACATACTTGCATTTTGGAGAGAGGTGCACGTCAGGTTACAGCATAGGTTCACACCTGTGCTGGACTGGAGGTGTTGCTTTGATTGAGAAGCATAAATTAGCCTTCAGAGTGCACTCATGAAAGTACTCTATTCAGAACATAACCAATATGTCATTTTTTTCAAATGAATAAATAAAAAAACAAATATTATTTCAATTATTGCAAGGAACTATGGGTGGCTGTTGAGGGTACTGTATCTTAATCTGATGGTTGGTAAGGCCTGCTGAGCGTGGGCCAAGTAGGTGTCATGATCATGTCAAATGATGAGCGAGTGAGCGATGGCAGTTTCACTTCAGCTAAGCAGTTTTCAGCTAAACAGTTTAGTACATAAATATTGATGGTGTTTGGCTTCTGCGTTGGAAATTAAGACAAATGGCTGCCTGTCCTTGGATGATTTCTTTGCCTTTAAATGGGTCAAAGTACGCTTCAAGGGCAACGGGACAATTATATAAAGACAGCCTAGATTACTTTATTTATTCATTTTTGGTAAAATCTTTGTCTATCTTCCCACAGATATTTTCAACTAAAATTGTGAAGTCGCTGGAGTTTTGAAACTGAAAGAAATGTGATGTGGAGAAACATTCCAGGACATGAGGAAGCATTCGGCATATGATCGGCATGAGCACAGTGCACTGTAAGGAAATTAAAATTAAAATCATATTGAAAATTAAAAATAGGGATTCATAATTAGTATAATGAGAGAAAGGTATAGAAGAAATTTTAAGAAGGAAGTGGTTAGTTCTTAGAGTTAACAATGACATTAGCTGCTCTGCTATGCCATTTTTGACACAATACCTCTTTGGACTTATTTTGAAGTTCTTCAGCCTCCTTTTTCAGTCTAGCCTTCTCGTTCTCTAGGTCTGCAATAGCTTTGCGTAAACCATCAGCCTCTTTGCTGGTATTTAGTCTCTCGATTTCCAGTCTTTCAACTGTAGTATTTTTTTCTTTGGTGGCAATTTCAGTCTCATGAAGACGGGCAGCAACTGTGTCAGCCTGTTTCTTGAATTTTTTAGCCTCATCTTCAGCTTTGGCACGGGCTTCACTGAGCTGAGAAACTTCAAGTTTGAGTTTTTCTGCTTCAGCTATGATCTCCAGTTGTCTTTTCCTCTCCAGTTCAAGTGATCGCTGGTATTCCTCTGTTTCCTCGTCCAGACGCTGCTGCATCAGTTGTTTGTCCTCCATGAGCTTCTGTGCCTGTTCCTGGGCCAAGTCTTTCTGCTTTTGGAGCATCTCTGCTTCAGCTCTGAGTCTTGATGCTTCTTGTATGGCCTGCATTTTCTCCTTGAGCATTTTTTCTGCAAGTGCTCGTTGCTGATTGAGGTCGTCTTCTGCAATCTGTCTCAAGCGTGCAGCCTCTTGGGTCTCGATACTAAGTCTAGCAGCATCCTCTGCAAGCCTTTTCATATTCTCAGCCTCCTCAGCAAGGAATTTTTGCGTGTTATCTTTGTCTTTCTTGATGAGGCGTTGATTTTCCTCCTCAATCCTTAGCTTCATTTTGACAAGCTCCTCCATCTGTACCTTGACTTTTAAGAGCTCCTCCTCCACCTGGGCCCTTTGTTTGACAGCATCATCAACTTCATCCTTCAGACGCTGCAGCTCTTCATCCAGAAGAGATTTCTGTTGATCTGTGTCTTCAAGCTTAAGCTTAACCTTTGTGAGCTCTTGCTCCACTTGGAATTTTTGCTTTAATGTTTGCTCGGCCAGTTTTTTGTGCTTTGCCATTTCAGCATCAGCTTGTTGTTTCTGCTTGAGGGCTGCAGCTTCCGCTTGTGCTCGCTTAGCAGCTTCAAACTCAGCATCCTTCCTCAACCTCTCTGCATCTTCCTGAGCTTTGGCTTGGTAAGTAGCTTCTTGTTCGGCAGCAGCTCTTTGCCGTTCTGCATCCTCTGCCTGTTGACGAAGGAGAGCTGCCTCCCTTTCTGCCTTCTCCTTAGCAGCTTCTGCCTCTTTGGCAAGCTTCTTGGCCTTCTCATATTCTTCTTTAAGCTTCTTCTGCATGATGCTATCCTCCTTTTGTTGAGCAAGGACACTCTGCACTTGCTGCTCAGCTGCACTGCATTTCTGAGCTGCTTGTTGGGCCACAACAATCTGTTTTTCTGCTTCTGTGTCAGCCTCTTCTTTCTGCTTCCTGGCTTCTTCTGCTCTCTTTTTCAGTCGTTCAAGCTCTTCTAGGGCTGCCTTGCGTTGTCTGGCTGCCTCTTCTTCTGCAGCAGCGATCTTCTTGACCTTTTCTTCCGCCTCCCTCCTCCTGTTCTCCTCCTCGAGAGCAAGTTTCCTCAGTTTCTCTGCCTCCTCTTCTGCTCTGAGCTTGCTTTGTTGCGTTTCCTCTGCTATGTTCTTCAGCTTGTTCAGTTCGAGCTCCAGATCAAGTTTACCAGTGGAAGCCTTTTCAAAGTTGAGCTTAAGGATTCGGATTTCTTCTTCAACTGCCCGCCTTTGCTTGAGTGTATCATCCACTAACGCTCTTTGTCTGTCCATTTCAGCCTCAGATGACTTTTTCAGCTGAACTATCTTGGCTTCAATATCTTGCTTGTGCTGGTTAGCCTGGTCCTCGAGGGCTTTCCTCTGGTAAGCCTCATCCTCGGCCTGCCTTCGGAGCCTCTCATTCTCTGCCTCTTTCTCCTTCAGGGCAATTTCAGCCTCTGTTTTCAGCCGAGTGGCCTCACTGATGGCAGTGAGCTTCTCTTTGAGAATCCTCTCAGCCTCCGCTCTCTGACGAGCTGTCTCTTCCTCTGCAATTTGCCGCTGATGCTTGGCCTCCTCTGCGATGGCTCTGAGCTTGCTAGCCTCTTCAGCTAGGTCCCTCATCTTGGCAGCTTCTGCCTCGAGAAGTTGTTTGCTCTTCTCAGTGTTGGACATGGACTCCTTTTCTGCATTTGACTTCAGCTGGATGAGCACATCCATTTCACTGCGAACTTTGGCCAGTTCATCTTCCAGGAGTTTCCTTTGCTGCTGAGCTGCAGCAACTTCATTCTTCAGGCGATAAAGCTCATCTTCAAGGAGGGATCGCTGCTGTTCTGCATTGTCAAAGTCTGCCCTAAGTCGAATGAGCTCCTGTTCAGCAGTGAGCTTCTGCTGTGCTGTGCTGTCAGCTATCTTCCTCTGCCTCTCAAGTTCTTTCTCAGCCATATCCTTCTGCTTCAAGGCTGACTCTTCAGCTTTAGCTCTTTTCTTAGCCTCACGCTCTGCGTCGTCCTTTTGTTTCTCAGCCTCTTCTTGGGCGACGCTCTTTTTGTGCGCTTCTTCTTCAGCTTGGAGTCTCAAGCGAAGGGCCTCATTAGCTTTCTGCCTCCATTTTTCAAGTTCCTTTTCTGCCTCTTCTCTGGCGTTTTCTGCATCTTCCTGCTGTTTCTTGAGACGAGATGCTTCCTGCTGCAGCTGAAGGACAGCGCCATGCTCTTGCTTGAGTGATAGCTCCAACTTTGAGGTCTTTTCCACAAAAGACAAGTGTTTGCTCTGCAGTTCAGCAGCGGCGCTCTTCTGCGCTGCTTCATGAGCCACCTTAATTTGCCTCTCCTTTTCAGTCTCAGCTTGTTTGACTTGTCTCTCGGCCTCTTCGGCCTGCCTCCTGAGGTTGTCAAGGTCTTCAAGAGCTTTTTGCTTTTGCTTAGCAGCTTCCTTCTCTGCCTCAGATTTGCGTTTGAGTTCCTCCTCTGCCAGGTGCTTTTTCTGTGTCTCTTCATGAACCTGCTTGCGGAGCTTCTCAGCCTCTTCTTGGGCGGCCTTTCTAAGTTTCTCAGCTTCAGCTGCCCTGTCGCGGAGTTGTTTGAGCTCGGATTCAGCTGTAGACTTTTGTTTCACAGTCGACTCAAGCTGGATCCTGATGAGGCGGATCTCCTCCTCAATCTTGGTCCGGCTTTTCAGCGCTTCATCCACTTGTTGACTCTTGTCTTTGATCTGCTGCTCTGAGAGGTTTTTGAGCTCGTGCAGCTCCAGCTGAATGTTTTGCTTCTGCTTTTCAGCATTTACAGCAGCCGTTTCTCTCCTGCTCACTTCTTCCTGCATTCTGAGCTTCAGCTCTTGAGCCTCTTTCTCGGCTTTAGCAATGGCCTTCGCGTGAACTTCAGCTAACTGCTTCTGTTTGTCTAACTCAGCCTGCATCTCCGCCATCTTTTTCTGCTCTTCCGCTTTGAGTTTCTGTGCAGCTTTCTGCATTAGTGGAAGCAAATGGTAAAGAAAGGATTATAATTGAGCATGACAGGTTAAAGTAACAGTTTACATTAAGCAGCCCAAAACAGTGTGGATTAAAACTGTTATGACTTTGGGAATCACGGCCAAAACACACTTGTTTAAGAGCAGCTCGATGTAAAGTATTACCTAGTCAATGTTAATGTTAAAATTAGCTCAAAGAAGAGATCAATCACTAGATGCAAATTAGATGCACATTCATCAAATTAATGTTAAATTCAAGATGCAATTAAAAAAAAAATCATGAGACGACAATTCAAGAAAAAAAATGGAGGATGCATATGTGATCAGTTAATGTATGGAAACAACACATCACTTCACAACACAGCACGAAAATCATGGCATGCAACTGTAGCTGGAGCACTAATTTACTGAAAGTACATTATAGTCTACAGTTTTACTATAGTACCTATTCATTTGTTTTGCATTTCCCACATCTAAACATTGAATAAACAGGACTCAAATGCATATTTTCAGTTGGCAAGTGGATTTCTGTTTCACATGTTTGCCCAACCGCGCCTTTAATTAATTATTTATTTTCAAATAAAGCACAAAGTGCTTCAGATTTAAGTGTAATTCACACCACACTATTCTCTATTCATCTCATGCATTGGGGGTTCTTTAGATCACTAGTTGTTGCAAGTTACCATCAATATGAAAGGTAAAGTCTAAGATGAGAGGTTCGAGTGAAGCCTGTGTTAGTGAGGGCTTTAAATTGTGTTAAGTGAGATGAGCATTTGCAGTGTACACTGTCAGCGAGAGGATTAGAGCTGGGAGGCAGAATGAAGATTTAGTCATATTTCTGCAGAAGCCACCAGTGAAAACTGAACATAAATGTGCAACGAAGAGAGAAACACAGATGTGATGGGGGTTAGACAACATGTAGGGAATTGAGACACTGAATTATTTACCTTTTTAATGCTCAAACAAGTTAAGCATTCATCATGGCAAAGCACTGGCAAGCAGTTAAAGGAAGCAGGGACACAAATAAAACATCAGGTTAGAAAAGAATGTAAAGCTGTAAATCTGAGTTAATTTAGAAAAAGGAGAGCTAAAGACCACAATAACCAGACTGAACAATAGAGTCAGAGCTTGTTTTCAACCTTATGGGGGAAAAAGTTGGAAGAATGAAATGAAGAATGAATGAAGTGAAAGAAAGAACCCCTCATTCTAAATGTACACTGGTATAACACACCAAACGGATGGAAACAAACTCACACGGTGCTGTGTAAACTCATTCTGCTTCGAAAACTAAAAAATCTGCTTCGACACCTTACTCACTTGAATGCAACCACATCCAAACTGCATGCTTTGCATCTGCTGACAACCAGAAATTTATTCTGGTTCCTGCTTTACCAAATCTGAATGAGGATGTGATCGCTAGTGAGAGCTTACGATATCCTCCAATATATGCCGTTTCTCAGGCCAACATGTCAGCTACAGGATGCCAATGTTTCATGCATGACCAGTGCAAAGGAGCTGTTGCTCATCCGTACATTAAATGTAAGGTGTTTGTGCGTGTGGGAGGCACACAGAGAAAAGTGTGTGTGCACGTGCATGCATGCATGTTGGTGATAGAATGTGAATCTGTGTTTGTTTGTTTGAGTGACTTTTTGGTTTGTTGGGAGGTTAGGTTAGAGTTAGAGTTGTTTGGGACCCTCAGACAGTTGCCACGCACCTCCTCATCCTCCAAGCGGCGCTGTGTGTCGGTGATGAACTTGATGTACTGACTAGTCAGAGTCATCAGCTCGCTGTAGCGGGTCCTCAGATTTACATACTAATGCAGACAGAAACAAAGAACATTTAGAAATGAGACAACAAAACACAAATGGTAAGTGGTCCACGCCTATATAGTCCCTTTAAATGTTTAAAAAGGGGCAATATCAGTGTGGAGTTTCTCTTTCACTCAAACAGCACTTCTTTTAAATATTTTAGCTATGTATACAGCCTTTTTTCTTTCCACAACCTCTTTACATCTTCTCCGTAGTCACTCCTGTTTCTTTCAAAGTGGGAGAAATGCCCCCCCCCAAAAAAAGAAAAAGAAAACACTTTTTTCAAAGCTAATACATGTTTATGAAAATACACCTCCTGAATGATGCTGTCTGAAGCAGAATCCAGCTTGGTTTTCTTCAGGGGGGAAGCAAGGGGCTCCACGTGAGCTCTGTAAGCAACCAACTGGAGTTCATAGTCCTGTTTGAATGAAAAATAAAATAAATAAAACATCAGCAATACCAACAAGAGTTTTTGTAAACGTTAAATGTTACAACAAATTCAAAATGTAAGCATGCCAATGCTGTCTGAGTCTCACCTTTATGGTATCAATGTATGCTTTAGCATACTTCTGACACTCATCAACCTTGTCTTTGTTCTGTTCGATCTCCTCCAGTAGTTTCTGTTTCACAAAAATAAAGTTAAAAGTATATTTTAGACTTAGTAGTTTTGAATGAAAACATGATTCTTTCCTGTTTGGTGTTTTTTGACCCCCAATTTTCAACATATTGTTCTTACATCCTTTGACCACTGTGACTGGCTGTGGTTGGTCTGACGACAAGGCTCAACTTAGCTTGGTTAAAAACGGTGTTTTTGTACCGTCACTCAACAGTATTTTGATCAAATGTGGTAACAAACATTCCACTGTGTCATCTCCACTATGTTTCATCTAAGGTTGATACAACATACCTTCTCCTGGGCAAGTTGGTCTTTCAGAATTTGGCTGTTGGTGATAGGGACAGCCTGGATCTTCTCCTGCCTTTGCTTGGCATCAGCAATCCAGCGGATTAGCTTGTCGTAGCTCTCACGGTAGTAACCCAGCTGTCGACCGAGCTGCTCCAGCTCTCTCTGGCGAAGGTCGATCTGAGTGAACACCGCCTTCCAGCGGTCCTGGAGGCTAGACATCATCTGGCGGTAGTGGTCCAGCTCGGCATCACGCTCGCTGTGCACGCGGGACATCCTGTCGCTCACGGCAGAGGCTTTTTTCACCTCCTCTTCCAGGGAGTCAAAAACTGGCTGTTCACCCTCAGCCTCGGCTCGCATTTTCTGTCATCGTCATACAGAAAAGAAGCTGGTCAGCTGTGAGGCTTTGATAAAACTGCACTAAACTATGGGTTCAGTTTTAATCAGTTCTGTAATGCAGATACTTTGAGCAAAAGATTCCAAAAGATGTTGATTTTTGTAAGAGTTGTTTCTTCACCTTAAGCTTAGTTCTGTATGCATCGACTTCCTTGGTATCACTGGGAACAGTGTGAACCTCACGCAGACAGTCCTCATACTGTTTCAGCACCCCCTCAGCACCCTGAGTGTTGCGAATGACCATCTCCACAGTCTTCAACCTGAGACAAGACGTGTAAATAAGTAAAGGAGGCCAAAGAAACATCAATAAACACCTCATTTTCTCTTTAGAGGAAGCTGTTGTCGACCTACTTCTCTAGGTAAACAGAGGAGAGCATGTAGGCGTGGTCCATCTTCTGCACAGTGAGCTCAAGCTCTGAGCGCAGCACAGGAGCCGAGGCAGATTGCTGAGGAGAGGCCAAGACCTGCTGGGTCTTCACAGACACCTTATCAAGGTCCTTCTTGAGGCCCTCGAGCTGTCCCTGGACTTTCTGTGAAGCAAAGCACATCCAGAATGAACACAAGGCATGAAGGGAATTCAGTGTGAGCCAGACATAAATGCAGAGAATGAAGAGAAGAAATACAGTAATGCAAACATCGGTAAGGGACCTCACTTAAATGCTTTTCTTAAACGTTGATCTGTGCTGGGATTCTGTGTTCTGGATCAGCCAGAGGCACAATGTTCAGTTTCTAACAGTCTCAGATCAACAGGAACAGGCGCTTCTGCAGGTGGAAAGCAGCTCGTGGCCATGTAGTCTCAGTCTTAAATTCTCACAGAACTAAATCTGAATTCAAAACCTTAAATCTATTCATTTTACTGCTTGGTTTGGAAGTGTAATCCCCTCTCTTCCCTTCCCTCCTGCTTCCTCTGCTCTATTATACTGTCTGGAAGATGATAAGTATGGACAGTGACACATTTCGAACCTTATAAATCAGATAGTCAATAAAAACTATACCCAGCCTCACTTGTTCCTCAGCATGTATTTTCTTTTAAAAACCTTCAGCTGACATATCTCAGTTCAGTACCTTCTGATCAGTTGTCTTCTGGGCACATTCTTTCAGAGGATCTTTCTCCGCTGGTTTGCGGATGCGAGCCACAGTCTGAGCCTCACAGTCCTCTATACGCAGCCGCAGGTCCTTCACCTCAGAGATGTAGTTCTTACACAGAGTCTCGTCCTGCTGACCTGTGTGACAGCATTTACATTAGACAAGCAAGAACATAGAAAACGTATCTGAAGTATTCAAACTTGAAGACAATATCCTATGTAATGTTCTGTAATCAATACTGATGCTTGACTAAGATGGATTCATGTCTTTGCAATCAATTTCAACTATTATTCCACAGCAACACATGTCATTAATGATCATACATGCAGTTCCTCATTGTTTCATGTCTCCAACACACACAGTATTGCAGTACATCTATAAAACACATTACTTTTCATGTAAAATTTATCATATGAGGTCGTGTGACAAAAGGCTCAATGTAGTGTCTCCCAAATCACAACATGTGTGTTTCTCAATGCAAAGACACTGAAAAAAAAACAAAACAAACTAAACTAAATTGAAAGTCAAAAGTCCATGCATCCAGACGTGACACTAATGCTTGTGTTTGAACACCCCAACACGCGTGTACACACACCGGTGTGGTTAGCTGTACCTGTGGATGGCTTCATTTACTCACCTTTGAGCCTAACTAATTGTCCTGAAAGATGAAGTGACATCATATTTTGTAAACGCGCTATCCACTTTTTAAAACCACACATAGTGACTAAAAAGAAAAGAAAAAGATTTATTTTTTTCCTTTTATTTTACAGAGCAGATATTACCTTTCTCCATGGAGCGGAGCAGGCCGTCGAAATGCTCCGTACATTTGTTGTAGTCCTCTTCAATCTGCATGCGATCATCGGGACCAAAGATCTTGGAGTCCTGGCTGTCACGCATGAAGTCCTGGTAGTGGAGCTCCAGGTTCCTCATGACCAGCCGGTACTCCTCTGACTTCATGGTCTTTAACTGTACAGTTAAGAAGAATGGAGGAGATGAAACTGCGTGATTCCACTTGACACTCCAAGGTGATCAGTGTTGTAATATTTTACTTGAACATATCTTTAACGATAGTCTTATTAATGTCATTAATGTTACTACAATTTATTCAGCCATTCTATGAAAATTAATAAAACCTCAGGGCTTACTTATAATTTCCTGCTTTAATCTTAATATCTAATAAAGTTAAAATCCCTGTATGGTCTGAGGAAGATTTTCAGAACACAGTTTCCATGTTGTCTCTAAATCAGGTTTAAGCTCCATCATGCAAAGAGGAAGGAGTATGTGAACATGCTCAGGTCTGTGAAATTAAGAAGGAACGCTGGACGGTGCTCACCATTTTCTTACAGTGGAACAACTCTCCAGTTTTTAAACATTTAATATGTTATTTTCCATATTCTACTGCGAATAAAATATGGGTTTATGATATACACAAATCACTGCACTTCATTTTTATCAGAAGTGTTTCTGGAGTAAGGCTTGTAATTATTTAGTTCTTAGAGATTAAAAAAAGAAAACGCTAATACCAACCATTGTGATGTTCCAGGAGCGTATCTGTGTGAACTCTTTCATGAGATACTGCCATGACAGCAGACTCTTCATGTTTATGTGGAGCATCTGCCACATGGAAACCAGCTGCTGGTGACCCGCGTCCAGACTACAGTAGCACAGGAAAGTTACAGTTAAGAAACAAATACGGAATGGAAATGAGCTGGTCTAAAGAGCGTAAAGGTGCCGCCATCACACAGGTGACTGTATTCTCACCTGGACACGCCGTCCACAGCTTCCTTGTTGACTGGAGGTACGATGAAGCAAACAGATGGAACCACTGCCTCATGTCCAGAGCGGTTCAAGACCTTCCACTTGAAGGGCTGAGAGTTGTTTAGGAGAGCACACTCATCTCCTTTGTGGACAGTGATCTGAAACACATCGAAGGCGGCATCTTCAGGCTCTGTTGCTATGGTGACCACATGTTCGTGTTTAAGTGCTTCTACTGGGTGATCATTCTCACCTCCTGCTGTTTGAAGTCACAGACCGCCTGAATGGGAAGTTTGCCTTTGATGGAGGTGGTGGGGTTGCGGGGCTTTAACTGGATGATGGACCTGGCTCTTTTGCTCAAACTGGTGACCAAAGTCTTAAACTCATTCAGTTGTTCCTTCTCTTCCTGTTGGAAACAAGTAAAGAAGTGGATGAGACAGAAAGTAATGACATGATGGGTGTTATTCAGTTTGTGTGTGCAGTGTTTCATACAGGCATGACTGTGAGTGTGCACATCTACCCACCACAGCGTCCTGCAGCAAATCCTCCAGCCGCGTGGCCGTCGTAGAGCGATCACAGCTGTATTTCTTTTTCATGTTCTCTTGCATTTTCTTCATCTTGTCCTGAGCTTCTTTTACGTCGGCAAAGAACTGCAAAGAAAGGAGACAAAGTGTCAACACATTTCTGGAGGTTTGTTCTCGATATGTCTGTGAATTTCTGTGAACAATCAAGTCATGGTCATTAACGTGTGCTCGTCCTCCTCCTACCTGGTAGTAGGCTGTGTTTTCTTTGAGATGAGCTTCTATGCAACAACACAGCTGAAGGATCCAGCTCCACTGTGTTTGCAGAGCAGCTGTGAAGGCCTAGTAAAGATTGAGACGTGAGAGCAGAGTTAGTTTGTGCCTCAGTGTTTTGATAAATAAGCTGCATGTAGCTTTTTTTTCTTCATTATTGCAGTAACGACCTCAACTGTCTTCTTGCCAGGATGTCCGTCCTTTACAAGTTTGTCTCCCATCGCCTGGATGTCGTTGACCTTCTTCTCCCTTAGTTCCAGATCTCGCATGAGACCCTGAAGAGTCCAGAAGACAGTTAATTATTGTATATATTCATTAAACTGCTTTCAGAGGATGATAATAATGTGTGACCTCGCCAGTCCTACTCGTCAAACGCACCGAGTAATTTTCTTTCTTAGCTGTCATGTTAGCGTTCCTGTCACTCCAGTCAAAGTTGACCTCTTCTTCTTCTTTGTCATTCAGCCACATCAGCTCCTTAGTGGCGGCTGCAACAAAGGTGTGCAGTGAATCCAAGTGGCGCAGACGGGACTTTGAAGAGTTCTGAGAAACAACGTAGAAAAAGGGGAAAATAATTAGACAAAAACCTCAAATTTCCTCCAAATTAATGTCTGAAATATATAAATATTTACCAGTAGTTTTCCATACTGCAGGTCCAGTTTTCCCAGGTACTCTCTGTATGTCGCTTTACTGACAGGAGACAATTGGGTCTGTAGCGAACGAAAGATGCCAAAGACATTACTGAGAGGCCGGGAACAACACACGCTTAATTTAATTTAAGTTAATGTCGGACATTCTGGAGTTCATTCTAAAGGTCTGATCACATCACTATTGTACCTCGTCAGACTTCGCCCGTTCAATCTTGGATTTAAAGTCCTCCACGGTCTGATGCAGGCCCCTGTGGCTGCCCAGCTGGGACTCCACTGAAGGCAGGTCTGATCCCCACTCTGCCTCCTCAATTCGGCGCTGGTTCTCCTCCACCCAGGCCAGCAGGTCCTGGACGTAGCGCAGGGTCACATCATCCAGCTCGGGCCGCACCTTCATGGTGGACTGCTGCTGGGTCATGGAGACCTGGGCAGTAGTTGCGGCAGTCTTCAGACGAAGGTTGTAATCGCTGCGCAAATTCACCAGGCGCTCATGGAGGTGGTAGACCCTGTGGAGGTCACAATCACCAGCAGCATCTGTTAGAGAGTTGGACTTCATGCATATCTATGTGCTGTTTTCTGTTTTCTCTATCCACCTGCGATACATCTGCTCAGCCTGTGGGTGGCGCCCATCCTTGAGGGTCTGCACATCGTTAAAGAGCAGGCGAATCATGTTGTCTGCCTTGTCCAGCTCCCTCTCCACCTCTGCTGTGTGCTGAGCTGGTTTCCCTGCATTCAGAAGGCGGATGTCCTGCAAGAAAGACAGCCAACAAAAAGACTGATCTCAAGCTTTCAAAATCCCCCACAACTAAGAAAAGGACGTGAAGTGACAGTGACGGACAAATGAACATGTTTCCCTGCTTAAATATTTAAGATCGTTTTGTGCAGTTGCCCTGCGAGAGTCTGACTGCAGGGATGCTGAACACGAGTTTCTGTTTTTCACTAAATGGTGAGAAAACTGTTACAATATCATTTGAAAGATGAACTCGGCTAACGTATCCCGCCTCTGATTGTCGCTGCAGCTGTATTTTGTTAGTTTTTAAACAAATAAAGAATATTCAGAGTAATACATAGACTAAGGAAAGCTGACACAGCAGCCATAAGAGCAAAGAAGTAGTTTGATGTTGTGAGAACACACTAGTAAAATCCACCGTTACCTTCTGCAGCAGGCTCTCCAGGTGGCTGAGCTGATCATCACACAAGCCTGACTCCATCTGGACTTTACTGAAAATCCTCTGAAGCCTCTCAAGTCTGGATGGAGGACATAAATCAATATCAGTTAAAAAATATATAACAGATAATCCATCTGCCATTCATACTCCTCAGCTACATTTTCAGCCTAAAGAAGCTGTTACATAACACATGGCAACGCTAACAACAGTCATCCAGAACACTTACACCCGCCTCTGCTTCAGCAAGTACTCCAGTTTATGAGGGTCAGTCACAAATGCCATTTTTAAGAGACTCGACGAAGGCAAGTCAACTCTTTTCACTCCATAACTCAGTCATGCGCAAACTAGAAGCGTGATAAAAATCTCTCCATTTTGTTACAAAAAAGGAAAAAAAGTCCAGTCTGCTCTTTCAGTTATTCCTCATCTCAAAAAAAATAAAAAATAAACAGCATCGTCAGACAGCAGGATTATGGGACAGTCTTATGACAGGAAACCCTCCCCCTTCGCAGGCATGACGTATCATTACTCTAATTACAAAAATAATGTAGACTATCTCATCCTATTTCAGCTGATTGAATTATATCTAATTGTGTACCAGTGAGGAGCAGATCTTATTTTGCCACAAAGCAGCATCCGGGTTGTAAGAAAAGCAGCTTTACTCAGAACTGGTTGACTAGAGGGAGTTATTTAATTTGCAATGACATAATATTTCTGAGTGATTCCTTTAGGATATAGCTTTAGTAGCAAGCTAAGCCAGGCTACTAGCATTTTTCAGTTAACACAAAGAACTTTTTTTTTTCTTTTTTTTTTTTAAACATCCTACTGTGTTGCATCACATCTATCTCACCCTTTGCATTGGTTCTCTCCCTGTTCTTATACATACATATATATGTATTTCACTGTTTTATTTCTCATAATGAACCTTTCTGTGTGCTAGAATTCCCATGAAATGTGACAGTGGAAAGAATTTTCTTCTCTCAATTCAATAAAGCGGTGTCACATCATTTTGTTTTTGAGTCGTCTCTCGTCTTGTTTAAACACCCTTCACATAGAGTTTAAATTAAATATACAGTCATGCAAAAAGGAAGAAATACCTTCTTTCTTTGTGTCAGCATGTCCTTTAAACTAGGTAAGTATAACCTCAAAATAACATCACACAGATTACACCAAGCTATCATCTTTTTTTTTTTTTTTTTAAAGTAAGTAAACATGCAGAAGATGCAGATATAAAACTAAGTACACCCCCCCCATGACTGAGAAGAGCAATGTTGACGTCATGCCGCCTCAAACCTTGGGTTTCTTTTTATGTGACATTGTAAGGTTCCTTCTAGCACTGAGGACATCTTTGGCAGACACATACTTGAAGACCATCGTCTGAATTTATGTTTCCCGTTTCCATTTACTACATTAACTACAACTCCATATAATTACCATATTGCTGAATGTGTTTGGAGATGCCATAATGGTTTTTCTTTATTAAAGGGTCCTAAAATTGAAAGCAATGGCTTGGTAATACATCTGTATTGATCTTTGCAGGGAAAAGCAAAATGGCAAAGGTCTCTGGAATGCAAAGGCAAATGTATACACAATAACTGCAACACTGTCTGGGAGTTCTGTTGGATTTGTAACTTTTAAACTGCCTGTAACTTTTAAAGTATCTCCATCTGGTCTAAAAATATAGTGTTGCGCAGGAATGCAGAAGGTTTAGTAATCACGTCCGAAGAATGCATCGCTCTTGATTCCCACATTCCTCAGCAGAGCAATTCAGATTTTCTGGGTAAAATCAGTATTCTCAGACAACAATGGTGGCAGGCTCAACGCAGCGTTTCTACGACGACAGCACTCCCTTTCAAATATGCAACTTGATATGTCATAGCTTCATTTATTTATTTATTTATATATAT
>JBAMYA010000008.1:1496766-1515937 GCA_037176975.1 Arrhamphus sclerolepis
TATATATTTTTTTTTTGTCCAACCAACTTTAGAAAAAAAAACTTGAAGTAATCACTTTCGCTATGCAATCAAACTCCCATATTACTTCTTAAGAATGTGATGTTGCTTCACTGGGACATTTGCTTATGCACAGCTCTCTTAAGGTCCCAATAAATAATTCCATTTGAGGTTTGGACTTTGCCTACTTTCTTTTTAAGCCATAATTCTGTTTATTTGGTGATATTTGAGGTTTATTATTCTGTTGCATGATCCAATTTCAGCCAAGCTCTACCTGTCTGTCAGAAATAACTCAAGTTTATAGCTGGCTGTATGGCTGCAGGGTCCCCAGGTCCTGTGGCCGCACAATGAATAGCTGAAGATGTCTAACAACCATTCCCAGATCGATGTGCAACAGCAACTACTTCCCTAAGATCATTGCTGATGTCTTTCCTCCTTGGCATTATGTCAACATACACCTGAATTCTCCGCAATGACACACTGCCATTAATTAAACATTTTTATAGAAGTGGTAATGTCTTCTAGGACTAATTTGAAGAACTGGTCATGAACAAATCATTTTTGATGAAGTTTCTGTCCTTAGAGTTGAAAGGTGGTGTATTTTTTTCCTCAAAGGCTAAAAGGTGATATATCGGCCCGAACCTTTCAAACTCTATCCTGAGCAGTCGCTCCCTCTCAAGGATGGCCACGTGGAGTCGACCCCACTCTTTCTCCACATCAATGGGATGGTAGCCTGGGGGAACCTTGACCTGACCAGCATGCACAGCACTCTGTGGACAGGTCAAAGTATGATGACTTTAGTTTCTGAAGATAAAAAGGTGTACTTTTTGACAGAAAAGTACAGAATACAAGGGAACATTAAGGTAAGCTTGCCTCAAAGGAGTGGTAGATTTGTTTAGAGCGGTTCTTGTCAGACTCTTTCACTGGCAGCTCAGTCTCCTTGAATTTCAAGAACTGGCGCCAAAGAAGCTGAAAAAAGAAAAAAAAATGCACAAAGGGAACATTCACATCAGCAATTATTATTATTTCTCCAAATATATTTGTATGCTCTATGAGGTTGAAAAAAATACATGCATCATGAAATTACTGGTATGTAATATAGCATTTAGTCGAGTAGTGCACATGATGTGTAGAGTCCTCTCCGATAAACCAAGCATTAATCCTAACATCTTCAAAGTAGTGCATCACATGGCGGCTCTTGGCCAGTAAACAGTGAGGTGATACATCCTGTCCTCGGAGAACTGTCCTCACATTCCCATGACTGGTGTAAATTCACTTAACCCTATAATAGAGTGGCTGCATTTCACTGCTTACACTGCTAGAGCAAAAATGCTCCAGACTTAACAATATTTAGTGTTTTTATAAACACACCTAAACCCAATACTTTTTAGAAATCTGACTTTAAACAGTATTAAGTAGAAAGTCACGCTATGCTGTTGAGGAGTGCTGAAAGGGAGTGGTGGGGTGCTGAATCCTCTGAAGATCAAGTTAAGCATTATCTGCCTCCCGGCTGCCTTTTCTCAGCAGTGGCAACACCCCACCTACTGTACAACAATACCTTTTTAATATGGTTGCCTTTATGAACTCGCAGCCAGACATTACATAAACATGCTCTTTGGTGCAACAGCGGATGGCTGCCAGCGCTGCTTTTTGACCACATTCACATTTCTTTTAAACATGCTCTATGTTCTGACACGTGTTTTAATAGCATGAGCACTGTTTCCTGGAGAATAATGAAGGTGAACATTGCTTTTTGGAGAGTTACTCAACTGTAAATCATATACAGAACAAAATGCATGGAGCTGAGGCGTGACCAGAGCATATGACCATCATGCTAACTCACCTCTATCTCCTCGTAGCTGCCAGGGAACTTCCTCTCTTCGAAGATCACGATGTGGTGGCGGATCCACTGGAGCAGAATAGTCACCAGCTCATAGTACTCCTGCCAGCGCAGCTCCAAGTCCTGCAGCCAGCAGCAACAAGACACCAACAAACAGGAGCACTTTTATTTTCTGGCGCGTCCATTTTCGTTCACCCACACACCATCCTGATTAATTCAATTAGGTAGCAACAATCCATGACTTGTGTCTAAAGACGGGGACGGGTGAAGGGGTGGACAGTTGTGGGAGACAGAGCAGCATGTTTGTCAAGCTTTTTCAGATTAACGTGTGTGGAGTGGAACACATGCCTTTAAGGTCATTCTGCAAGACATTTAAGGTCAGTGGACATGTGTTCAAAGGTTTTGACTCTTAGTTTAGGACAGTTATTTCAGTTTGTACATCAGTGTAACCTATATTTTTGCATTGTAAGCCTCACAGGTTGCTAAATTGTTGTGTTGCTTTGTTTACACAAACTCTTTCATGTTCACATAGAAATAAACACCTATGAAAACAAAATTTAAGCTGCAAGCTGAATCCCAGTTTTGAATCTATGTGACAAATCCTTCAATGAAAGCAAACATTTGACTCATTCTTCTACAGTGACGTTCTGCTTACATTAGCCCTGACGCCATCATGGACGTCGATGCGAGGCATGGCGTCATACAGGGACGACACGTAAGTGATGATGGATTTCTCATCAGGGTGCGGGACATCAACATCTGGAATGATAAATCAGGTTGTATGGCGTCCCTTTGGATATAAAAATCTCTGCTTTCTGTTTAGGTGAACTTTGGTCAGCCATACCTTCAGGGTCGAGTAAGCGAGTCACTCCCAGGTCTTTCTCTGCCACATTGAAGGCATGCTCAAGGTTCTCCAGGTTGGTCTGTTGGTACACTTTACCCATATCGATGAGTCGGGGGCTAGTGCACACAGAAATTCAGCTGATCAACAACATGGTCTTTTGGACAGGTGAACAATTCATTATGTGTGACGATGAGATAACTTTCCAAACAGCAACAAAGCTGCAGTGGAAGGGAATTAAAGAAAAAGCTTTTCTTTAAATCACATTTTTGTTTTTTTTTGTGATGGATATATGAGAGATCTGAACATCCCACACAAGCTCACTGGCAGAGTTGGTGTAGTTTATATGAGCATGATCTAACTATATTGGCAGCAGAGATTTTTAGGAGCTTTTGCCAATGGCGAAATGCAGTAAAATAGCCCACCTGTTCACTCTCTGACAAACCTACATGAGCACCTGCCTTTTTGTCCTCTGGGTGTTTGACTCTTCCTGACAGATGTCAGAGAATCTATAGGTGGAATGTAATTTAGTGAGCCGCTCACAGAATCAAAGCTGACACATTTTAAGCCATCGACCAGCCACAGCTTGACTCTAAGAGGAGACAAAAGTTCAAGTCTCTGGAGTGAATGGATCAAATAAACTGCCCCCATCTATCATACTGGCATAGTTAACCTAACAGCCTCAACCTCATGATCACAGTACTGTCAACTCTTAGAAGTTTTAAAAGCATCTCTCATATCCTCAAATCCAAATGGGTTTCAATGATCGTGTTATCAGGAGTAAAAACGTGTGTTCTCATACATTTCTCTGATGCGAAGAGTGGAATGGCCAGCGTTTTGTCCGTACGCAGGTGAAGCGTCCACATGACGAATTTCTCTAACAGAGTACTGTTTTGTTGGCTTAGGGAAACTGCTCATGCTCTGGGTCTCTCTTCCATGAAAGCTGCGGGACCTCCATCCATGGCCCAGTTCGTCGCCGTTAGAGCGGGCCCCCGAGCTATGAGAACCCCGTCCAGAGTCCCAGGAGGATCCCTCTGATGGGATGTCCTCGCACAGCATGACAACCCGGTTTTCCACATCACTGACAGATCCTAATGCACCACGAGCAAAGCCCAGGCTGCCCTTCCTCTGTTTAGTCTTCTTTTTTGAACTGAGCATCTTCAAATCTGCAGGACGGTCCTTCTCAGTGGGCAGTAAGAAGACTACGTGAAACAGTTCCAGTTATTCAAGGAAATCTACCAAAGGCTTGAGGGTTGCATGTTAATCCAGTCCTGGTGTCGTCTGAGGTGCCCATCATCTGCTGGAACTTGTCTTGTAACTTCTGCAGGTTTGATGAGATGAAAAAGCCTCCTGGTGGTGCAACCAAGTCACTGCTCTTTGAACAGGTTTATCAGCATAAACCTCAAATTCAGCTCCAAGTCCAGCTGTGAAATGGACACGCTTGTATACAAGTCCATGAGAACACTGGACGATCTGAGGGAATACATATCCTGCCCAGTTTGCCCACACTAAAGTCTCAGAACAGAGTAACACTACAGTTCTACAGTTTTACAGTAACGCCCACACACCACACCCCTGACCTTTATGAAAAGCAGCAGCAAATGAGCCTCAGGAGTCTCTGACAAAAAGGAAAAAAAAAAAAAACTAGTGCACGTTCCAGAATAAGAGAACTTGTCCCTGCAGGTGTACTTTTTCTTTCGAATCATAATGGCTCAAAAGAGAGATAAACATTTCTCTCATCTTATCCTGCTTTTCAGCTCTTTCCACTCTGTACTTTGCATGAATACCTTTGCTTTAAAACCAACCAATGATAATCTTTAGTGCCAAATCTCCCTGAGAAATGCATGCACATTTACTTCCCAGGACTTCAACACAATCTGAAACCAAGAAGTCTTCCATAAAAATAAACAAGAGCTTTGGGGAAATCAGCGTATTTAGGTTTCAGATGCTGCTTTTAAATACCAGCTTCCTAACGATTCAATGAGCCTTTTAAATTCAGGAATTTTAACACAAGAGGCAGAACACAGTCACTCACAGACAACATCTGCCTGCCTGGTCCCACTGGATCAGTACACAAATGGAAATATATGGATGTTACAGCTGTTGTTTAGTGTTTCCTGCAGAATTCTTGAGCTGCTTGACCTTAAAAACATCCACATCCCAGTTAATATGTCTGAAATTCTTTAAGGCCTTGACTCTCCTTGTCAAGACGGAGAGCAGGATTTAATTACAGAGCAGGTTTTAACTGGCATTATTAAGTGTCACTTGCCATTTTAAAAGCATTTCTAATTCTCAGTCCTGCCCCAGCGCACTTAATAATGAACTAAACCTACAGATCTTGGTGTGTAATGACAAGAAACATAAAAAAAAAAAAGGTGACACGATGGGCCTGTTATTTTATCATAGAGTATTTGTATTACTGATAAGCAAGGAGGGAGGGAGGAAGTAAGCTGGTGCAGTGACCTGCTGAAGACTCTCCTGTCTGACCTTGCATCATATTTCATTTGACATTGTTTGCATCAACAGTGTGATCGCTTTGTGCACTCACTAGTGCTTGTGTATGACAGCATTGAAGAGTTTGCCGTCCCTCCAGCTGGTGGTGAAGTTGTCGCAGCGGATGCCCTGGTAGCTGTCCGTCATCCTCTGGGACCAGAGGAGCAGCTTCTCCTTGGCTGACATGTCCTCTGACTGACCGTTGACCTGAATATCTGAGATCTGAGACAAAACCCGGGGTAGGTTGTTAACACCGTGGGAACTCATTTAGATACTGGTTACTGAAGAAATGTGAGGAAAAAAATAAATAAATTGGAAACCAAAAGATGAAATTAAATGGAATTGCCTAAACCCACCAGAGACAGACAATGACCATTTTTGAAACCGCATAAGATGCTACGATTATACACGGATTTTGCTTAAATGTAGTTCATCGTATGCAGTATGCGAATGATCTGTAGTATGTGGGACGAGTATGCAGAAGATGCTGCATACTACATTGCAACTGCAAAACCTTGCCTGAGGTTTCAAAAATGGCCATCTCAGACTAACACCTCAATCATGTCCTGACATATTACTTATCCCACTCAAAAACATAATAGCCATTATATGATGTGTGTATGTAAGGATCAGCATACATAAGTGCTTGTTTACAGGATGAAGTAGGATATATGCTTTGTTGAGGATTGTTGCTCTGGCATCCAGGAAACATATGTCAGAGCAGATGAAGGGTTTTACATTATTCTCTGCTCTGAAACAAGTACTGGCTTTTGTGCTCTGGTTGAATAAATGAGTCTTAATACTGATCACATGTTTTTTAAACTTTGGAAACACAACTGATTGATGATAATAATTATACCTGTGGAGTTAAATACTAAATGACATGACTAAAAGGATGTTTTATTCCACTGCCCTTTGATGGTGAGCCTCTGTGACTCATCAGCAACCACAAAGTATTATGTAACATTATATTCATTAGAGAGATGCTTTTTACAAAGAAACTTTGTCCATTTGGACACACCCCTGAGCTACAGCTTCCTCAGGATGCTCTTTTTTTCTGTGATGAATAAAAGTATCAAAGATCTGTGTATATACAGATCAAAGCACCTTTGCTGATCTGCTTGTCGTATGCTTGGCTTCAGCTTTGTGCAGTCTAAACCCTAACCATCATCATGTGGGTGGGCGCCACGCTAAGACCACTAGCCTGATGACAAGGGGTTTCTGCGTGGCAGCTCTGAGCGAGTGTGAGGAGTGTGACTGCGAGTCAAGCACGCCAAAAAGCTGTGCACTCCACGAGACGCACCCTCCCCCTTGGGAGTGAAGGGGGAGAGTGACTCATACTGACACACCCTGATAGTGTTCTGTTCCATGTAGCAGTTCAAAATAAAGTTATGAAATATTTGACCACTGTGTTAGTGCTTCACTCCTAAAAGTGAGTATGTGTCGATTAGAAAGCGATGTCCCGAGAAAAAAATCTCAGAGCAGAGTCCATTTCGATCCAGATGGGGAAACAGCAGCTGAGATCCCAGAGACAGAGGATGAGCGCAATAATAAAATGAAACACAACACTGACAGAGGAGGAGACCTGGAAGTGGAGGATGATGGTCCATATTAACCCCAGTGTCAGCTTGGGGTTTCCATCTGCTATGTCGTCATTTCTGATGTTAACCAGCTTGACCTGAGAAAACAAGAAAAACATGTTGCTCTAATGATTACAGGATCATGGGTATGTACATACACAATCTAATCCCTCATGAAAAGGTATTCCATGTTGAGGATTTGCAGAATACTATTTGACGTATCCTACCTGCCGGTGTTTGAGGAAGTCCAGTGCTATCTGTACATTCTGAAGTTTGTGAAACCGCATACGGCCTTTCTCTCTTGGCTGAAAGAAAAGATAAAGATGTGTTTAGTTACAGCCTGGCTGCTGTACCGTGCTTTTGGTGTACTGGTGCACTGGCAAAAGGAGGACAGCATCCAATCAAAATGAAGAGATGGAAAAAAAAAAAATGAAACCAAAATGAAGAGACATTTAGTGCAAGGAAGAAATGTGAATTAGCTGATAAATCCCATACATTTCTTCTTCTTCTTTCAGCTTTTCTCTTCAGGGGGCTACCGCTTGAATCATTAGTTTCCATCTTACTCTGTCTTCTGCATCTTACCAGCTGACTTTATTTATTCTTTCACAACATCCACACCACTCCTTCTTTACACTTCCCCCTTTATCCTGCCTAGCAGTTCCATCTACTGCATCTTTCTGCCAATGCATTCAATAATCATGCGTGCACATCACCTGAATCTAGCCTTTTTTAAAACTCTCTTTAAGTCACTGTTCCTCTGACCTGCTTGTTTTTAATTTTGTCCATTCTGGCCAGGACCTTCCTGATAACTGTCAGTGTCCCTGGTCTTGCTTCCTCCTTAAAAACCTTTCCCTCTTCTTGCTGCTACTCTGCTACCACAGATAATTCCAAATACTCTTCTCCACTCACTCCAGAGGGGAAGAGAAGAGAGTGCACTCCACCTGCACTGTCTTCTTCTTTGATCCTTCATGCAGTCCCACTTTCATGTCAAACCATTCTGTTACTCCTACTGCACACCTCATTGCTGCCCTCAGACATGTCCCACACCCTTCTAGCATACTTTCTACCACTCCAGACTACCAAATGCAATACAAAATTCCTCCATGGACAACTCTAAGCTGCTAAATCTCATGGATAAATGGTGTTGAATTCCCCGTTCAAAATATAATTTGTTTTTATATTGTTATGTTAATGTTGTTTTGTCCACTGATATCCCAGACAAAGACGAAATAAAGGAATTAGCCTTGGTTATACTACAATTACAGTTTCATATTAGAGCACGCTAATATGAACTCATTTCACATGATGCTTAGTTTACACAAAAAATAAAATAAAAGGCAGAAGAATAATGCTGAAGCGAAAAAATCAAAATCAAAATCAAAAAAGATCTCCAATATTAGCTCAAACTAAATTCCATTTTTTTATCCTTTATTTTCAGCAGCTACATGCTCAAAGCAAGGCTGTCAATGACAGAACCAAGAGAGACAAATAAGGATGAATGACCACGATGGAAGTCCATGGATGCCATGCACAGCCAAACAGTTGGTGTCGTGTGGGTGAATCACAGAAAACAGACCGGGGTGACAAGTGTTAAGTTACAAATCCACTCACCAACCGCACACTCCTGACCACGTCTCTCTCCCTTGTCTAGCACCAGCAAGAGTGGTGCGAAAGAGAGCAGGCGAAGGCCAGACGGCAAAGAACATTGCACGAAGGTTAAAGGAAGCCAAACCGGAGAAAGGGGAAAAGATGGGGAAAAGAATGGAAAGAAGAAGAACCGTTGATCAGACAGGAGTACAGACTCACACACAAACCAAAGAGGAGTTAGTGTGTTAGAGCTATGGAGGCATTGAGAGGATGAGCAGAGCTGGAGCTGGTTGAAGGAGGGATGAGGTACAGCAGCAGCAGCCGTGGAGAAGCTTCTGTGCAGATCTGAACTGCAGAACGCAAAACACCAGCTGCCCCCAGCTTCAAGCAATAAGTTCAATTAAAGAAAAATAATAAAATATATCAGATGGTAGTGAATTAGAGAGAAATTCAGCTCATTTGTTTTGCAAAGTCCACTGCAGGTTAGCCTCTGAATGACAACCTGACTGTGTTATGTCCCAGTTTGTTCCACAGAGGGATGTCATCTCAGGTTTTTCAAGATGAGCACTCATTACACTTTTAGTCAATATTAAAGTTTTCAAAGTTGGTAACTTTACTTGAGAATTAAGAATAACTAAGAAT
Organism: Arrhamphus sclerolepis; assembly: GCA_037176975.1. Classification (NCBI taxonomy): domain Eukaryota; kingdom Metazoa; phylum Chordata; class Actinopteri; order Beloniformes; family Hemiramphidae; genus Arrhamphus; species Arrhamphus sclerolepis. Next base: position 1,505,747 of record JBAMYA010000008.1, read on the forward strand.
GTAGGGAATTACTGGAGATTACATAACATTTTTCTTTTAATCTGTATTGCAAAGTTTTCAAATAATTCCCAAAAATTCAATTTAATTCAGATATATTACCATTAATTTCCACAGAAAGTGCAAATATTGGAAAGCTTCTTGAAATGTATTGAACATTTTTACACTTTTTGCAACCTTGGTCAGGCTTAGGTTTGGCTTCAGAGGATGACTGGGGTAAAAAGATGCACAGCTCAGGCACATTCATCACACTGACACAGACTGGAAGTCAAGACTGAACTCACCAGGGTCTCCCCAGAGAGGACCTCCAACAACGAGATCAGGTTATGTCCATCTCGAAGGTCTTCATACAGATCTGACACATGTCGCTGTGCCTGTGGTGAGAAAAGCAAAACTCATATGAGATACGAGCGCTGTGAAACAGACGACACATTTATTTGTAAATTTACGAGATCTTCTCACGATTGAGATTTTGAGCACTCAATGGCGTGCTTTGTTGTGCACAAATGAAATAAAAAATGTTCAAAGAATGAATGAATACACCATCTTTCTCAAGATTAAAAGTCAAGAGTGATGACATATTTTTTGAAGTAAAGACATTTTCAAATGTAAGTCTTATGTAAGTTTTCTATGCATGCTTCAAGCTTTCGGTGAACTAGCACAATTCTACCCATGTCAGGAATGCATAGCCGTAAGGAGCCAAGCCTGACTTCTGCTCCAGATGCCAAACAGCAGCTGTCAGCCCTGACAAGTCAAAGATAAGACTCAAACTAATGAATAAGACAGATCCATACGTGAACAATCAGTGAAATTAAACCTGGATTTAGGACAATTTTAGGGACCCAATCTTTTCAGCACTTAAGAGGCAAAACCGCCTGTTAGGTTCACACAGCAGAGGTGTGGTGTAAACTGCAACCAGACAATGAAGCAAGTGAGAGGGGTGAGGGAAAAAAATGCTGTGGTGGTGCCAGAAAACTCAAGCCTGGATAAGAGGGAGAAAGTTGGGACAAAAACAAGTGAGGAGGGTGTGAGCATCTGCACTTCAGACACACTTTAAGCACGGTGCTTCTTGAGCGTGCTCGTACCTACCTGTACCTTCCACTGCTTGGTGAAGGGGGATGATGGAAAGAGATAAGAATGGGCGTTTAGGGGATTTGACAAGAAAAGTGCTCGTTTATGAAACAGAGAGATGAAACACAGAATAAATACTGCAGACAGTATCTGGGTGTGTTTGGTCAGGAGGGAAAAGGAGGCCTCTGCCCTAAAATGGAATGAATGGGAATTTTATTGCAAGTTACAACAGTGGCAGATTTCTCTTGGCAAGAATTTCAGCCCCAAACAACCATCCATTTACCCGTCTGAGATGAGTCCCACCCCGTCAGCAGAGTGAAGATCAAGTTCTCTGTAGAAGAGCATTTCCTGTGACCATTCACCAGCAACTCTCTTACATTATGGCACGCAGATTAAAATGACAGGATAAAGTTTACTTCTGTAGAGACTTTTGAGAAATATCTAACGGCATTGCACAAACTGTTTTTGCCAGATTATCACCTTTTCACATAGTTAAATTAAACATCACATGCTCATGATGCACATGACTTGTGTTTGCTCAATTGGAAGTGATGAGTTCTGTTATTTTCACACAGCTTGTTTCCCTTCATCTGTTACTCAGTGAAGAGCCTTCTCTCGCCACCCCTTTCTTTTGCTATACCGTATAGGTGATGGTTACACTGCATCATCAGTGCTGAAAGGTAGACGTCTGCCTAACAACGGTCCTGTCACAGTCCAAACAAACCTGCTCTGTGAGCTTTTCAAGGAGGAAATCATTCCCACAAAAAACCAAGAGTGCCATGTTGGTGCTTCTCCACTTGTCTGTGATCATGCATAAATCTGTACTAGTCAGAGTTATCTCCGGCTGTTCCTAACAACTTAAATCTCGCCATTGACTGTGCAGTTTGCAGGAATTAGCTTGAGAGCGGATTTACACTTAGAGCCAGACATTCCACGTTGTATGAACAGAGATTTACTGAGTATGGAACAAAAATCAATAGCTGTTTACAGCTCTGTATGCCTGCACTCTGCCTGTAGTTTATTGCTCCCGTCAAACCAAGCACTATGTCATTAAATCAGTTAAAGCCAGTTTAACCTCAGCAGAACAGTCATCCAGATTCAGTATGATAGTTAACACTTTCCCAGCCAGACTTGTGCTTTTTTTTTTTTTTTTTTTTTAACTCAGTGGCATTCTCCATTGTTGCCTGTAGATGGCGACACTGTTCTTTTTCTTGCTGAGATGCAGAACAGTGATATCTGCATTGGGAATATTAATGGATGAAAGCTCAAACCATCAGTCAGCCAACTGCATCAGAGCAGTTGTAATATATATATATATATGCGTTATCCAGCAGGCATGTGACCTTTTACTGCATCAATTTAAATATCACGCCTGTTACTCACAAAACATGAAATATGTAATGTAATCAGGTAGCAACAGCTTTATATTACACCTGTACATTGATAACAGTGTGAAAAGCTCTGCAAGCCTTTCAGTTTATGATGGGCATGAGAGCAGGGAGGCACCCAGACCCAATGTTCTGCACAGCACATGTGCTACTGTTGGCCTCCACCACCATGGGCTTTGGGCCGGGACCAAAATTTGCTTTTCAGAGTGAGCTAAGTGAGTCCAGATGTCTATGACTCACAGCTCAACATTCACAGTGAACACTTCAGGGGAAACAAAGGGGAGTCACTGCAGTACACACTCATACAGGGGTACCAGAGTCCGTTAGCGGTGCACACTGATGGAAAGGATAACACTGCGCTTATTTTTTCCTTGTCCCATTTTTGAATAAAAGAATGGTCCCAGTGTCTGTGGACTGAATATAGAAATAATGTGGAAGTACTTAATGTCACAAAGCTAGTGGGCGTTCCCTTGAAGAAAAATGGCACCGAGACATTTTTACTGCTCTGTGAAAAGGGCACACAGCTATGGGTGGTCATTTTTCACTCATAATGAGGGCTCGTAGAGTGAGGAGTTGGGTCTCCAATGACTGACCTCCTGACCCGCTCACGTTTGTGAATGAGCAAAAGTTTGGGGATTGTTCAGGAATAGAAAATGAGGTAAGTGAGAGTGGATGAGTGTCAATGAAGCGTTTGCACAGTCTCTCAGCTGATGACAGGCTGGACTTCTGGTAAGCATCTCCATCAGTTAACAGTCAGCAAGGGAGTACAAAACAGTGAAGAGATAATGTGTGTTTATACAGGAACGCTGTAGCTAATCATTTCGCAAAGATGCTTTCAATGAACATGGATTGATAGCATTAAAGATAATAAACGCTCGTCTCTTAAAACTGGGGACCTGATGATGCAGCTGAGCCTGCTGATATCTCACATTTAGCTGCTGCAGCTTGCGTGCACGTAACCAATCTTGCTAAGTGCATTCATGTGGTCAAATTAAGGTAACATGACACTATAGAACCTAATGCAACCTAAAAGGAGCCCTAAATTAAGTTATTGGTAACCCTTCACATTAAACAATAATGCAAACACAAATACAAACTGAACCAAGTTGTTAAAATGCATCATTTCCAATGCATGGGGATACTTGCAACAAACAGCATTCAAATTTACATACAGAAAAAAGAAAGTGGTTTTCATCATATATATGAATGTATAATACATATATACGCTATATAAATAAATTGAATTGAATTGAATAATAAGTAATATTTGGTTATGGTTAGGAAGTGCCATCTAGCTCTCGCCATCCTACTACTGGAAAAGTCTCTGGTCATTTCTTGGCAACGTCACAACGCTGTGCAACACATCAATGATGATGAAAGTAACTCAAAGGGCTGGAGAGGAGCTCATGGCAGAGGAGGTTAAGAGAATAGGTAAGCTAATGAAGGAAGGGAAAATGAGAGTTATGGAGCAACAGAGAAAATCTCAGAAAGTGTCATAAAAGTGATGTAACCCCCTCACCTATGGGGGGATCTCCTAAGATAAAGAAAGAGTCATTTATCATCATTTTCATTCTCCTTTATTCTCCTTATACGTGTGCAATTGTGTGCAAATCTAAGGGCATCAGTTTGGCTGTAGTCCCAAAGAACAAAAACATGAGAAGAAACAAGTTCTTACCTTTATTAAGTGCTTGTTAACCCATTTTGTGAAGGTCTTCTTTTGTACTCGATCTCGTTCATCTGTAAAACAGAAAAACCGGTATTACATCAGAAAGAAAAGAAAAACAAAATGCAAAACATGAGCTGCAGCAGCTGCTTCACGGATGGATTCCCAAAACCAGATGTGTTGATAGTTTCTCTGGTTTCATCGAAAACTGAAAGAAGAAGACATCTCCAAGACACTAAAATCATTTTGCTTCTTTAAGGAGACACACATTTTGTCAGAAGGTAGAGAATGCCTCTGGCTGAATGTGTACCTCTGACTCAGGCCACATCAGAGCACATTCATTGTCTAGAAAATGATGTAATGTGTCACTCTATGACACTAATACCAGCTTGTTCTGGGAAAGAAACAACAAAGATTAAAGAAATCTTCACTCAAGTGTGGATACACGGCATGATTAGAGCATGGCATGGTATAACTATTAGAGGGTGTTGTTTCCCGACAAGAAAGAACATGGTCTAGGTGTGGAATACACCCACTAAAAACAACATACCAGCAGATAAGCACCTGGGGTTGTGTATTTGGGGAAAAAAAACAACCCCACAAGGTGAGTCATAAAACACTTATTATGGATGCAGTAGCTGGCCTGTTTCCAGCTCTAGAATATGATCCAGAGGGATTTACAAGATAGATTCATTCAACCGTTTTATTTTACCAGAATGACTTGGGTAACCAAACACAGCTTCATTACCAGCCTTCTCTGGCAATTATTGGCAACATAATGCCAGACTGGCCCACGAACGCAACACAAAGTCCTTGTTCTTATCAGGTTGAAGGGAGTGACTCGCTGACTGTCCTCACACAGACTCGCCCAGACAACAAAGGCAAAGGGCAGTGATTCAACGCCAACAAAGTTGGAACCTGGAGGCTATTTTTTTTTCCTTCAGTATACAGTCAGCAACTGCTCGTGTCATGGAGCTGCGTTACTATGGACACTACATGCAGACACAACTAACCCTCCATTTTCATTGAAGCCATTTGGAACAGAGTCTAAATATGTGATTCAGTGTTTTCTCATTTAAATTTATGAGTTGACAAAGTTATGAATTGTGAGTTTTGCTATGTAAATTTGTGAATTTAAAAAGTCGTACATTTTGTGTGTAAGCAGATGTGCACACAGGTGTCACATGTCTGCAAACCCAAACAGTGCATCACAGCATGTGACACCTGTTTATGATCCACGAATGTACAAAAGTCAGCAATAGTGCTGTAAAGTGCTGTAGCTTGGTATGTTCAACGAGGGATGGGATCAAGAAGGATTTTTCAGAGTATATGTATATTAGCACGTTTTTCATCAGAGGAAAATATATTACCTTCAACTTTACATTTAGTTTATTCTGACCTCATTTTAGATTAAGTTAACCAAGTTGGTCATATGAGGTGTGTGTAGTACCCCATGACTGAAAAATATGCAGACATAAAAAAAATAAAAATAAAAGAAATAAAAGACAACACAAAACAGATTATAAAAACAAATACCAGTACCATAAAAATAGGTTTTCAAAGTCATAAAGAAGATAAGCAGTCCTCTCTGTTGTGGGACTCAGGGGGTGTGTCTGCTGAGGAGGCTGACAGATCGTAGATCAGTTTAAATGAACCGTGCTAATCAAGAAAACAGAGTGGAGTTTGTTTTAACTGAGCAAAACAACAAAAACACAAGCTGCACATATGAAACACTTCATTTGCTGTGCAACTAATAACAGTAAAAACGGTGCCAGATTTTCTATCTTACACTTTTAAGATCTGGCCAACAATAGTATGGAGACAACTGGAGAGAGAGAGCGAGCAAATCCAGCTATGATGATGTATATTACAGAGTGTCTCCTCGTGTCTGCTTTCTGTTTTCATCCATAAAACTAAGCTGAAAAATGAGGAGTGTGTTGCTGGTATCCCCATCTCTCCATCAGCATAGCTCTACATAAAACCAGTCCTGTCATGGGGGTTCTCTCAGCAGGTGTGTAGTCCTCTGAACACCAGTAGAGTGTTGGGTCCTCATAAAATTAATCTATGGTTTGATACAGACACCAACATACACATCTGATAGCCACAATAGATATTTGTTAACTTTACTGTAAATTTCAGCTAAGATGAATCAATTTTTTAAGCTAATATGTATCATCTTGCTGCTTTTCAACTTTGCCATTTGGAAAATAAATATAGTTGAACAGGAACAAGTTTCAGTTCCCTGTAAGAATATCTAGCAACATTTACCACCACAACCTCTCCAACTTCTGAAAAACAGTTTTTTGTTTTGCTTTGTTTAATATATTGCTTGGCACCAGCCACTGCTTTCAGTGGCTTTCGGTGCTAGCTGAGCAATCCATGATTCATAGAAAAAAAAAAAAAAAATCAGTGGTGAAGTCTGAGTTTGAAGAAGAAGAAAAAAATAGCATCTTGAGAAGTTTCATTGGAAAAGGGAAGAATAATCTGAATGAATAAATGTATCATTCATTCTAGCAACAGCTGCAGACAAACAGACTGTAGCCACAGTGACTCAGTCGCTGCGAAACATGGAACTTGTGAATGAGCTTCGCTGACCAATGCAAAGAGAGGACCCTGCTGATGCACTAAGGGGGAGTATCCTCCTTTAGGTCACTCTGCTGTGACAAAGTTGACCAGAGTAACTGTATTTCTGTCACATATATAGGAAATAATCATGCAAGCTTCTAAAAAGAATAAAAGCACCACTAAGATTTAAATACACCTTATGTTAAACGTGCTGAACAATCAAGCGTCTACATAAACCTTTTAAGTCTCCTGTAAACAAATATCTGCAATATGAGCGCTTCTCTTAATCCTTCCTGGAAAAAAACCCTCCCTCTTCTTGCCAGTGGCATATGCAGGTACAAACAGATCAAAGCTTGCAGTCAGGCTATTTTCCATTAAGTGCAACCATACTGGTACCTTTCCTGCCGTCCGTTGCCTTCAGCATCCCTTGGTAATAACCTTCATCTGAAGGTGTCCGCTCTCTTCCCAGGCTGTCCGTAGAGAAATTTCTGTATTTCTGCTGCTGAAAAGTCATTTTCAGTGTTTGCCAACTAACAAAATGATAATCTTAATAATAAAGTATCCGTGATGGCCTCCCGCTTGGTTAAAGCTTGAGCTTTTCTTGCTTCTATCCTTGTCTTTAAACCTTCAGTTTGTCCAAGAGTGTGCAGTCCTGTGGCCACAATCCACTAAACGCTTCACAAACCTATGATTTCTCTCCCTTTCTATCCTCTCTTAACCTCCACACTCCCTCCTTGGTTTCAGCTCTGCCCTTCTTTTTTCCGCCCTGTTTTTTTTTCTTCTCCTTTTTCCTTTCTACCACTCACTGTATTCCTTTCAAAGCTAATGGTGCCTGTGGGCTATGAAGTCTGGGCCTGTCCTTGTGTGTGATGTTAAACTGTGTATTTAGTGGTGGTAGTGAGTGGAGGACAGTGTGTGGGTAGGGCTACAGACACACCTCTTCCCTTTTGCAGTGTGAGGAGAGGAAGGAGGAGTGGCGGGTAACGACGGGGTGTGGTAACCTGCGAGGGTTATCGCTTTAAGAACTTGCTCAAGAAAAATCGACACATGAGCTGCGTTGCAGGGTGCTATAAAACGTCAAACGTTGGGCCTGTTGGATTCATGCTTTACATTAGTTGGAATGGCAGTTAAATCAACAAATTAAAATATATTAACTTCAAATAAAATATGTACAAGAGGTGAAAAGAAAGTAAAATGAGATATCACACCTTCACATACAGATGTGTTTGCACATCCCAGGTGAATCATTTCCTAGTCAGTCTTAGTTAAACAATTCTCATCAGGGAAAAAAAAGGGAGGGGACAGGAGATGAGACAGTTTTGGGAGGAGCTGGGGGATCTGCAAATTTGTTGTAAAGCTGCTAAACATCTGTAATATGAATTAGTTATATACAATTTTTTTCCACTCATTTCAGTAGCAAATCATTGAGAGTATTTCATGAATAATGAGTTGATTGGGTTCAAATGGAAGATCATCCAGCAGATATTTCCTCTTCCTGAAGTTCAGTGTTGGGTATGTTTATCAAGAGACTCCACTTTCACTGAGCACCTTCATAAAACCCGCCTGGACAAGTGCATGTCCTTCCTCAGCTACGGCCTGATCCTCCAGCCTCTGGGTGCTTATGCATCTCATTCCTCCACCCTGTGTCATCGCAATATGAAAGACATCAATAAAAGAAAAAAAAGATCTTCCTGCACACACAGTTCTCAGCACAACCTGCCCGAACATGAAAATATCAAATGTGTCAGTGCGAGTGAATCCAGGTACACCTGAGCGTGTGTGTGTGTGTGTGTGTGTTGGGGTGTTGACTCATATTGAGCAACATTTGCAAATTTGGAGACACACCTTTGTAGTGCTACTATGTCTAGGCAAGCTGGGGAATTAAGGTGCGGTATGTGGGCATGCAATTACATTAGAAAAAGAGGAAACAAACTCTACCAAATACTGAATTTAATACCGACAGGATTTGTTTGTAAAATACATGTGGCAATTCCAATTTAATAGCTGTTATATTTCAGGTTTTACTGAGTACAAATGGCTTTTCATTTCCTAAAGCAAAACTGAAATGGCAACAGTAGAAGGTAAATAAGACCACAACGGCAGTGGAACATACACCTACCCGAGTTTTTCTTTCTAAACCTCATGGGAAACACTAGAAGGGGACTCGAACAGGAATGGCCTATGGTGCACAACGTTTGGAACATCTTAGTCATGACATCGCTCCTCCAAAGAGGAGACATATCATTAAGTTCTCAACATGCTTATTACTCTGCTCCCTCGTGTGGCTTCATCAAAACCAGATGGAACTCAAGCTTTTTATAAGAGCAGTGAAAGTGCAGAGAAGATATGGGCAGGAAGTGTTTTCTTTTTAAAGTTTGAGTTTGGACTTTTTGTTTTCTTTTTCTTTGAAAAAATAAAAAAGGAACTGGCAGGTATGTTGCTCTTTCATGATAACTGATGAATCTTCTTTTCGTACTGGTTGTTCTAATTGTTCTAATGTTCTGATCCAATCAGAAGCTTCAAAACTACAGAAACAAAAGCAGATGCTAAACGCTTGTTCAAAGGTGAACCCAAGTGAACTTTGTAAGCCTCTGAATATTTTGTCTGGCACCCTGCCAGAGATCAATCTTTTGTTTTTTTAACTAGCTGATAGATTGCTATTTAATTTATTTATTTATTTATTTTTTAAACACACTTGTCTCTGTGTGACACACCACTGGATTAAAACGTTTAGTTCAAAGTAGTTAATTACTAGCAGGCCAAACTAAGATGTTGGGCTCATTTTAGACTGCCACAGCGAGCACACTACCACAACTATGCTTTCATTCTCAACAGCTAGCTTACTTACTTGCTTACTTACTTTCAACTCTACTGTTACATTTAGCATAAACAGGCATGACTGTCCTGCAAACAGACACATTCTGGCCTCATCTGGACAGTTTAACACTTCTGGTTCAGTTACGAGTGACATTGACGTGAATCAAAAGCAATCAGCAGTTTTGACATGAACAGTAAGAGCTGTCACGGCTAGCCCTGAACCAAACATGAAGAGAATGCTAATTTAGCCACGGCTAAAGGATCCGTGTGTACTACATTTAGGTTTGCCAAACTAACCCTGAATCAACCGCACCATAGAAGGCTAAATGTGGGCCAAAGAAAACTGCAGATCGGGCAAATGTTTTATTATTGTCTGGGACTTGAAGTACATATAAAACTGTTTTTCACAAAAGTGTATAATACATGTGTTATAGACGGAGCTACATGGGCTGACTAGAAGAAAAAAAAAAAGCAAAGTTCATCCTCTTTCACTAGTAACATCGTGTACACTACTGGTCAAAAGCTTTAGAAAACCCAGTTTTTCCACTTATTTTTGTTTACAATTATGCTGATTGATGTCTCATTACTCCAAAATGAAAGCATAGAACAAATAAACAACTGAAGTTAAAAAAAGAAATCATGGAGTCAATCTATAAACCATCTCTTGGTTTATAAATTGATTAATAAAAT
>JBAMYA010000008.1:1524978-1591260 GCA_037176975.1 Arrhamphus sclerolepis
CTCTGGGTTTCTCAAGCGCCTAGAGATGACTTGTCGTAAATAGGCGCTATATAAATAAATTGAATTGAATTGAATCTTTCCTGATAGTGTGGCTTCATTTCTACGACGAAGCTAAAATCTGCCTGTTTGGGTCCAGGGTTCCTTCTGTTTTCTTTACAGTCTCTGTTCTGTGTTTTGTTTAAAACTGGCTAGCTATTTAACTGGGTTACTGATTAATTGGGTTGGCTGAATAATCAAGCCAGTGACTGGGCATTTTTAAATATCCAGCTGCTTTACAGGCAGGCACATCTGTCGTCAGCCTCGTGTTGTCAAACATGTCACACCGCTCCACGTTTTAGTCAATAAAATGTATTGTAAAGTTTGTTCAGTAAATGCTTCTTAAAATTAAGCGATTTCCTGCATAGTTTTTAAACTGTTATACATTATTGTATGAAAAGGAAACAAGAAAAGTGGCATCATAAAGCTGGCTCCATCAGCTTCTGATACGCCATCACAGAGGAACCCACTTCTGTTGACCTCCAGCTTTGCTATTTTACCGTCATGGCTTCAGGGTTAGGGTGTGTGTTTATCCTCAGTCCCCACGTCTACAAGTATACGTAATGCTTTGCCTCCTCTTGTCCTCAATGGTCCATCTGTTGCAATCTCTTGTTTTTTTCCTTCTTTTGTTATCGTGATTCTGTTACATTTGTATCTCTTTCTGAGACCAGGAGTTCCTGCAAATACTTATAATGAATATTGTGTAATGTACCTTGAAGTATGACTGGTACATATATATGTATAATTTTGGTTATTTTCATTAAATATTGTGCCACTTATTGAGCTTATTTTCACAAAGAGACATTTGGAAATGTCTCACTGTTCCAGGGTAGGGACAGTGATTGCCAATGTTAACAATGTCTGTGATAAGAGGGTGTTGGTTTACAAAAATGGAAAGTTGTTTAGTACTCCTTTCCCAGCTGTGTGCAAAGTAGCCAACACCCATTTGACTAGTCTACCTCATTCAGAAGATACTTTACAATATAAAGGATAACTGATATGCAACGTTTGCTGTTCAATAAAATAACCGTAGCTTGACTGCAACTATTCTGCGAACTGATTCTTTGTTTTCATTTCCATCACCTTCTTTACAACTATAGTTTCATTAACCTGTATGGACATAATCTTTTTTTTTTTTTTTTTTTTTAAAGTACGATGGGAGTAGAAGAGGCCATTTGATGCTAATCTATGCCATAATTCTTTTCGCAATCTAGAAATGATGATAAAAATCAGTCTGGCATAAAATCAAACAAACAAAAATAAAAATATTGTCAGATACTGCAAAACTGATATAATTTGGAAAAGATACTATGATATAAAATTGATATGATTTTTCTAGAGTAAATACATCACATCTGTGGAAACGACAGGAACACAACTTTCATGTCCATACATGCAGCTTACTCGTCCCAGATGGGAGACACATTTGGCCATAACTTTTAACATTTGGCATTGATGGGTGAATTATGACACTGGCAACTGCTTTGTGGGCCAGATGTGTCCCAACATCCACAAACAGGGTTAAACTTGAGCTCTGGCATATGTTGTAAGAGTCATATGTGACCAAATTTTCATAGTTTTGACTGTTGTGAGGGCGAGACGATGACAAAGTGAAGAACCGGACCATGTCTGGGGATGAGCGACTGAGTTTAAACAGTCACTTTGAGTCAATGCTGTTAATCAAGGCCAAACGGCAGATGTGGACCATTTTTCAACTAAACGCTATTCATGATGGATCATCAATATTTTCTTCACAAGATGACCTGTAGTTCAGGTCTCCAGAACCTTTCCACGAACTGAAGCAGCACCAACGTTAGCAGCAGCACTTAGACATGAATGAAACACTTTCATAGTTTTCTTTACATCTTAACTGCATTAATGGAAAAAAACAAACAAAAAAACAAAAAATGTCAGAAAAGTTTTATTTCAATTTGAAAATAAAACAAAAATCAAAAATAAAATAAGTGGCGCTTCAAAGAGAAGCCAAATAAATGAATCCCTTTTATCACGTTAAATTCTTCCTTTCAGATGAAGCAGCAGCTTTATACCTCTTTAGGCTAAATGATTTATATATTACCAACTAATTCAACTATATGTTGCTGTGCTTTGGAATTAAAATAAATAAATAAATAAATAAAGAAACTGGCTGCACTCTCTTTAAAAAACTGGATCCCAAGTGTGACTAAATGGTTGGAGCCCGGATGCTAGCTGTAATTAAATCTAAGTTGAGCCATTATCTGACTTGTGAGATATTTATGGTTTATTGATTTACTGATTATCTGACACTCATCTGTGACCAACTCTGTCTCAGTTCAAGCAGCTGCTTCAGACCACACGCTGCCATCTGCATTGTTGATTAATCAGTCATTTCTGGAGAATAGAGCATTGTCCAATAAAACAATCACTGGATTATTATCCTCACACATTTCCTTTGATAGTTAAAACAAAACAGTCATTGTAAAATCATTTGAAAGTGTGGGAAACAGCGTGTTATCAGTGTGTAATATTAATTTATAATTCTTGTTGTAGTTTCACCCAAAACAACAAATGCTGTCCGCTGTGTTTGTATTGTGCTGGTCGACAGCAGCTGGTCGTCATTTAACTGAGATCTGAAATAGCTCAGGCCGACACACTTGGCCGTCCCTCTAACACGCACGCACAAAGTAAACAAAGAATGTTAAATAAAATGCAACCATCATTCAGCAGTCAATGATTGTTGTCTATCTGACATCAAAGTAGAGAAGGAGGGGTGAACTCGCCCACTTCCAGCAACAAAAGATGACATGAACAAATAAAATAGGAAAGTAAAGGGCAGCCAACTGGATCAGCTCATAATTCAAGTCAGTTACATTGTGGACAGGTTTAAATATGGAATACAACCTGTGCAGCAGAAGGTTCCTGTTTATTGAATGTGAATGTGTGTGTGCCTCTGGCCCGTCTATCGGCTCCATTTGAGACCACAACAAGTTTTCACACTGCGCTTTAGCCAAAGGTACGCCGACAGTCTGCGGCCAGGCCGACAAACGCAGTTAGACACAGACAGACACACACCGCAACCTCATGCTGGTAACCTACCAGGTATTATCTTCATCTAAGTGACAGGACAGAGGAAGAGGAGGACGAAGGTGAAGAAATGGAGAGCTGGAGGGGAAATGAAAAGCACAGAAGAGGCTCCAGTTTGTTTGCGGCGAAGCGCCTTGTTTCTCCCTCGAGTTTTGACAGGCTGTGCCTGCTGCTTGGATCCGTCAGCCTGGTCTCCCGTCGTCAGGGGAGGAGGGACCACAAGCCAAGCCTCAGGAAGGGGCAAAGTGAGGGGCACGGAGGGCTGTGGGGGTGGGCAGGCGTGGGAGGGGGGCTGACTGAGGACTATAAATATCTCGTACAGCCAGATGATCGCAGTGTGTCACAGTTAGTAACTGATGGAAGTGCTCTGACGGGACGCTAGGCTACAAGTGCCCCCCCACAGACACTAGCAGACCACCCCTCCCTCTCCATCTCTGTTTCTCTCTCTCTCTCTGCTTTTTCTTTGATGATGGTCACAGGTCAAATCTTTGACAGTAGGTCACAGTCAGATCTCATAAGAGTATAAATCTATAAAACTAAATTCGTAACTTAATTAGTGATCACAGAGAACACTGCAGTCACATCTGTAATTCTACATTTCCTGCTGGTGGAAATGTTTTCACTCTTAGTTTTAGTGGCATGCTGGTTGGCATTCCTGCCTCCCAGGTACAAGATTTCTGGTTCAAGCCTCAGCTGTCGCCTTTCTGGGTGGATTTTACATGTTCTCCCTGTGCTTACGTGAGTTTTGTCCATGTTAAGCTAATTGCTGATTCTAAATTGCTCGTGGACATGATGGTGGTTTTTCATCTGTATATGTGGCCCCTGTTATAGACGGACCCTGTGAACCTGAGCAGGAAAAAGCGAGTGGGTTTGAATGGATGGATGGATGGATGGATGGACGGATGAGATAAACTGATCATGATACAATGGCAATTTGGAATGCCACTGGTTTTCTAGATTTATTTAACATAACATTTGATCCGATCTATATCTAAGTCACATTTCAAGGCCAAATCATGATTCTCCCACCACCGTACTTCACCATTAAATCGTATCCTTCTCAAATAGTTCAACTTCTGTTTCTCCTGCGGTGTACTGTCATGAACTTTGTGTTTACACAGTGACCTACTAACTCTGTTCAGTAGACTCCTCCTGAACAGAAGTTCCAGAAGTTTGCTAGTTCCAGTTGGGTTCTTTACCTCCTATGTTGTGGCTTTGGAGTCAGCTTGGCCAGGGTCTACAAGCAGTAGCAACAGCACTAAATTTAGCCCAATTTTTGATGATTTGTGTAACTGCAGACTCACTGATATCTAAAAACTCTGGCATGACCATGATGACTGTACAGTATTATCATTAATTGAACATTATTTCTTTGATTACAGCTGCTGAGCGATTATTTCATTTGGTTTCCTTTTTGTTTATTGTCAAATAAGCTAAACTATTTTAAGAAAGGACATATTTCTAATGAAATATCACATATCAGTATCTCTTCACAGAAACCCGTCTATGGTTCACATCAGCAGATTCCTATGCAAGCAAATTTAAAATGTTTGTCTTTCTCCAAGCAGAGTGGCTCTAAACCACACCTCCATTCATTGATTGGACTTCAGGTGTACAAATGTATAACACAAATGAGCTTCTTTACTTTTTCCTTTAAAATTATGAATGTGTGTCGAGTACATACAGTAATAGATCATATTTGTGTGTTATCGGCTGAAGCACGTTGTCTTTGTCTTTGACACTATCAACTATATTCTGGACCATCACAGGGACAACAATTGGCACCGATAAAACTGAAAGCTAACACTGATTGCACATTTGCTAAATCAGACCAGACTCTCAGGGGTTTAGAGACAGACATGGCTGGATCATTCAGAGTTCATCCCCTGCTGCTTTTGGGATCTACGGTAATGCTTCACATCCTCTAAATATAGAAAGTTCTCGTATACATACGGATTTGTGGATTGTAGTGTTGACATTTTGCCCCACTGCTCTGCAGTACTAAAAGCCGTTGGACCCAGCGGCTGGCTTTTCTCACTGGAACAATGCTGCTATAAATGGACCTCTTATGGTGAAATTAAAAGCATCTCTTCAGAGAAAATTGTCAAGGAGAATTAGGATGACAAGGAATGCATCCATTAACATGCTTATGTGAAGCATTCACACTCCTCTCAAATCAGCAGGCACTTAGAAAACACCATCATTCACATTACTTAGTTGAACGATATTCTTAGGTTGCATCTATATGGGGGCATACCTCTGGTCTCACCCTTCCTCAATATAGTGCTAGTAATTATGCTTTGTAAACACGGCTCTGCTAGAAAGCAGCTGGTGAGATATCTCTGGAGAATTTAAGGCATAAAATAATGGTGAAATGCAAGGAAAAACTTTAAAATGGAGCTAAAACATCCTACAGACTGCTAAATGTAGAGGGTTAGGAAAATGGATAGTTTTCTCACGAAGCTGGAGTGGAGTTAGTCAGCCTCTTTAAAATGGCTCAACATGCATCCTGGGAAATGACTAACGTCTCAACTATCCTGGCCAAACCCTCATTATATTCCACATGTTATCGATCACTCTGGGGTTTGGTCTTTCGTGAGTTAACTGTTAGATTGCTGAGCAGAGTGCCATTAAATCTGCTACTAAACCGAACACGCCAGCACAGCAGTTCAAAGTGGAACGAGATTATTATATTGTGCTATTCATCCAGACACTGAAACAACTTCACAACTTGGTTCAAATAAGGAGACTGATTCTTTTTGTCTGAAAGAATAATTCCAGACAGCAGACAAATCTGGGCCTAATCTGGGCGACGTTTGGCACATATGGTTCAGTTGTTATTGACAAGCGCTATGTGGGCCAGATGGATCCCAAAGTTCATAAACCGAACCAAACATGAATTTTGATATGCTAATTTGGACATGGGATACAGCAAGTGGTGTGAGGGGCAGGCCAAAGCCCCACCCCCCCCCCAGCCCCCACGAGGAATTGGGCCATAGCTGGTATGTGGCTGAGCTCAACACTCTCCTTGATTTAATACTGCCAAAGTGAAATGTGGACCAAAGAAAACGTCAAATACGGGCCAAATTTGGGCCAAGCATTCTTTGCCATCTGGGATTGCTGAAGCCTGAAAGCATCGAAGGTTGTAATCTCAGGTTTCATTCTGTGTTTGTGTCCCAGTTTGCGAAATGTAGACCGATATGTTCTGACTCTCTCAACAAAATATTAGAAGTGACTTCACAGGTGCAGTCAGCAGTAAAAGATAGGACACAGTAGCTAAGGTCACTCACTTTGTTTTGGGCAAAACATCAGTGTTGGCCAGAAGCCGGAACATCAACATGAGATTCTGTTTAAACTGCCAAATCCCAACACAGCCTATGTGAGTTCATAGTCATTCTGATTATTTTATTCTAAAAGATCAGGCTCTGTATCTTGGGAACGTCCTCTATGAGTCACAGCTTTATAATAATGAAAGGCACAAAGCTGCAGCACACTGAGGGCTGTTTGTTTACCAATCACACAAGTATGCACCAGCCATGAGTTCAAGGATGAAAATATGAAGGATCTCAGAGGCATGTCAGGGGTTGTTATTTAGATTATCTGCCTCTGGTGCCATGTGTGGACAAAGCCTGTCTAGTTCGTCTCAAATTGTAAAACATATGTTTAAGCACAAAGCTGCAGACTGCTTCCATTCAGGACAGGCCACATGTAACGACAAAGACTACTTTTGAAACATAACCCTTCCTAAAAAGCCCCTGATTTGAAAGCAAGATCTTTGTGGCCAAAAAGAAAAAAAGGTAATCCTTTTCTTCTTCCTGTTTTTCATGTCAATGGTAAAAAGCAGCAGATAGAGACAGAAAAAAGCAGACATGCCAAACTAATTTTTACCTGGGCTGAACTGACATACCAAGAATACCATGTAGTCTAAAAGTAACGTCTCTGCAAACCACCGTCCTGTCTAGCACTGCATCACATGGTGAAGACTGGAAATGTGTTCAATTAAAGTTTTGTGTTTTATTTTTTATTAATAAAAAATCAAAAAAGAAAAAGAAAACATGTTGCTTTTTTCAATTTTTGAAGTCCGCATTGCATTTTCATTAAACCGCTCTTACTGCACTTGTTTTTAGTCCGTGTGACGCGTGGAAGTGACTCACGGACAGCAGATGTCAGCAGTGCACTGCTTCATCTGCATCTGAAAACATCACACTTTCACCAAAGCTCTTCAGTCAGAGATAGAAGTCCAAACTTTATGAACGCTCATCATTTCAATTATTCATGCAAACCCCATGTTTTTTTAATTCTTTTACAGCCACTAAAATGCAGCTCTGTACAGTTTATGAGAAAATTTATATTTCTGTGTACGCGACCAATAAAGTTTTTCTCTCACCACAGAGGGGACTAATTTTTCTGATGAGCAACACAGATTGAATCAAGGAGCCACGCTGCTAATTGAATCCAGATCCGCTGTCATGTGCGGATCCAAACACACACACCCATAGAGCTGCGAGTAACCTTTTCCAACTTCCTGACTCTTTGTCTGTTGCTCACACCCACAACAGAAACACCCATGCAAACTCCTTCCTCTATACCCATGGACAGCCACAAAAATGCAAATGACAGCTCAAATAACAACTTAATCCACTTCCAAAAGTGAAATAGCTGCCACATGAACATGAGTCATCATTTACTTTGTATAAAAGTCATTCAGGCAACTTTACTTTTCTAATGCAGCAAAAGAGGTCAGCATATAATGTTATCATATCGCCTGCATTACTCCCAGACCATGCCGCCCAATAGCTGTGTGCAAGTGGCATGCTTATCTCTAATACCTGACAGACAGAGGAGAGGAGGGAAAACAAGCTGAGAATGTAACCCAGAGCCAAGAACACTGTATTACTGGAGCAAAGTGGAGAAAGGCTCCCAGAAGCACCACACCCCCTTCTCTGAATGCAACTGTAACTCATGCACAGCCATCTCTGCAGGGACCGGGCGAGCCTGAATCTTAGAAAACTGCCCCACCTTGTTGGACTGACAAGCAGGTCTACATAATCCGATTGGCCAATGCTCAGCAACGTCCACAGAGATTACTGTTCTCAAACAACAGTGTGCAAAGCTTAATTCATTACCAAACAGAAATGGGATCCCCCACCCTAAAAAGTGTTGTCTTTTGCAACTAATGTAAAAGGATCGAAATCGACTCCTTCCCTAAAATTTTGAATGTAATTTACATCTGAGGAAGGAATGCTTGGAATCTAAAATAGAGCTACAGATACTTCATCTGTTTCGACACACACATGAGTAAATCACAGCCACATGCAACTGCGCTCTTCTCGTCCTCAAACTGAAACTATTCCTAAAGAGAGACTGTTTCCAGAACACAAAACACAGCCTCTGTAATGTGCAACTCCAAACCATAAACTGTAATCAAACCATCCTAAATAACAACGTAGAAGCGGAGTCCACAGAATAGGGATGTTATTCGCAGGGTGAAACAGTATAAATACATGATAGTCAGGAGCGAAAATGATAATAGGGCTGTCATCAAATACTCTACCCAAGACCTCCCACACAAAGAAAGGTGGGAATCTGAATGCAAGAGCAACTGCACCACGTGTGCAGAAAGATTAGGGCAGGACAGGAAGTAAGAAAACTCAAACAAACCTTCAACAAAGTTAGGCCAGGTCTTCTCCTCTGGCTCCTCAAGTGAGTGGTCCCAGTCGGCTTCAGGTGAGGCTCCCTGCACGATGACCCCTCCTGCCCCTGCCAGCAGAGCTCGCTCTATGGCGAGCTCTTCCAGAACATCCAAGTCCAGTTCCTCTTCCTCCGGCTCAGGCTTCACAGGTGGAGGAGGCGACTGCTCCCCAGCAGCATCAGGACTAATGAGCTGCTTCACTTCAACTATCTCTTCCACCACAACAATTTTCCTCTTCATGGCGGCCTCGTCTGTGTCAGATCCTTCACACTCACAGGTGTCAGCCAGGTGAGGCTGGTCAAGCTGGGCTCCGGGTGTGGCAGTAGCAGAGGGTGTGTCCTCCTCTGTGTCCCTATCCTCCTCTTGCTCCTGCTTTAAGGCCTCAGAAACAGAGAGCCCTTCGTCTGTGCTGCGCTCTGCTGCCTGAGCGGCCAAATGTTGTGCAACTATGGGAGGCTCCTCTTGCTTGACGAGAAGGCTGGCCCGTGCCTCAGCTGCCTCTGCTGGTACTGCTGACGCTAATTCTCCGGCTGCGGGTGCTTCCCTCACAGTGGAAGATGTTTCTGGTTTCGGAACCTCCCGTTTGATTTTTTCTGCAGAGAGCTGTGCTGGCTCCACCTCCCCTTTGTCTGCTGGGGCCTCAGAGAGCACAGCTGCTGCCTGCCCGACTTCCTCACTGCACATTCTTTCAGGAGTCATCTTTGGAGGAACTTTAGTTTCTGTCATTTCAGAGGCCACAGCAGGGCTCTCTTTAGCTGTGGTCTTGTGTACAATTGTTATGCCAGTGGATGGCAATGTTTCTGCTTCAGGGAAAAGCACAGGCTTTGTGTTTATTGTTTCTGAATCTGGTGACTGCTTAACCTGCTTTTTCCCTTTCTTTTTTCCCTTTGAGGATTCATCTGCAGCTTTGCCTGCACTTATCTGGGATATCGTCTCAGCAGCAGGTTTCTGAGGCTCTAACATTGGACCAGGGGGTTTCTCCTCAGATTTAGCATTTGCTTGCAGGAGCTCCACTTGATTTATTTTCTGTTCCGTCATTGTTTCCACTTTCTGACTTTTCTCAGATTTCACTTGCTCCATGTGGGGCAACATTCCTTTTAACTCGCCCTTGGGACATACTGGTCCCTGTGTAATCTCGCTGATGTTGCTGTCTTCAGGCTTAACTTTTACTTGCACATCCACTAGGGGCACTACAGAGGCCTCTTCCAATGGTGTTGGTAGAGTCTTTGCTTTATCTAGATCCTCCCTCTGCTTCCCATCAGTCTGTTTAGGGATTTCTTTAATATGGATGTTTTTACTGTCCAAAGCATTATTTTTCTCTGATGTCTTCATGGAGGCAGACACAGTTACAGGCTCTGAGGTAATAACAGGTGTAGGTTGGGTGGTATTTTCTGCCAATCCCTCGTCTTTAAAGATTTCTTCCTTCTCTGTTTTTGACTGAGGTGGCTCTTCAGCATTGGTACTGCTTGATTTCTCAGCTGGAGATTTCTTTTTCTTTCTCTTTGATTTTGATCTTCCTCCAACTTCTTCTTTGGTATCTTTCATCTCTTCGATGACAGCAGTATTTTCTGCAGATGGAGAGGACTTGGATAATTCTTGCACAATTTCAGAGCCCTGTACTGAAACTTTAGGGGCCTCTTTATCTTGCGGTACTGATTTGTCTTTCTTGACATGTGGAATTTCCTTCGCAGTAGTTTTTGCCTGTTGTGCGATCACCTGTGTTACTGGAACATCCCCTG
Source organism: Arrhamphus sclerolepis (assembly GCA_037176975.1). Taxonomy (NCBI): domain Eukaryota; kingdom Metazoa; phylum Chordata; class Actinopteri; order Beloniformes; family Hemiramphidae; genus Arrhamphus; species Arrhamphus sclerolepis. The sequence continues at coordinate 1,535,509 of JBAMYA010000008.1, forward strand.
TGGCAGGTTTACCACCGTCTGCATTGACCTGAGGTGCAGAGTCTGTCATAGTACCGTTGGTCGTTTTAATCACTGAAGATTTCATAACTGTTGTCATTTTCACCGGCACTTGATCCGTTTTGGGCTTTTTTGTGAGATTCTCTGAGGTTTCTTTAGCAGGACTTGGTTCTTTATTCATTTGGACTCTGGAGACCGCTCCTGCTTCAATAGTGGCCCCCACTGTTTTCCTTGTACTGCTCTCTTGTTTGGGGTTGCTGCCATCCTGAAATATTTTGGCAGGTTTTTCTGACTGCACTGAGGCTTGGGTCTTCATATCTGCGGGTTTTATTGACTCCTCATTAGCTTTTTCTTTTTTAAGCTTCCCGTCTTTGACATCTTTGACAACAGACTTAGTGCCGACAGGTGTGGTACTGACAGCAGGTACTTTACAGGTCTCCTGAGCAAATTCCACTGTAAGAACTGGTTTTGGCTTCACTTCATCATCTACTGCTTTAGCTGCTACACTAATCTCTGAAATCTTTGATACTGCAACACCTGCAGCTGCACCAAGAGCAGCCACAGATAATGGCAGGGCTGTCGTGGAGGATGTCGCCGTAGTCTGTGATGCATCCTGTTTCAGTGATGATGGTTGTACAGGAGCAGAAGTTGCCACCTTTTCCTTGGACCGCTCCTGTGGCACCATTATCTTCTCATTTCTCAGATTAGACTCCTGGGGAGGGAGTCTTCTCATGTGGTTTTCCTCCACTGACATTGATTCCCTGTTGAAGCTGGTTCCCCTTCTGTAAAGCGGCTGATGCTGGCTCTCAGCCTCAAATGATGTTTTTGATCTGGCCTGATCTCCAGTTACTGGGCGACCCCTGAACCTGGGGATATTATAAGAAAAATTATCACGTTCTTCAGGCCCCATCATCTTAAAGCGGTAACCTTGACGCTCAGCCAGCGCTTCCTGGCTCTCTGCTTCACCTCTGCGTCCTGGTTTGGGAACATAAGATGTAGGACCTTGGACAGATTGGACCCTTGCAGCACGGTGGGCAATGGCCAAAGTGGCTGCTGGTTTCCTGATCCTCTGCAAAGAGGCTGGAATAATCTCAGTGGGCAGGTGGAGGTAGTCACGCAGGTAAACAATGCCTTCGTTGGTCAGGTACCAGTAGAAATGTCTCCATGCAAATGTCTCCTTCACATAGCCTCTGGACTTCAGAGAGCCCATGGCACGGATTACTTGCAGGTTGCTCACATCTTGTACTTCAGGGTGCTTGATCTGAGGCCGCTTGTCCTTCTTGGCCACCATAACACCATCTCTAAACAAGACCTCATAGATAGCTCTAAGCTCCCGCATGGGCATCAGCATTCCAGCAACCATTGTGCTTTAAATCAGCAATACAAAGTCACAACATCAAATGAAATGAAACTAGAGCGTCTCAGGTCTTACGGTTGGAAAGAATCCAGTAATGAAACCTGTTGTCACGTGTTGAGTTGAATTTGAAAGTTTTCCTTACTGTCCGTAGTTTGTGCTCCTTGTTGATCCTTCAGTTGTTGTATATGAAAAAAAAGAAAAAAGAATATTCCTCTTTTAAAGAAAAAAAACAAAAGTCAAATGTACGCTGCCCCCCCTTGCATTCAGGGTGGTAGGGAATGAAGAGTCTCTGTTCGGCCGAGATGGCAATGACAGAATGGAAGAGAGGCAGCGTGTGCGAAAGAGTGAGGGAGGGAGTGAGCCACACTTCTCTGTCCAGCTCCACCTACCTTCTGCCTCCTATTCTTAGGAAAAAACGAGCATGGAAAAAAAATCTCACTAAGTAAATAAAAGGGGAGGAAGTAAAGAGAGAGAAAAAAAGTGTCTGCAATAAGTTTACTGAAATAAAGACTGAGCAAAGTCAAATGAGAGCTGCTAAAGATCTGTACAGAGTGCACAAGCACATGTTCTGTAGCTCTGTGACTTCTACAGACACCCACCCACCCTCAAGAGCACACGCCCCTCAACTTAACACACACACACACACCTCTCAATGCCGACATACACCTCTGGTGTGTCATACACGCTGGTCCAATGAGTGTGTTTCACGGAGATTAGTTATGAGAATGATACGCCCAGCTGGCATACTTCCATCCTGTCCTGGATGCCCTGAAGCGACAGTCTGGATACGCAGGCAGGACTACAGTATAAGGTGTCCAGTTTTACACATTTCCTGATCAGGTATCACTGAACTCTTACACTACACAGAAGGTGTGGTGTACAGATCTGATGACACTTTCAGCTCATAAATGATGGTGACATTTGAGGAGAAAGTGTTTAAATCTATAAATGTATCCTCAGGGGGTAGAAACATTTAGCAATTATTTTTCATTAACACGCTATGAAAAGACATGTCCTGTTGAAAGTTTTTCCATAAATAATTTCACTTCTTAGTTTTCATAAATGTGTTATTTGATGTGTCTCAGAGCCACCAAGTAAAGAAGACTACATAAACTCTTCAGTATTTCCGCATGTCGCTCATTAAAGTGATGCAAGCGGCTGTAAAGCACCCTGGAGTTACGTTGCTGCTTCACGCAGCTAACATTAGTGCTCCTAGACCCCAACCAAGAATCTGCTTTGCACAACTATATAAAGAACTGTGCATTATAGCTAACCTTTTCTGCTCTCCCTGGAACATGATATCAGATTTCTTTCCCTAGATCACTTCTCTCTTCGTACATCTGTCTCCTTTTCGTCTCTCAGTGTCACAGAAAGTGTCCTCTCGCAGCCAGGAGAGCTGGAAAGGAAACTGACAACTGCTGCCGCTCGGAGCAGAGGAGCACATGGTCACTCATCCCACTGAGCAGGCTCGGATCCACTGAGCAGCAGTGTTAGACAGCGGCCCGTTCAAGCGTGGTGATCTACTTGTAAAATTATAGCGGTGGCGAATGAGCCACAGAGAGATGATGCATTTCCCCTGCTGTCTGAAACCACTCTATTACATGTACGTCCAGTGGTGGAAAACTGTTTTGCTTTTATTTGCCATGGCAACAGTTAAACGAAGTAAGCCAAGTCTGAGTCAGCCACATATCCGCTTTTAGGGCTGCAGAGAGCATAAGCAGCTGGACCAAGTTGTCATTTGGGGAAACATTATTTGTAAGCTCATAAGCCGAATGGTCCCCTCTCTGCTTTAGTTTGGAAGATGCAACCGTCCATGATTTCTAAAAAGAATTTCAAATTGCCATTCATCTCACCACAGGACAGCTTTCCACTTTGCTTCAGGCCATTTTAAACAAGATTTTGTCTGGAAAATATGGCAACGGCCATGGATCATGTTCAATTATAGCTTATTATTTTGCGTTATAAAGCCTTATCTTGCATTTGTGGATGGCACAGTGAATTAGGTCCTCAATGATTTCCATCACAGAATCATGCCTGTTTTTAAAGAAGGTTGCATGAGAACTGATGATCACAGACATTTTACAGTGGTTTTCACTCTTCGCTGAATGTCGTCAAAAGATTCATGGAATCTGGAGAACAAAACTGTATAACGTACAATTTTACATTTATGAAAATTATTCTGAAATTGTTTTGCAGTTTCTAAACACTGTTTTCCAAAGACTGGTGAACCTCTGTCCATTTTACTTCTTAGAGACTCTGCCTCTTCTTACACTCAGTGATGCCACTGACCGGTGGCCAATTAACCAAATTAGTCACAAGATGCTTCTCCAGGTGCGTTTTTGAGACGCGCTGCTGCCATGAAATTTAAAATGAGCTAATATGGCGTTTTGATTTGTAAATCATTACTTTGTTTTATTAACATTTTACAGTATGGAATTGGAGATGTACTTAATATTACATAATACCTTCCATGCAAAGCCCTTGGTTAAAAACGCCTCTGAAACTAATGCAAGAGTTCCTTTCACACAAACCGGTCAGTTCTCTGACATCCAGAGGTGGAGGCAATGCCTTAGGCATTGTTCTCCACCTACAACAGATATGTCCTGAAAACCTGAGTAATGCATGTGAAGGCTGCCGCTCAGGGCAAGGAGGGACTTGTAGATGCATTGTGCAAGGAGGACATTCTTCTGCATTACGAAACAGGTGCTTTATCATAACAATATCATTAACATTTAAAACTTTGTAAAATGTACACACCTATTAAAAACAAGTAACCAAATAATGGAATAAGAATGGAATGGAAAAAAAAACCAAAACACTTTAATTTCATATCAAACACACAGATCTACTGAGTTTATGAAGTCCAGCTGAAATGACTATGTGGACGAGATGGTCCAGCGAGCTCTATAATACCACTGTCCCAACGAGGGAATAGAAATTATTTTTTGTTTAATTTTATCAAATCTCTTTATTGGATTTTCCAGTTATAATAAGATGGTTGTAAAGACCAGTAACATGTACATATGTAGTTTAAAGCAAGGCACACCATCGAGCGGAATAGAAATTGTTAAAGCATTTGATCGGCCCTCATACGTTCAAATGAGGAAGAAGAGGTTATGCTAGCTGTGGGCGTATTCTACTCCCATGTTGAGGGTACTATGTGGAAACACCGTTCAGGCTGAGCTTGCAGCCTGGTTGGTGGGCAGATTGTTGCCCAGTTGGCAGCCACTCATCGATTGTAATGCCTGACCAACTCGTACACAGTCGCTAACGAGCCATTTCTAACTGCTGAACATCCGGAGTCGTACAGGGTATAGCCATTATGGTTCTCTCATGTTTGTTCAGACAAACCATAATACAAACAGTGTACGTAGCTGGTTCTTACCATCTAATTACTTTGCATTTCATTGTCTTTTTCAGGAGTTTACACATAAACCTTCTTATAAGCTGCCCCCATTTGGTCAGCGGTGGTGCCATTACATCAAAGTTATTTTATTATTATTATTACTATAATTATTTTATTACTATTATTCAGTAATCCACTACTCAATAATGACAGATAAGAGGTTATGTAAAAGACCATCAACTGAAATACAAAGAATGCAAACCATCTCCTTATCAGCCAACTATTGTAGATTCTGTACAGACCTGGAAGGCACCTGGTATCAGTGCGTATATGGTGCTTCCTGGCTGAGTGTCCAGAGAACTTCAAATGCTAAACACCACTCTTAATCTGGCTTGAGGCCCAGTCCCTTTCAGCCATTCAAACATAAAACATAAACGTTTCAAAGGAAACACAGTACGACGACCTCTGCAAAGGTTTTACTTGGTCATGAAAATGTGTGAGCATCCTTGATGTTGAACTAATGCTACATCACTTTATAATGACTGCAAACAAATATTGCAGCAAACACGAAGCTGAGTGAATGTTGAAGGGGTATGGTATGTATCAGATCCCATTACTTCATCACTCTCTCTGAGCCACTCAACAAAACTACAATGAACTTCAGCTCAGTGTCAATATCAGACAAACTAATGACCTGCAGGTCCAAGAAGAAAGAAAAGGGTTAGCTGAGGTGAGCCTAAATGTAACATGAGTAGGTATTGCAGGTCTAACATAAGCTGAACAGTCTTTTCTGTTTGGGGCACTTAGATGCAAAATATATCAACCTTAAAAAAAACATTTTAGACTTTTTTTTAAAATTATTTTCATATTTCATTTAGCTTGATCATCATAATGTCTGTCAGCTATATCCTCTAGGTTTGAAGTAAATGAAGTAAATCCTGCTCCAACTAAAATCATGACTTGCACTTAAGAAGCTGTGACGAATCAGTCTGCGATCCATGAGCGCTCCCTTTTTTTATCTGGATCATAAGCCTTTTCTAATTTGAGGAGCTTGTCCCTTAGCTGTGTAAAGTTAGGCGTCAGAGACAGCTGTGCCCTCTGACACAGCTGAGGCAGGTTAAGCTGCGACACCTGACCCGGGAATCTGCTAAAGTTAGAGATTGTAGCTAGCCGCTTTATAAGGAGGTTATGGTGGTCGCCAACGTATTTTTAGGCTTTCCCAGCAATCAGCGTTAAATGATTAATGAACTAATTGTTCAACTTTGTTTCTTTTATTTTCTGTGATTCATTATGTTTAACTTCTTTGACAAAGAGTACACTGTGACATGTATGGAAACTGAAAAAGAAAGTTTGGTCGAAACAAACATCTCAGCAACAGATTTGCATAGATATCCATGATCCCCTGAAGGTGAATACTGACAATCAAATGATTTGTCTTTTTTTCTAATGTCACTGTTGAGCATGCTGGGTATTATAAAGACATTTCAATACAGATGCTTATGAATTTAGAGTTAACTGTATTAAAAACAATAACTTAATCTACAGGAGCAGAAACATTTACCACCTAAATCTGAAAGTACGCCGTTCAGAGTGTCAGGGTACTGTGACATCACAGACCCGGGTCAGAGCAGAATATCCAGCTTTAAACAACCTAATGTCACATTTCACTCCGTTTGTGTTACATCTGAAGGTGATACCACAAAGCTCTAAGACCTGTTCCCAAAGAGTCACATCCCACTGAGGGAGGGCGTGGACTAAAGCTAAGATGCTAACTCCATGCACTGAAACCTGAAAACAACTGCTATGAAGAGAGTTATAAACACTCCACTAGGTGTTACTTTACACTAAAGCAGCTCAGATGGTTGTCATCAAGACCTCAGGAAACTGTAGTAACTTCCAAAAAAAAAAAGAGATATCATATGTCAAATTTAGACTGAAGCTACTTTATGCTAAAGGTGAATAAAAAGTGAACTGAACCCAGGGTGTTGGTCAGTTCACTCTTTAAAGCTTTAAAACCATCAACTGAAAGTGTCATTTGGGGCTATAAAGCCATTTGCACTAATCTCAGCCTCAGATAAGCCTCACAACAACCTTGACTGTCATCTGTGATGAGTCAGCATAAATACGGCCGTGAATTAGAGCTCAAACAGGCAGAGACGGAAATCCAGGAGTTAACTGTGGACTTTCAGAGTTATGGTTCTCATGAATAGGCAAAGAACCAAAATAGTCTCAGCGGTGGCCAGAGGGAAAAGAGAGAGAGAGAAAAAAAGCTATTAACAACTACACATATATACACACACACGCGCACACATATATATTCACACACACACCTATATATATATATATACACACACACACCTATATATATATATATACACACACACACACACACACACACACACACATATATATATATATATATATATACATATACACATACATACATATGTATGTAAGTAGTGAACCCACAGAGATTGGTGCACCACAGAGTTGCTGCAAACAACAAGGCAGTGTGTTTTAAGAGGTCGTAAGAGAGGTGTGTTTGGCATTCTGCACTGTTAGAAAATAAATGATCAACTCCAGCATAGCTGAAATAGAAAATGACAGGCATATTATGGCTGAAAGAGAGAAAGACTCTGCTCTGTTGCTCAATGTTCTGAAATCAAACGAATGACTGGAAAATGTTCTTCTTGCTTTGCCAGACCAAATATTTCTTGTCTCATAAATAATTTTCTTTTCAATCTTTTCTCAGAAGAAACCTGGGTGTGAGACAAACACACAAATGATGTGAGCTTGAGGCAAAAATCATTTCTTGTCAACTCTACAAGTCACAGATCACATCGACTTCTCCTTTTGCAGAGTGGAAAGAAGTGAAGTCGTGTGTCATAAATCCCATCACCTTTCCTAATGACCATTGCAGCCAAAGACTTTGCCAAACCCTTTTCATTCTCACTTATTGTGTCTCCAACAAGGTGCATGTCGTGTCTGTGGAAGCGTCCCAGTGTATTCAATCACGCAACGCTCCCTGCAGCCTCCTTAGCTTACAGAGTATCCCATCAATAACAAGGTACATGCAGGCAGAATGTTCCCTCTCTCTGGTGAATGGGACATATTCAACATTTTGAATCCATTAGCCAGTATTTTAAAAAGAGACACCATTTCCTGCAGAATACTGCACACAAAGCGAAATATGCTTCTTGCCATTTTGACGTAAACGTAATAGAAATCAGGCCTTTGTGGTAAATTCCACAAACTGCCAGTGAATACAAAAACACTTTGTGCTGTAAACACGTTCCAGCAGTGAGCTCTGGAAAGAAAATTTAAACCAGCTCTCCCTTCTCTTGTTCTTTCTCCTACAAAAGCCGTATGCCAGCTCAGCTAGACAGCAGCCAGAGAGCCGACTCGGCTTGCATAAGAGGCATTACAGTGTTTCAAAACCAGAAGGCTTTAAAAGTTGCTGACTTAGAAAGGTTCATGATACCTTCATATTCCTACCCAACTCCTCAAATTCCTGAATATATATTTAAAGAAAATAAAACAAAAAAATCCTCTCTGCACACAGTCACACCACTTGTGACATACAAGGCTCCAGTTTGACATGAATAATTTACTCCGTCGCCCTTTTCCAGTGGTACATGATATTCACTTACCTTTTCTTGGGCTTAGCCAGAACCGATCTCCTATTGGATCTCCAATCTCCATGCTGCTTTGAACTGACATTTTGTGCAAAGGCCTTAGTGACAAAACAACACTTTCTTTCTGTTTTCGCCCCACAGTCAGTCACCACACTGCTACTTCTCCTTCTTTTCACGCAAGTGAGACCCAGTGCCTGTCCAGTGGATCAACATGGCATGCAACATGGGGCTAAAAAAGAGAAAGAAAGAGTGCGGAGGGGCACTTTCAGGGTGGAGAAAGTGTTTGTGAGAAACAGAGAACAAGGGAATCTTTTCATCTCTGTCCCATAAATGCAGAGGAACATGTACACCATAAATCTGAGGCCCATGCCAGGCTGGACACATCCTCTCTGCTGCCCCGGATACCCTGTCCCATACATCTGTAGGCAACCACGCTTTTTACAGCTGGTGCAGAGATAAACACTGGACTCTTTGTTGAACAACCCAAGCAAATTACAGACTCAGTCCAATCAAACATAATTCATGCATCATCTAATTCACGCCCATTCACAATACAATTCATTTCAACTGAATTCAAGAAAAATAGCTCAGGAAGCCTGAAGATTTCATCAAATCTTCCCTTTGGTATAATCCCCCCTCCAGAACAAAATGAGAAACAAAAAACCCTGGTTACAGGTACTAACCATGTATTTCTCCCTAGTTAATGAGCGTAAGAAGGGATCATATCATGTCTTTGTAATTATCCTTCAACGTAAGGTGCTTTGCATGACCTCCAAATCTGACACTGGAAGACTCATATTTTACCCTTTTACTACTCAAATTATTTACCAGAAACAATCTGCACATTTAAAAAGGTTGTGCACTTTAATCTGAAGAGAATTCATAAAATTAAAACACTGAAACTAATATGAAACAAAGTTTTAGAGTTAGCTTATTCAAGCAGGTATCTCAGAGGGGTTTTTTTTCTCTGCAGAGGAGGAGACGGACATTTTTCGCTATAGACAAAAAACCTGTTTTATTTGTATCAATGATCTCATTGGAGCGTCAACAGAACAACAAACTCAAGTTTTGCGGAGAACACAGCAATAAAATGCCTTTGAAGCCAGCTAAGACCTTTCTAAAGAGTTTAAGACTATAAATATCAAACACAGAAGGTACTGTCTAACATCAGTGTGTATGTTCCAGATCCAGATTAGCAGTTTTACATTATTAGTCAGACAAGGCCCTATTGATCATCTGGTTTATATGTAAACATATTATTATACCTCATTTCTGAAATCAGCCTTCATTTCATACAAATTCAACATAATAAACTTGACAATAAATAAATCCGCTAACGTGTGGTGGCTGAAATAAGGAGGGACAACATGTCACTGCACAGTACAAGAGGGAAAGAGGATGCAAAAGCACCCTTCAAAAAAATCTATGGGTGCATCACAGGGGTTTTGTCCAGTTCTTCTTATATAATCTGTGGTAAACAGAGCTGTTGTACTTTAATTCTGTGGTGTTTTAACCAAAACATGGCTCAGACATTTTAAGATCTCAGAAAAGTGTCACTTTCTGCAAATATGGCACAACATGTATTGTTTAAGACAAAAAGTGAATAAAATGAATCCCCAGTTAAGTCATGATCACATTGAAGCCGACTACAAAATGGAGCTCGAGTCTGGTGAGGTTAGGAGGATGTAAAATGGCTGCAGGGTTTGCTAGGTCCAGCAGTGCCAGTCAGCAGGGGCCAACCTGTTTATTCCACACGAAAGCCACACACTAACTTTATATTGCCGGGGAAAAATCATTTATGAGGCACAAAAAAAAAAAAAAACAGACAAGGAAACATCTGAGTGTCTCAGACAATGCAGCAAAGTCACATGAAGAAAAAAAAAAAAAAAAAATTTGAATAGCTGCCCTATGACTCAGCGTCTGCCAACCACATACAGGAGTGGCCATGAAGGGCTTTGGTTGCTGTAGCAACACAGCCCACAGGTTAGGAAAATACCATGCTGCCCATGGAACATGGGCTGGCTGCTGCTGCTAGGGGCAACCAGCTATCAAACAACAAAACCTGACACAGGATCTGGACTCTGGCCCTCCTGACTCTGTGCCACAATGTGCACATTTGTATTGTAACCTGAAGAGGCTGTGCTTTATTTAGACAGGCATCCTGACGACCGGCATCTAGTAAACTACAGACAACCACAATGCAGGTGCCTCCTCAGGTTAATGCAGGATTTGATCTCACACATGCACAAAGACACAAAGTGTGATTTATTATCTCCACTCCTATAAACGGCCCCCCAAACTGGAGTGAATGAATCAGCTGCATTCTTTTCTTTCTACAGAACCGAGAGAAAAACTGACTGCATGAGTTGCTTCTTTCAGAAAAGAAAGACTTGCAGTAAATTTGGTTAATGTGCAAGCAAACAAAAGGCCCATTCTGCTCCAGCTGTAAAGTCCAGTTACAGTGGTGACTCACTATCATTATTATCTCGGTTACTTTCATAAATTAGCTTTCACTGTGCGTCTTTAATGTAGGAAAGAGTTACAACATCTGCGGAAGTGGGGTTCATTTGACATTTAAAATTCAAGACTCATAAAAAAGCCTGGTGAGGTCAGAAATGTTCTGCTGAAGAGGAGCAACACTTCACCTCACTCCCTGACATGCTGTAATTCCAGCAATGAGAGGTGAGGAACGAGTTCTGCCCCGACAGCGTAACGGACAGATTCAAAGTTACGACTAACTGGAGGAAGAGCTGATGGATATATGACTGGTTGCACAAGTATTTTCTTCTCTTTAGCACACAAGGCCCATCAACCTCAGGAATGAGGAGTATAATTCTTGGTGTAGAAATATTTTTGACATGCCCCCTCATGCAACAACATAAGAAAACAAAGCATTCAAGGTTGAAGACTTGACACTCATTTTGCAGCTCTGAGGTGACCAGGGACCATTTATTATGAAGCTGCAGAATTTACTAAAGGAGCAAAAATTAACTTTTGTGATCGTTAGTTCACAAGGTCCCACCTGTAGGCATGGACATTAAGTCACTTTTACAACACTGTCCGGTCTCTTGCTGGGTCTCATACATGCCTGGTTAGCTGTCTTCATCATGGTTGATAAGTGAAATAGTGACATCAGGTGATACATAGTTGATACAAGAGACAGGACAAGAATCCAAAGTTGTTTTGGCTGTTTTTTTTTTGGTTCTTTTTTTTTTTAATATAATAGAGACTGGAAACCAGAAACCTCAACAGCACATCCTGAAATTAATCAAATAATCCTTTAAATGGAAGTGAAATTTTAAGATGAAGAAAAGCCTCTTTTGTGCTGCTTTAAATATGCAAATAGATTCCCTTTCACAATCCATTCATCTGTTCAAGACTAAAATATACAAAAGAGCTGCACTGCTGCTAGATCACTGAAAAAAGAAAAAGAAAAAAAATCAAGGGGCTCGCTGTTCAGAAGCATGATCAAAGTACACAACCACACCAAGCCCCACATGGTTGAAAGTTGTTGTAATCATTGAGTATTATTGCATCTGGATCACTGGAGCCAGGTCTGAACCACACCCATACTTCATGTGTCCTCTCTGTTGCAGGCAATGGCATTTTACTTTCCTCTTTGCAAGGCTGTGCATCCTGTTTTCCACTATAACACCTCCAGCTAAGACTCCTGCCTTTAAAGACAGAATAACACTCCCAACAATAGCCACGTTTCCCTTTCCTTAATAGTAAAACAGAGCTGCAACAGTGAACAATGTAGTGGACCAGTTACCACCATTGACATCTAAAAAGGAGAGAGCATGTGAAAGGCTACAGAAATTATGCTTGGAAATATGGTAACTGCTTGCCCTTGAGGGTGTGTGGCCCATGTGGGGACAATACAGCAGAGGAACTGCAGCCAAAACACTCTCAGGTTACGTCAGTGTTCATGGAGCTTCTTCTCATGGTTGTCTAAGCAACAAAACCACAATAAGAGCTTTTAAAGCATTTAATGTAGTTAAAAAAAGAATTAATTTGGTCCTGAATGAAGTGTAAATTGCCCAGAATTGCTACTGAATGGCATTCCATGTGTTGTTATAAGCTCTTATAGGGGATTCCCAGCAAATGTTTGCTTCTCTAAACTCTATACACTACAGAGGAATTAGCTCTTCTAAAGTATCAAAGGAACCAAACACAAAATGTCCTCAAAGAGAGAAATGTAAACCAGCTGGATCACCTCAAACAATAATCTTGCTCTCTTTGTAAACTTGCCTAGGCTTTCCTGTGAGGTGTGTCCAGCCTAACTGCTCCCCCTCAGGTAAAGAAATGTGATCCGACGTGCAATTAGAGGCCACTTCTGCAGAGAAATCTCTGGATTCGCTCAGTGTGATCCAGATATCAGCAGAAATACCACTCAAATATTTGGAAGCATGAGTTTGCTACTGTTTTGACAATGGCTGGCCACACACACACACAACACGTTCTTGGCATTTTTGCTTTGTGAGTAAAGTTCAGAGGAACTGAGCATACATTGTCTGTCCCCACCCATGCTTGTGATCATGCATTCACACATCCATCAAAGCAGCCTACATCAACTGCTCAACAGAAAGAATATCCAACTGCAGGTGCTGAACGTTCCCAGCAGGTCATGCACCAAAGCAATGTTCCAAAATATGAGGGGCCAGGCTACACCCTGGAGTCACAGACACTCCACGGTTTTATCGCGGTAGGTGTAAAACATTCCAGATGTTCTCCAGAGGAGACTGATGGCCTGTGAGGGCAAATCTTCACCTACTCCACCTGATTCTTCAGAATTATGAGGAAGATTATAATCTGCCCTAAACTGCAAATGTAATTGAGGAAATCTACCTTTGAACTAATTCCTACATGCTTATACCCGTTTTTTTTTCCTGACAGCATAGAATAGAAAGCTTTTCTTTCCTGCATATTCTACTGTCTTTTTTTTTTTTAAATCAGGTATTATAATCAACTTATTTATAGTTAGTTAGTCAACTTATTGTTCAGTGAAGTAAATCAGAGTACTTATTGTCTGACAGCTTCAGAAGCTCCCGACCATCCTCCGACAACAATGACAGACAGACCAAGAATGGCAGGAGACTCACCTGAAAAACAAACACAGGAGGAGGAATGTGGTTAGTAAAACTGCTGTACATCAATTAACTTCAAAGCTTCATTCTGAGCCGTGACAGTTTGGTAAAATGAAAGATAAATCTCACGCGTGTTGTATTAACTGAGGTTGTTGGGAGCAAATACAGCCTCTGATGCTGGCAAATACTTCAAATTATCATCATTATTATTATTGTTTTCATTGCACATCATGGATGAAACTGCTTTTCAAAGTCAGAGCGAAAAGGAGTTTGATCATATTATAATTTCTCACTTTCCAAAATAAAGGATGCATTTTTGCTGTACTGATAATGAGGGATCTTTAGTGACGACGTCTGGTGTACGAGGAGCAGAGGGAAGCGCAGGTTTCCTGGGTAATACCACCATCTGCTGGAGGGATCGACGGACAGCGAGTCGGGGGAAGGTGGACAGTTGTTGGTCAGAGACATTCAAAGCTATTTATAAAGGTCCTCAAAATATCTTTTGCAGCTTCAGATTTTACATTTAAAATATTTATAAAACATTTTATGGATTAAAGTCTGGCTTGTGGACCTCGAACTGGACCAGCAACAAGAGTAAAAAGGTTCTTTCATGTTTCTAAATCAACAATAACAATAATATACATTAAGACTCATATCAATAAGTCATATAATGATTTCCTAGTCTTTCATTTTGATAGTAAAAACATGCGGATGTTGACATTATTGATATTCACATTGCGTTTTTAGGTGAGATGCCCTCCTGACAGCTCTCCGTAATCATCCATGCTTGGCGGCACCATGAGACCACTGGATCGTGTCTCCTTTATAGGCAGGGCAACAGGGCCAAGAACGCTGCGGCACATGAGAGGATCAGTCCTGCAACCTTCTGCCCACTACATCACTTCCACCCCCGACTGTGACAGTATCGAAAAATCTAACACCTTCCCTTTGAAGAAGTGACCCCCCACCTCCTCAGGCTTTAGATCTGTCACGTATATGGAGGTCGTGCCCTCAAAAACCATCCTTTACCACCCGCATCGACCAGCCCGCGAGGCACCCGTCCAGTTTGCCGTGTAAAAGAGTATCATACAAGCAGCGGCTTCCCACCAGCAGGCCTGCTAGTGTTTCCCATGTGCAACCAACACGCCGTTAAATCATCACCTAGTGACATCGGGGATCTGGGAAATCTCGCACTCTAAAACAGGACCAGTCTAACGTGCAGTAAGGATTTCAGCAGCTGACTGTCACTGTCTAAGTGTTTATGGTGAATAATTACAGGAAGATTATATTTAACACAATGTGAATTAATTATTATGTTGCGGTGTGTAAAGTCACATTGCAGTGGGTAGGATTTAATATTATTTATTATTTTTAATATCCATGTCCTCGTTTGGGTCGTTACGCTGAAGAAAACTAATCCAACCACTTTTCTAACTTTACAGCAAGTGATCAGCATATAAAAAAAATAATTTGAAAAGGAAACAATGAACAATAATCACTTTGTGTCACATGAGATGAATTTCACATTAAAAAAAAAGTATCAGTTATATTTTCATATTCATCATATTTTTTTGGCTAATTTGTGACAGAAACTCTTGGAAAATAATATTCAAAGTAGCATCTTTAGATGGTGTTTTTTTTTTTCTAAACTTAGTTTTTTCCTTTTTTCTTTAAAAGAAAAAAAAAAGTTACACCATGTACATTAGAAATGCAAAATATTCCGCATTCACAGACATTCATCTATGTACATGTGCATGTTATAGTCGTACACAATGGGGATAAAGCAAAAATAAGAACACAAAAACAAAACTAAGCTATGCAACACTTATGGATACAACAAACCCACCATGGGCTTCCATCTCTCTGTGAAAAGTTCTCTCTGCAATCTTAAGGAGTATGTGATCTCCTCCATCTGATAAATCTCTCTAGCTTTCTCAATCCGAATAGAATAAGTAGGTGGATCTGGACTCAACCATTTGATACTGATACATGTAAGTGCCGCAGTCAGTAAAATTCTCAAAAGATATTTTCTATTATTTCCTCCAAAACCATCCGGAACTGCCCCTAAAATGGAAATCTGTGGTTCTTTTACAAATGGTCGCTGAAATATGGTATTAAGTGTGGTGAATATATCATTCCAAAACAAGTTCACCTTTGGGCATGTCCAAAATATAGTTCCCAGGTAAGTGCCACAGTTGGTGGCAGGTGTCAGGATTTGAAGGATTCATTTTGGATGTGATTTCTGGTGTCCTAAAGAATCTTGTAATTATTTTCCACTTAAATTCTCTACACAGACCGGAATTTGTGACTAGGTGTGATTCAGTGCATCCACTTTCCCACACCTCATCGGTTATTTGAGTGCCAATCTCAGCCTCCCATCTTGCTTTGATGTTTAGGGTATTAATAGTTTTTGGAAAGCTATTACCCTGATGTATGTTCAACAGAAGTTCCTCAATATATGAGGGTTCTAAGACTTTGTTCCATTCTTTGTGATTAGTCAAAAAACTCTTAACTATAACGAAAGAAATCTGAAGAGGGGACCTGAAACTGACCTCTGAGCTGCTCAAAAGATTTCAGGCAACCGCTGCCCACCAGCTGACATTACCAAGACCAAAGGTTGACCAAAGTTTACAGGCTGCATCAGTTAGACATGGGACAAATCTTAGATGATGTTTTTGAGCCCAAAATCATTTTAAACTCACATTTATACCATTTCAATTACAGAAAAACCACAAGTTATTAACATATGTACACAATTTAACTTTTAGGTCATAAGATTGTACTGTTATTGCATATCAACATTTTATCATTCATTATTAAACAATTCAAGCTTTTTTTTAACCTTTCAACCTGAAATAAAAAAAAGACAAAAAATGTGTTTCCTAAGGATGACCAAAGTGACATATTCCATCCATCCATCCATCCACATCTATTTATTCTTATTCAGGGACATGAGGATCTGTTCCAGCTGTTTTTGGGTTAAACGGACATCTATATCATCATTATTATTATTATGTAATGCAACCTTGTCACTTTATTTGGGGTCATCCAAATAATAAATGACCCATTCCAATTGGCAGGATTCTGTGACATCATAAACCAGGGATAGAACTCCAGTCCTCGAGGCCCCCTGTCCTGCATGTCCTGCGTGCTTCCCTGCCACAACACACCTGATTCAAATGAACATGTTGTTAACATACTTGTGCAGGCTTCTATGACAAGCTGATGGTGATCCATTCATTTGAATCATGCATGTTGTGGCAGGGAAACATTGCAAGACATGCAGGAGAGGGTCCCTCGCGGCCTGGAGTTGCCTATCCCCGTCATAAACCAACATCAGAGAAGAATTACCCAGCTTTCCATTTTCCATCTCCACCCACTTTCACATGGTGCTGCATTCACTGCACGTCTGAAGTGAGTAGTAAAAGCTTCAACACCAATTTAAAGAGGCAGACCAAGAAGAAGAGCAGGATGGAGTGGAGTTAAGATGCTGACTCCAACTTCCTGTTAAGTACAGAAACGAGCAAACCAAACCAAAGAGGGGAGAAATCTCATGAAACATCAAATGCAAAACAAAATGATCCAATGCAAAAGAGCATTCAAAAACAGCTGAGATGAATGGATGCTCAGCAACCAGACGTTGATATATTAAAAGCAGTTTTACTATTTAAGGTCTGTATTTACCTTCTCTGGATGTTATACAGTCAAGGAAAAACAGAATTACTTGCACATTTGTCATGAATTAACCCCGTTTCTATCAATGCAATCTGTCTCCCACTAGGTGGCGCTGAATGAAACTAATCCCTGACCTACAAAATCACCACTGCCTCATGCACTTCCACCAGTAAAGTCGGCCACAGAGAGCTACTGTTGGCTTTTACGCTTGTCTGCAATGCAGAAAAGAGTAGTCGCCGTCAGACAGACCAACCTCCGTTAGTCCAACAGTCAGACTCGCAGTAACAGTACAGCACTTCATCCCCCTCTGTGGGAGGTCTTTAGAAAGAGAGGCGGTCTGATGGAAGCTCAGTTGGAACTTTTTCCTCAGTAATCCTCGAGACAGTAAAAAGGCCTTTGAGAGGGAAAAATCTCTCCTCTGTGGGTTCTGCACGGAGATTCAGCAGCACTCAGCAGAGAGCATGCAGCTCAAACTGCTGAAACAGGGACATTAAATGGCAAATTAGGGAGCTGCTGCTGAAGAGGAGGTATCTGTAAATCTGTGCAGGACCACACAGGCACACTGGTCTTTCACTGCTGAGTTCATGCAGCATTTTGAGATCAGACGATGAGACATGAACCTCTCTGGGTCACTGAAGTAAGTCACTTATAAGTGTTGCATTACAGCGGTACTTACAAAAGATCATTTGTTTAATGGTTTTTAAGAAACAGTGACATTTTTTAATTATTTTTTGTAAACTTAGTGCTTATTTCTGTCCGTCCAACCACAGTAACACAAGATACCGACACAAACAAACCGACAAGAGATATAAATGACGATACATGTGGAACGCCTGCAATCTCATTCTAGAGGAAAATAAAAGTAGCTGTAGGATTATAGTGAAGGATTAGCGTCAGTTATTCCCTCTGGAAATAAGAAAAGAAAAGAAAAATAAATCTTTACATTTCTGGGAAAATAACTGACATTATCATCGTGACAGTGGACTTCCTGTTTCCACTGTGTCCTTTATTTTTAGCAAGTACACACAAGAAAAGCAAATAGGCCACTGATGGGGCATTGATTTATTTTAACTTTTATATATTAGAATATTATGTTTTCTTCTTCAAAACTTTACTAATTTTTTATTTCATTCAAGCTACTACAACACATTCACTGAAGTGCCACTAGATCAACTTTTTGGCAACATGTTGCCGGCTTGAAAAACATAAACTGACACATATTATCAAATGTAAAATATGTTTATACTGTACATCATGCTGTCTGCAAAAAAACAAAACAAAACATCAAAGTAACTGAAATTTTTAACAACCAGTACGCAAACAATAGTCTATGTTTTTATGATTTGATATTTAATTATTATTATTTTTATTTATTTATTTGGATCCAGTCGACTAGGTTCTTCGCAGTTGGACAGTCAACAAAAGTC
This sequence comes from Arrhamphus sclerolepis, assembly GCA_037176975.1. Taxonomy (NCBI): domain Eukaryota; kingdom Metazoa; phylum Chordata; class Actinopteri; order Beloniformes; family Hemiramphidae; genus Arrhamphus; species Arrhamphus sclerolepis. The sequence goes on from JBAMYA010000008.1 coordinate 1,554,033, forward strand.
AGAGCTTAAAAAATGGATTTAGTTATAAATTGGCACATATCTATTTGTTCAATTTAATGAAAAATAATTATGAAATGATACACAGATGACCAACAGTAACTCCAGTTCATCCTGCAGCTCTCTGCAAATGAAGGTATGCCATCAGTTTGATGGACAGCTGCTCTGAATCAGTGTTGCATAAGAAGTGTTCATTGGTTCGAAGCTGCATCTACAACATCAGTGTGGCCACCAATCAGAAGAGTGTATAAAAGCTTAAAGAAAGCAAGCTTAAATAAAATGCTAGTAAAACTAACACTTTCAAGAGATGTTTAGAAAAATTTGTTAACAGCTGAATTTAGTGAATCTCAGCAGCACGTAGCAAGACTTGAAGGTGTAGCTGAAAACACGACACCAAGTCAAATATTAACTACTTCCACTAGTTTCCTGAATGTCATTACTGAACAGACTAGCAGCGACCTGTTACATGTGTGCTGAGAAGTCCAACGTATGTGTACTTCCATCCACAGGATCAGTCTCCATCTGCTCTCCACCTGTATCATTTTACCTTCTGGCTTTGTTACCCGTTTCTCTTTGTTCACTCCAGCTGCTTACCTTTGCTTGAATAGTAGGACTCCATGCTGAGGATTTACAGTCCAAAGACGTTTGGGACCTTGAAAGTTGTACCAACAGCTTTCTCTAACAGTAACTCACTTCCTTGTTTCTGATCTCAGCGTGTCACATTGGATCTTTGACTTTCAGTCACTATGCTCTTTCTCAGCGCTCCCTGTCAAACACGTCACGCTGTGCAGATCAACGGAGAGGAGTCCAGCCCCTCCGCCTTCACAGGTTGGAGCTGCCTTCCACAATAATACCTCTGCTCCCGCCAATGTGTGAGTATGAGTCTGCACAGAGCTGAAGTGTTTGCAAAAGAGCTCAATTTTCAGAGCAGCAACAAAGACAAACAAAAGAACAAGGATGAAGGGCAACAAAGCACAAAAGTGAAAGGATAAAGTCAAGTAAGATGGAAGCATTCCCACTGGGATATCAGATTATATGCTTTGCTCAGTAATTACTGTCACCTCAGTATTCATTAGACTAAACATAATGTTTTCATACTATGTGCTATCATCTAATGTATTGTGACCATGACAGTCTTTCTGACTAAAGACTTAACATTCTGCTGCATTTAAACTGTACTGGACCAGTTTTGTATGATGTGATCTCAATAAAACATCTCATTGATGCCCGTTTTTGTACTTGTATGGTGTAATACGCAGTAAATGGGGGTGGATATGTGTCAGTGAAGATCACATGTTATGTTTGGCATATGAGCCATTTAAATGGCGATTTTAAAGAAAAAGTCTAACATCCACAATAAAATACATCCTGTATGGAAAGTAAATAGATGTAGCTGTAGCTTTGCTCTGCAGTATGAAGGTGTAAACTAAGGTTAATGATTGACATGTATTCTTAAATTGCAGCACAGTCTCATGTACATTAACTCACCTCTAAGATAAGTGCAGCCAAGAGAAACTAATGCAGAGTAATGTTAGTGACATGAAAATGGAAAGCCTGATATATATTCTTCTATAACTGTCTAGACTCTAGAATATAGTTTATCTTGGGAATAAGCACCAATCCTGTTGGTTTTTCTTGTTCAAAATCTTAAATCTCAAGTTTGAACTAAAATCATATTTAGGAAATCTAAATCAATTTACTCTGGAAAGAGAAATGCAAGGGTGGACTTAATCTCCATTGCATAATGTCAAGTTAGTTAAACTTCTGGGGTATCAATTTAACTATGATTATTGTTGGTGTGGGCCAGAAAACTGACATACTTTCCCTTTGTTGGGAAAGAGATGTTGCTTCAAGTGGAGGAGTTTGTTTTTATTTATTTTTCTTTCATAAGGGAAGAATGGAGTGTGTACAAACAGATCTTTACAGGATCTGCAGTCGTATGGACTCTGCACTCATCTGTTGTGGAAAAGAGAACGATGAACCCAAATACAAGACTCCTTATACAAGGCTTCTTCTGTTCAAACTGTTTGGTTGCTAATGATACTAATGGACGCAGTAGGAACTACTGACCTAGAAAATTAGCATTTCATACCACTTGATGGCAGTTGACAAGATGGTTGCTATTCTGTTTGCATACGCTGCAGTGGTGGTGACACATGAGAAGACATTATTCAACTTCATCTCCTGCCCAAATCTAATCAGCAAAGAAAAGAAAAGAAACAAATTCCAGAAAAGTTCATTTGGGAAAACATCACACTTTTAGCTAATTTAAGATAGAAATCTAATGCCTCCATACTCTTCTCATTTTTCAAGTATCACATCATTTAGTAATCAAAGATGTTTTACACTTCATTGCACTGGGCAGTTTCCAGCTCTGCATGGTAAGTCTCCAGACACTAATATCACCCGATGCAGCTGCAGACATCTAATAAGCTTTGGTGATTGATCCCAAGTGTTTCATATATGCAAATTTTTGCATAGGATGTCAGGGAATTCATTTAAATGAGAAATTATCTGATGAGCTTTGTGGAAAATTTAGCAAGTATCTCAATAGTTCCTTGTGGAGTTTGCCAAAAACACAACAGCAACTTAATGTGGATGGTGGTACGTCTGTTGTGTTTCATAGATGATAATATTAATACAGTGGTGGTTGTTGTAATCAAATACACACAATCATATCTGGTGCAAATGAAACTGTTCTGTAGTATTCTTCTTTGGTGCAGTGAGACATCTGTTTCTGAAATACTCATCCTTAATAACAACTGTCCACACCCTCCATTTCTCTTCCTTTCTAACAGGGATTCAAGGCTACGTGCCCACACGCAAACACAAGCACAGAATCTGTTCAGTCAGTGTGAAGAAGTGAATAACGCAGGAGGACCATTTGTTTTCTTTGGCTTCTGTTTGCTCATGTTTACTATGAGGGAGACACCAAGTAAAATCACAGCTGTGGATCACTTTAACTTTACTGTGAGGTCTTTCCCATGGGTCTCACCATCCCCAGAAATAGCTCAAAAACAGAGAGGGGAAACTGTGCACGATCGCTTCCCAGCGGGGACAGAGGGAAACTATGAGACAGGAATGCCTTGAATTGTGCTCAAACTGCCGTGAGGAGTTATGGAGATGGGTGTGAAACCAGATACATGGAGTAACAAAGTGATGATGTATGACAGTACAAGATTAAAAAGAAAGAAAAGAAAATGGAAATAAAATCCAGAAATAAACACTGATTGCTTAAGGTTGACTGTGAATTCAGCACTTTCGTGCAATTTTAAGAACTACAACATGTTGAAAAGGTCCAGTAGAGGAATTTAACAATTCCCATGTGAAATACTAAGAAAATAGGAGGAAAGGATGGAAGGGCAGTAAGTTAACAACAACACCCTTTGTCTTGTCCTGTCCTCTGAAATAGAGCACACCAAGGCCAGCACCCCCCCACAGTCAGATAATTAACCCTCCCATGTCAGGTAGAATTTTATGTCTCGGATAGAAACATTACAAACATCTTATGTCAACGATTCTTCCAAGTACAATAAGAAGGAGGTGGACGAGGTAGCTGTTTTGTACATTACTGTAATTCGTTAATGATTTGAACTTTGTTCCATTAGCTACTGTTCATCTCAGAAGAGATAGAGAGAAGTTGATGAAACAAATTTAATTTGACTTCCATTTACTAATTACTTCCAATGTGGCTCTAAAAGTGCACCTGGGACAACTTAGCTTTATTTTACACAAGATAAACTGTACTTTATTGTGTCTTTTTGCCTCACTAAAAAAGACAGTGAATAATTCTTGTTAATTCAGTTTCATCATTTATTTTCTTATTTCTTTATTTTCTTCTTTATTTTTTATTCTCTTCACCAGAACCAGAGCAAAAAGAGTATAATTGTGCCCAACAGCACATCCACTACCTGAAGCTGAAATGCTTCTGATTTAGACTCTAGCACAAGACAGATATTTGATTTTTTTATGTGCTTGAAATTATTTGAAATCTGGAGAACAGTCGAGTGGTATTTTTTCCTCCGCTCTATTCTCACCAGTGTTGAAAGTAATGCAGAATTAATATGAAAAATTGGATGAAAGCCCACTCCCTAATGTTTTCCCTCCATCTACCTGTGCTGCCACAATCATGGTGTTTGCTTGAAGGTGGCAGAACTCACAAGAGGTTGGTAGATTATAGGATACTGTATATTATATGGGTGCTGCTTGGGTATGTATCTAAGAACAGAGCAAAAAGCAACACAGCTTCTGTTTTTTATCTTCTCATTCTTTTATTGGTAGTTAGCAAACAGTGAAGGTGGAGTATTATCAAATGTTTGCTTGCTAAGTCAGTGGATCCTGCCAGGTCCAATGTTGAAATGAAGACACAGTAACTAAAAAGATTCAGGAGGTGGTTAGTCCAGTTCCAGCGTCCTAGGTCTGACCATGGGCCCTTGCTAGTGGAAACTCTCTTTTTTCCTCTTTTGCTTTGAGAAGAGTAGTCAATAGACCACCAGAGCTAGATGATGCTTCCTCGAGCTAATCAAATACCACTTTGAATGAAATTGAACTAATAATTTAGTAGACAGATGAATTTGTGGCACTTTAACATTATTTTAGGCATGTTAGACAGATTGAATAAAAATGTAAAACTACCTGCTATGCACTGTCCAAAGATCTTAGTACGTAAGACACTGAAATGTCTTCTGTCCTGATGTCTTATTTGATGATAACAAGAGTATCATCAAGCTGTTTACAGAATGTTCTCACCCATTGTAAATTCTGTAAAATTCTGTTGTTCTTAATGTCAATGACAGTGAGTATTTTTAATCTCAAGAAATAAAAGAATATTTAATGCTGTAGCGTAAAACAATTTCATTGCTACCTGTTAGCGATAATCACTCTCAGAGGTTTGCTATCAAATCAAGAAGACTGTGATCCCACTGGATGACTCATTTGTTTGTCGTTGTAAAAGAGACCCTTGACGACACAAATGATTCGTTTCTTGTAAAAAAATAAAAATGCAGATTGGAAGTAAGAGTGACTCACATCCTGTCCAAAAACCATTTAAGAATCTGCTGTTCAGCTATCTGTCTTTTTGCCACTGGCCAGCTGTTACTGGCCAGATGTAGCCAAATTAAACACTTATCTGATAATCCAGTGTATTAATGTAGACTGGGGCAAAGAGCGTAAACAAACTGTGATATAAAGACTCATATGTACACACATCCAGTTCAAGGGACTGATCATGAGCCTGTGGGGAATCGTTAAGCACAAACCCAAACTTTTACTTTATTCTCACTGAAGCTTTGGTTAGCCAGACTCTCATTCCGATCTGCTGACACACAGCTTCTTTCCAGCAGTGTGCTGCCTTTTTTGGCACTTTTGGAAGCAGACAGTTTCTGATCAAAGACTCAATGTTTGTAGCCAAACTAGAGTCCTGGCTTTAAGTGGAGCCAAGAAAGATTACAGTGATTTTATCCGTGCTACTGTAATACTGAGCAAGGAAGCATGTTTATCTCAGCATTGAGTATTTTCTTCACAGTAGTAGCAGTGGAAACACGTTTTATGTCACATCGCCCGTCTCTATTTCAGGGGCTACTACCTCCTCAAAGTCCAGGAACCTCTTGCAGATTTTCCTTCCTGTCTTTGTGCTTTCTATTCAATCAGCAAGATGCAAACTGCAAAAATAAAATTAAATTAAATTAAAAAAAAGTCAGAGAGTGCCTTGCCTGAAATGAAATTAATGAAATACCTTAAGATTTAATTAAGTTCTTAATTAATTTAAGAAATTAATTGAGCTTTAATTAAGCATGGCTAAGCGAGAGAAATGACTGTATTGGGGGGTGTGTTTATAGAGCAGCATCAAGTGAGCTGATGACGTCACATACAGCAATAACAGGAAACACAGGTGAGTTTCAGGTAGACAACATGGACCAGAACGTACAGACAATATTTGAGGGTGCAAAGACACTTCTACACAGAATCATGTCCTGGATTAGACCACCTGTTAATTAATCATTCCTCCTCTTTGATTCTTATGTTTGCACATATAAAATCTATTCAAAGAGGCACTAGCTTGGGGAATATGGTCCTGCTGTCATGTCCCAATGTTCCCACTAAGTCTTCATTGGAGCATTAAACTGCCCCTTTTCATGTTCTGGTGCTCTCACCTTTGGGGAAAAACAAAAAAACAAAAAAACAAACAAAAAAACAACAACTTAATTTCCCTCCAAATGTTTTTTTTTTTTTTTTTCCCCCATTACTTGGGTCTTGGAAAATTCACTGTGAATTCACTGGGAATCAGTGGGACATCTTCCACATTAGCATTGTTGTTCAACATAACAGAAATAGGCTACAAATAACTGAGGAAATTCTTTAAGTAGTGCAGTATCCAAACTAGAATGGAAAAAGTCATTTTAAAAGGCAAAAAAAAAAAGGTCCAACCATTCATCCTTTATAAATACCCACTTATTTCTGGGCAGGGTAACAGGGATCTGCTTTAGCCTCTAGCAGCTCTCAATGTTGCACCATTCATCTTTAGGCCAGGCAGTGTGTTCTTTTGCTAATTTTAACCTCTATAGCTTGCATATCTTTTTTTTTTCTTTCAAAAATGGGACTTTGTGGGTGCTTCTTGCTGATAGCTTGGCCTCACATAGGAATCTTAATTGTGACAGTACTGACAGGTAACTTCAGGGGCTGATCGTTGGCCAAGTCTTTGCCATGTGGCTATTCCTTCAACCCATTCAAACTATAGTTTTCCATTTTCCTCCATGCCTTCTGAATTTGGTTGCCATTTTAAAGCATTTGAGATGAGCAGCTATCAGTCGATCATTTTACTTCACTTCTTTATACGTTTTCTGCTTTCCAACATCGTTCTTCTCTGGAACAACCTCTTTTAACATTTTCTGCCTTTGTCCTTAAATAAGGGCCACCTGTTTCACACCTGTTTTATGCACAGAATAAGTGGCATCACTAGCTGAACTCCACACTGCTATCACCTTTAATAAATACAGGGGTAATGAACATAACTTAATCTCCTTCATGTTGGAGCAAGGATTTTAACAGTCACAGTGAGCTTGGCAGGCGTGAGACATTTTTAAGTTAGGTAGGAGACGAGGTCCTCTTGCTCCTTAAACAGAGTTAGAAGTTAGACGGAGTTAACTGTTATGAACCATGTAGGGGGGTAACCCTAGGAAGCATAAAACACGTTGCCTGTCTTAATTAAGTCCTAGGGGTCCCCTCATTTGATAATGAGATAAGTCTAAGCAGATCTAAGCAACAGTAATCAATCATTCCTGTCTGAGATGTGTTTTTGAAAATAAAAAAGATCCAGGTGCAAAGTAAGCCAGTAAGATCTTCGTGTTAAGATGTACTTACTGTGAATCTTATGAGGCTGGAACAAGGTACTACTAATGATGGCATGGTGGAGGGTTACCAAATATGAAGGCCTGAGTTACAGAACAAATACACAGGTGTGTAAGGACCAGACAGACTCAGCAATTACATACAATCTTCCTCCTCACATTCACACACACACACACACATTCTCTGTTCCTATAAAGTGATGCATTGTAAGGCAGTTTGTCCTAGCTCTCACTCTGTTGTCAAATGTTAATACATTCATCATAATCTCATGCAGTGGCGCCTCCTCATGTCTGGCAGCAAACACATATCTGAAGCTATCCTGAATGCACGCACTGTTTTCTGTTTTCAGCAGACTGGTGATAACATGAGCAGGCAATTTGTTACTGGGACCATTTGTCGTTCACATGAAGAGCACTGAGGCCTCCCATTCAGACATGTAAGCACTGACACCACAACTCGTCATTATCTTAAATGAGTGTTCTAAAAACACCTCTGGTGGCACCTTTTGTTCTTCACGTCGGTAAAAATGTCAGAATGTTGTGAACAAAGACATTCACCTCTGAGAAGTTTGAGGTGAACAGCTGAAGGAATGTTCCAAAACCTCCCAGTGTTCAAAGCCCTTATGTCACTTATTCAAGTCCGTTTCCCATAATTCACTTCAGAGACGACAAAGACTGTAGAATGTCACCTTCTTCCACTCACTTTTTCTCCTCAGGAAACAATGTTACAGCAAAGTGGGGCAGGAGGAAGTCTGCATGTGGGCACTCGTCAAGTCAGAAATGAGTTTGGGATGGTCAGAGGCCAAAATTCTGTGACGTGGCACAGAGACAAAGGCATGAGGGTGTGGATTTTTGTGGGAAATAATTTCCAGACTACACAAAAACATGTGAGGGGATTCCCTCTGATGAATGTGCACATATACTGGCACATGCAGAGTGACGCACATCCGTAGTCTGCGTGCTTGAGCGCAGGGACATCCTGACACTCAACTGACATAGATGTTACAGACCTCAACAACAAGCATCTTTTCAGTTCCACCAAAATCAGTCACTTACAGCAGGACAATTGAAAGTGAAACTAATATTCTGATATCCTGTCACCAAACAGCGATTGTGAACACTTGACACTGTTTTATTAAGATTAAATGTATAATTGAAAATGTCCTTTTTTCCACTACGGAGTTAAAGAAAAACAAGTTTGTGATCCTGAGAACATTTCCTGCATGATAACAGCTGTTTCCTTTCAGATGCAAGTACAGGAGTTTGCAGAACTGAGTCAGAGTTGAGTTGAAGAAAGTAAACCATGTTGGGTTTTTGAATATTGAGAGCTTCTAGCAGGTAAGGTTTACTCAGAAAGCATCTTTAAATACATTGCAATGTTGAATTCAGGTTGATTGGTGATTGCAAACTGCCCATTTGAATGAGTGCAAGCGGTTTTTTTTTGTCCACTGGGATGCTGGGATGAACTGGCCACCTGTCCAAGGTGGACTCCTGTCTTTTGCTCAAAGAGAACTGGGATCTGGTCCAGCAGACCCCATGACCCTGCACAAGAATAAGCAGCTGTAGATGATGGACGGAAGAATATCATAGAAGGTCAACCTTTACATGCCATCGTACAAATGCAAACTGTTCGTAATGTGTATGGAAGAAGAATGTGGTTATCAGGTACAAAAATGGGAAAAGGCTGACAGAGAAGACACAAACAAACAAATTAAAAAAAGACTACTTGAGTCATCACAGTAAACACATCCACTGTGACACTGTGTCATCTCTGACCGTCTCCTGGAACAGTGGCCTCACATCTCCTGAACAGATCTGATTTCATCCAACAGGAATATTAATGTTCCAACCATCCTGACGGCGCAGGTTAAAAAGAAATCTGATAAGAGTCTCACACACAGGATGACTTAACGTGAGTCCCAGTGTAACTTTTCCACTGTCATGAGACTCAATTAATGCTTTTTCTATTAGTGTAGGAGTGTTAAAAGTCACACTGCATCTGCAAAATGAAATGTGTCTGACGGAGATGCTGGTGAAACCAAATCAAGATTTATTCTGGGATGCTGACAAAGAGCTGAGAGGTCTGCTAAACCCAGTCATCCCGCGCTTTGATCAGGAACACCGTCGATAATTTACTGAAGTCATGCATGAACACACTACCTAGGAAGAAAATCATGTGAGAAAGAGCTTTCTGTCTGTACGTTTTTCCCCCTCTCTCTCTCTTCTTTTTTTTTTTTTTTTTTTTTTAACTCAGCGAGGCTCTCACGAAGAAAGAAAGGAAAAAAAAAAAAAAAAAAAAAAAATCAATATTATGCCACCATTATACAGTAATTCAAATTGACAGCTTCCTTCACAACCACCTCCAAAGTTAGGGAGTGGTTTGAACTTGTCCTGGACCCATCTTTAATTTATCTTTAATTTTTTTCATTTACTGAACAAATATTGATATATCACATTGTAATCATTTATTCATTTAAAAACTAAGCTAAAATATAGAATAACAGTGGGAAACACTAAATGAGCGTTCACTCTTTCCTTATGACTTCAGAGGGTACAGCGCAGCCAGGCGCTGCTGAAGAATTCATTAAAATTAAGTGGAACTACCTCTATAAAAGCAGAAATGTTGGAAATTTCTTTGTTTTGGACTATTCAGATGGGTGTTAACCCCAAGAGTTTCATCTCCATCTCTACAGGCTTCATTGATCATGTTAAATGTGAAAGTGCATGACAAAGTACACATATGTGTGGAAGGTCTGGCAGAAGAAAAGCCTCTTCTCTAAGATCATGGCAGCACAACATCTGGAAAAATGGTCTTTTGAAAGAACAGACCAAAAGAATTGAGATGCTTGGTCATGATGTTGAACAAAACCCTAAAACAGGATAAAAGCAGAAACATCTCAGACAAGCCATCAGGCCCAGGGGCAGAGGGGTGATATAATTTATGGTTTCTCTGCAACCGCAGGACCTGGACCCCTCTCAGTCATTGAACTGACCACGATTCTATAAACCAGGATTCTAGAAGCAAACGAGATGCAACCTCCCCAGCAGCTAAAGCTGGCCTGAAACTGGCTCTCACAAATGCTCCCAAATACAGCAGAAAGTAAACAAAGAATACCTGAAAAATAAAAGAATCAGTGTCGTACTGAAATCCAGACCTCAACCTGACTGAAACTGCCTGAAATGAGGCCCCAAAGATGAAGAAACCAAAAAACGATGTGAGAGACTGGAAACCATCACAGCCAGTTATTAGATTCTCCTGTTGAATATGGGTCAGTGGGGTGGGTGGGGGTCGTTTTTGATTTATTCTTGTTAAATAAATACTAATAATAATGAATATGTAATATAAGACTATAATAATAATAATGAAATAAATAATGAATTGGTAGTCACTAGGAACAACACACACAAACTCATTGCCATCATTGCTAACTTGAAAATCTTTTTTTTTTCCTCGACAAAACTGTTTTGTTTTGTACTGAATTCTGTAGAATTTGTTTCTATTTCTAGTTTATCAGCATGCCAGGCGTAAAGTTCCTACAGGTACTTATAAGAGCTCATGCAGGGTTTTTGTTTCCCTGCATCATTTATCCAGTCAGATGCAAAAGTGTAGACTGGTTATTTTTTTAATGATAAAAAAAATGAATATAGCACTTACTCTGAATTTTAAATGGTGTTTTTTCTGCATTATTTATCCGTGTTAGATCGTCTGTTATTACCTCTATTTTATTTTGTAGATTGATCAGGCTGAACTGGAAATTGTTCCTGTAAACCTCTGAAATGATTTAAAACAACACAATCACCTTTTGGGTCCAAACAAACATGCATTTCTTTGCCCATTTTGATGCTAATATCTGCTTTGATATTCATTTAAACATTTCATGAAAACTGCTGAACATGTGCCTTTGTTGATGGTACCCCTCCATCATTTTATTTTATTTTTTTCTTGTCATCTTACTGACTAACTTCTGAGTGACAGATAAAAGCACCAGTGATGCCCACCATTCACTGTTTGAAGCTAATCTGTATGAATCTCCTCTGAGCCTACAGGACACTTACCCGTCTGGTTTTACAGTAAGACCTGAAGCCCTCATAGGTAAGTACAGAAATATTTAGTTTACAAGAACTCCTTCCCTTCCTTTATCTGTGTGATCAAAAGACTTTACGATGAACCAGTCATCAGGTATTCAAGCTTCATGTGAGTGGAACTACGGGCTGTTCGCTCAGTTTCACCTGTAATTATTACTGGGACGTAAAGATGATGTTCCGGTTTTGCATAGTTGGTTTACATGGCAAATGTAAGGTCCAGCAGTAGGTCGGTCAGCATGCTCTTCTCCTCCAGTATGTGTCTGTTTACACAAGCTGGGAAAAAACTGGAACACTTCTCAGTGTTAAAAATCCCCCAAAGCTGTAGACAGAAACCTCCAACACCAGTCAAACATGAGCAAGAAGAGCTGAGCTGGAGGCGTCTGAGCTGGAGGATACGCTCAGCCCCACTGGCTTTCCAAACAATGATCAGGTCAGACACCCCTCCCTTCCTTTACATGAACAATAACTAATAAATTCCCCTTTGTTAAAATCTCATGCCTGTCCCATTTCTTCTGTAAATTTAAAAGAAGAATTAAAAGATACCTTTGAGAGACGTGATCTCATTTTGGATCGATCTTGGAAAGTCCATTTGGCCTCTTCTTGAGTACTGATGAAAATGATTTCTATAAATGCTTCAAAGGTTTGGCCTCCTTGACCTCAGTGCTGTCGAGAGGATTCTTCCCTGTATGTCCTCGGTCACTTTCCTGCCCGTCTTCTGACTGGCACTCTGTGTTTTGGTTCCTGTGATACACCATGTGCACACACACACATTCATTTACCACTTTGCATACACACACAGACCAACGTCGCATGTGTGTAAGAACAGCTCCTCCCACAGCTCCTCCTCTTCTTTCTCCACCTCCACTTTCAAATAAAACTACCTTTTCAGTTCAGTCACTACAAAGTCTGCTGCTAAATGAGTCAAATACCTCCTCTGGCACAAAGAAAACAGCCAGGACAGAAGAAATCTGCCGACTCACCACTTAGGAAGACAGAGCAGAGTGAAAGCAAGTTCTGCTGGGGAGGAAAAGGGGGTAGCTGTGTGTGTCCTCTGTGTTTGTGCGTGCAGATGCAGAGGAACAATATCCCTGCACCACGCCCAGATCCCTGCAGTGATTCCCAGGATGAACCTGCTGCTTACACATACCAACCACACTCTCACCAACAGCCCTCTCACTCCTCCACAAACGTACTTTAAAATATGTCAACATAAGCAGCATATTTCAGAAAAAAAGCACAAAATAGACTGTACAGTGAAATAGAGTACAAAGACTTTTACTGCACCATGGCAGAATTAAGAGTTCAGAATAGTAAAAAATATTATGTAAAAAAAATGTTTGTGATAATTCACAGCAGCATCCTTGTTCTAAACTTTTCTGATTTGAGGTTATAAATAAAAACTGGAAAAACAACAAATTCAAAATGAAAGTTGCTGTCACTGACATTTCAGACCTGCTGTCAATAAAAAGCAGAGACATGACTAAAAATCCCTTTTTGCCATTTCATATCTGTAGGAATGCTAAAAATGCAACACAGATGGCAGCATTTCCTCTCTAAGTGGCCACGGGGAATTTGTAATAATCTGAAGTTAAAAAGAAAAAAGTAACTCCAGTCAGCTAGAAGTCTGCAACATTTCTTATCCTCACTGAGAACATGTTGAACTTCAGAGGAGATAAAATAGTTTTCCAGTTAGAAAATTTCAATTAGAAAAAAAAGAAAAACCATTATTGAGTCTGTGCTCCAAATCAAAGCTTATTATCAGAGCCAAAATATAATAACCCCCCCCCCAAGCAAAAAGTATGTAAGTGCTGAACAGAACATACTGAAACTGATGAGAAACTGATGTGTCACTAAACAATCAGCAGTGTTAGTGAATAAATCCAGAAACATCTCAGTGGATAGTCTGACCCCGTATTTGGACTTTCGGGGATCACTTACACTATAAGCTCCTCCATCAGCTTCTCGTCAGACCTCATTGAGGAAACGTTCATAATCAGTAGTACAAGCTGCAGTTAAAGCCATAAGAAATGGATCAGAGTGCATCACACCAAAAACATTTAATATGATAATAAAGGTGAGTAATGACCAGCTCTTCATCTCAGCACGGACAGCAGGCAGCCTCATTGGAGCGACTTCTGAATTCAGGTCTTGTATGGCCTCTTGTGCATAATAAGGAACGTCTCGAGGAAATGAGGGACACATTTTTGGCAGAGGAGAAAATGGAAGCCTTGCTGTTCTGCCATGTCGAGGAAGTTCAATCATGTGTGTAAGAGTGTGTGTTTTTTGGAGTGTGTTTTGACGTACTCAGCTCTTGGAAGTGATTGAGGCAGCCACTCTGAGCACTTCATGAGAGCTTGTTTTTACATTTGGGCTCTATAAAAGGAATTAATTAGTAACAATAGAAGCCCCAAGACAACCACAAAGTACTTCCTTCTGTACACAGACTGGCTGATTCTGGTTTGTAACGAAGATAAAATTCTAATTTCTGCACTGAATGAAAATAGTTTGATTGAACAAAGTAAAAATACATGTTATTAACTGAATTAAAACTAGAATTGGAACATGCTAACTTATTTGACACAGACCATTAGCTGGCTAATAGGTTATTTAAATCATATTTTCAGCGCATCAGTGCAATCCCATATTTCATGTTTCTCACTTAATAGATGTTGTACAACTGAGCAGGATTTAATGTTTGGTCTCTGCAATAAAAAAGTATGAGAATGTTTTTTTTTTTAAACACAGTAAAGCATATAATTATAGAATAATTATGGATGCTGTATGTACGATCGTGGCCGATTTGCATAGAATGTCCCAAGAAACCTGCTGTAGCCTGTAATAAGTGTAGGATGTCAGTGATATTAATGAGCAGGAAATGCACTGGGCCTGTAATTTAGAAAAAATCAGATTACCTACCATATATCAGCAAACATGGGGTCATTTTAATCCAGAAACATTATAGTAGTCAAGTTAGTAATCGTATTTTAAAACTTCTTTTAATCATACTTTGTAATAAAAAATCCTAATAACAATAATGATAATGACCGTCATCATCATCATCCTTTGATTAATTGATCATCAGCAGGTGCAGACCTCTTAAACAAAAAAAGCTCAAACAGTCTTTCTGGCATTTTGCCAAACTGGAGCATTCAGGCAATTCAAACTTCAATGTACTACAGTGAAAAAGATTATCCCTGCGCAAAATGCAATTTGAGAGAGTTTGGTAATGAAAAAAAAAAGAAATGCAATTTAAGAGAGCAGCCCTTCTTCCCAGGAGTGGATGTCCCAGTAAATCTACCCCAAGGTCAGGGTTAGCCCAGGGCTCAGAGGACTCTAGGAGGCTACATGGTTCAGGTCTACAGGCCTCACCAATCATGTCTGGTGTTACGTCCATGGCAGCACAGTTAGTAGACGTCTGGTCAAACAAGAAGGGGCTGCTTGGAAAAGGCCTTTGGTGATGTGAAAGACTGATGGTCAAGTTATTGCTGCTAAAGGTGGATCTACAGGTTACTGAATCATGAGGGTACTTAGTGTTGCCCATGTTTTTTTGTTTCCTTTTCTTTCAACCTTCACTTTCGCTTTTCTTTATTCAAATAAATAACAATAATACAGACTTCATCTATCATGAGTGAAGGTGTTACACAAAATACAGACCTGGGGGTAATAAATACCCTTATGAACGTGCATCCTGGGTGATCAGACTACAAGTGGACACCATCAAAACCAATCACTCCGGTGCACTGGTGGCCACATTACTGGAAAAGGTTCAAACAATGTATCCTGCCGAGTTTCTGCAAAGATGCATTCTTGCTTCTGGATTCTGTAAGAAAACAGCGCCCAGAAAACCTTCTGTATGTTTATTTGTGCAGTGAAAAGGAAGAAAAGTAGGTCAGCACCAAACTCCGGATCTGTCCCGTCAGTCCTTGGAGTTGCCCCTTGAGGGGCCTTGTCCTTGATGCTTAAAGCTGAGCTGTGCATACTTCTGCTCATCCAAACTGATGTTTCTATATAGCAGCAGAATTTAAGGTGGCGCATCGCCAGTGACTGAAATATGTGTTGTAGCACGCAGCTCAAGGTTGTATTACACTCAGATTACGCTTTTTAGCTCAGAATGAAAATTGCAGATTTTAAATTTTTCAGTTTTCATATCTTACACCAACTACAACGTCTGTAACTTCAGAAATGAACTATTTCATGCTGCTTTTACTTCTCTTGTCTTGATTCTTTGGCATTTAAGCTTTTTGAAATGTTTGTAAATCAGGAAAATTCACCATGTGTTCATGTCTGAGTATTAGTAAAGAAGTATTTATGCAGAGATCACTCATCACAAAGACAAACATTAAACTGGAAAAACAACAGTGCAAATGCCATCAGAGACAATTTATGAAGAAATGCATGTGGTGACATGAAGATCCTTAACTTTAAAGCAGAACTTTTCTTTTTTTTCATTTCAAACTATTAGTTTTAATTCATTAGAAGGAATATTTCTTTTCTTTTTTTTTTCTTTTTTAGGAAGCATCATCCATCTGTTGCAGCCTTCCATCCCTGCTAGTGGAAAAATCTGTCCAAAGTAGCTTCAGGACTCCTGTCGTGAAACAGCTGTATATCGATTTATGGAACAATGTCAAACAACAATGAAACTGGCCCACAGAAGTAGACCGGACGTTATAGACGAGGTGATTAAAAGTTTCAACCTAAATAAAAAAATCCTCTCTTCCAGCATACTTCTGAGAAAAATCTCTGCCTACCAATGATTCCTGTTTAAAGCTGCAAGGAGGGCTCCAACGATTAGCTGACAAATTCACTGATGTGGAACTCTGCACCCAGATGAGTCCTATAGAAGCAAATAAATATGTCACAGAGAAAAAGGTCTTTATTTCTAGGTGGGGGAATGTTCTTGTAAATTACTACAGGAAGTGCAGGAGGCAGAAAAGAAGAAGAATGAGAAGACATGGATGACAGTGAGGTGAACAGAGGTGAGGGAGGAAATAAACAGGCAGCGGCTGCGTCGCTGGCTAGCAGCTAAGTTAGCCATCATCTGCACATACCGTTCCCGTCCAAATTATAGGTTGCAGTAACGTTTAAGTTTCTTCCAAGAGTCCTTATCAGTGACTACAGGCGGTAAAATGAAGATGCTCAGGGTCGTCCAGTATGTTGGTGAGGTGTGTGAGATGTGATAAACAGCTGTCATTTTCTCAGCAGCACATGGGAAGATGCGTAGAGGACAGACGACAAAAATGGTCATCGACTAATAAAAAAAAAAAAAATCATCATCATTGTGCTGTTAGTCCACTAACAAAATAACGGTCCCTGTGCTACACTGATGCTCTTTTGTCACAATATAAAGCTTAGAAATGGAGAAAAGGTTTGAGGCGCCAACATGATGAAGGGTTTCTATTGTTTTGCAGGTTTGTTACCAGTCCACAATAATGCAAACTAATCCCAACTGTACAGTAAACTCCTCAGCCGGAGGGGAACGTGGAAACTCAACACATCTACATCCGAGTGAGCTGCATCCGTTTTAGCGGTAGATTTTGGTTCTACCCTCCGTGTCTAATGAACCTCAGAGTTTTGGCTTTAGAACGGCCGTTCATGGCCACACATTGTTCAGTGTTGAACATATTTCCTCTAAATCCCTCTTAGACATTTCTATTGCACCTGAAATGCTGGTTGTGCAGGACCTTTCCTCTGGCATCTCTTTCAAATGTTTTATGGAGATGTAAAACAAACAATAGTCCACATACTTCAGTCCTTCTGTTTAAGGTTAGAAAGGTGAATCTTTGAGTCAATATCACTGTTTCACAACTGGGTTTTGGGAGGAATACAAGTTATGAGGTGCAAAGGCTTTTGTCAAGCTCCTCTGGCAGTGCTGAGGTTGTTTTGATTCTATGGAGTTTAAGCGTGCAAAGCTGACTCACTGCAGGATGCAGCCAATCCTTAAAAAAAAAAGAAGAAGAAAAATAAAACACTTTTCATTGCATCTATGATGGATTTCTGACTGCAGGGCATACCAGCATATATTACTTCTTCTAAAACCTGTCTGGTCCTCGTGTTATTGCCCTATTTTGGTTGTGACAAAAACACATCTATGGAAAAAATATCTCAAATATTTCAATAAGACCTCATAACATAAATATATCTCTTGTAATCCATGATGACCTGATGAAACAAATACACACGTGTCAATATATTTAAGATACTGATACAGGATACTTTTAAAATGTTTGTTAAACATCACAATGAAGTGAATAATTTACAATAAGTGGAAAAAGAAGAAGGACCGGGGCCTTCAGAGGGATTATTCAAACAGTTCTGGGGTCATAGCAAGTTAAAGAAACCACTGAGGAAAAGTAGCAAAGATGAAATACGAGTATAAAGATTCTATTGTGGTCGTCGGTTTTGTTCGTCTGTTTCGTTTTATTTTCAAACGGACTCACTTGCATTTGTTCCCTTCTTTTCCTGACCCTCAGCATTCAGCTTGCCGGAGAAGAACCAGAGCTGTGCAGAGTCACGCACCAGTACCAAACATCCCAGTAGGATTTCTATCCCCCTGATCCCAGCTCGCACAGCCATCATGAAAACAAACAATAATATTGTGAGATCAGGGCCACTTCAGGTTGTTGAAGCCACTGAGAGCACAGTTGATCTCCACGAACAACCTCAGGCTCCACCTGGTTTACCAACTGACTGGTTTAGATGCTGCACCCATTAGATCATTTACAGGATCCCTCTGAACCAGTCTGCACAGCTTTTCTAACACGTCCAAGTGAAATCTGCTTTCGATGATGAGTTTCACCTGAGCAGAAAAATATTAACTTTCCATATAATCATATTTTAAATGGTTGAGGATGAATAATAAATAAATCATTTATAGTCACACATCAGATGTGTAGAATTCAAATTTCAAAGCTTTTAGCTTTTGTTTCTGCACTTTTCTGTTCTCTGGACAATTACATGCTTCCTTTTGTGGGTGTCAACCAACTGGTAATTAAGTTAATTCAGTTTTTCATGTTGAAATGTCACTTTCAATTTCATCTAAAAGAGCAACCGATTAGATTCAGCAGCTCTTGCTGTCTCCTCTTCATACTAGAAGTAGAAATCACCCAATCTAACTGTAGCTCACTGTGTCGTAATCTTTACACCCGTACGGGGACGCTCTGAACTAAAAATCACAAAAGGTCCCTCGAGATATTAAGACGGTCACAGACAAACTTTACTGCTTAGCTGCACCGATCTTCTTAGGTTAACACCAATCTAATGGTAAAATAACTACAAATACAAGAAACAAAAATATAATCCAGCAGCAGGCAGATGTTCTAGTTTCTAGTTTCACTATTGTTTAAGAGTAAAGAAGAACCAGCCAGATCCATCAGTCCAGTAACAGCCGAGTCACTGGTAGCTGGTCACTGTGGGCCAAAAATAATTAAATGACCAGTTCTGATATCACGTCTCTACAAGCAGTGTCATGGCTAAATGTACAGCACCTACACTGAATGGACACTGTGCTCGTTTTCCTGATGTTCTTGTAAGAAAACTGCAAACTAACACAGATGTTTGGAAAATACTGATTTAGAAGCATTAATGGTGCCTTTGTTTTTTTTGCTTTTTTTTTTTTTTTTTTTAGCAAAGTGGTTGTAATTCACTTCTGATTAGGGTAGATGCTTATATGCCTGCTGTTTATTGCAACATAAGAATGCGTGAAATCAAAGTAGCAAGCAGGTTTTTAACCAGTAAATGATACCAATTTGCCATTTCCTGATAAGTAGATAAAATTCAGACATCACACATCGGGGTACTTTGACTCAGCATCGCCATTTTGTCGGTCAAGCTTCACAGTAGCGCCCGTTATTCATCCACTCTGGTGCAGTCATGTTTAAAAGTTAGTAACATTAGTCGTAAATGGATGAAAATCATCTAGAACGACACTCGCGTCACATCAGAAGGCAAAAGGAAAAAAAACAGAAGTAGGCTACATGGAAACGCTCAATGCCTAATCTAAAGCTCCTCGTGCGAAGAAAGCAGTAAAAATGTTTGGGAACACGAGCTAAAGGACTCGCCGTTCATCAGCGGGTAAATTTGTACTTTTCGTGACAAAAGTGTCTACACTGGCCTTCATGTCAGTTGCCAACAGGTCCTGTGCACCGTCTACATCAGACTGGTCTGCTCTGGACACGCAGATGAAACATTCCTTCTGTCTGAGATCACCTCACCAGTCAAATCTCCAACCCAGCGTAGCGGCTTAGAGGCCGGGGCAGCGGTCAGCAGGAGAGCAGTCTCCCCGTCAAAAGAGACAGCCTGGGTGTTAGTCTTTGATAAAACAGTTAAGCCAGCGACCTGAACGCTGCAGGTCACAGCCTTCCATCTACAGGCGTTGCGTATTATGAGAGGAATCACTTTCTGTAGGCAGAGAAAGCACATCTGTGTGATCCTGGCACCTTAACTTTTGTGTTGAATATATTTTAAAATCACCTCACGGTTTAGAGATTCAGCAGGACTCTCTGTGCTGACGGGCAAACACCACACAGCTGTTAAAATCTGCTGGTTTTTCTACCGTTCTGCTGTACGCAACACTGGTACGAGGTTCTGCAGACAGATGGGAGGTCGAACACAAAGCAACTGACAGCCAGAGTTCACCTCGTATGAAACTACTGGAGTTTGATCAATAACACGACCTCCAGTTTTTACGTTTGGATTTATGACATCTTATTAGTAGAAGAAAGAAAGACTGGCATGAATGAAATAAACCCTCTGAGCGGTGGAAGTGGAGCCCCACCCATGCTCTGATTCATGGGCTCCAGCTCTGACTGACTCAGTTTGCTGAAGCTGGAACAAGATGATCACCAGAGGATGCTGTCATTCCAGCTTTATTTAGATGTGGACATCAGCAGCTCCTGAGAAGGAGGAAGCAAGCCCACGCTTTCATTAACTTATGCTCGTGGTGCCTCCAACTGAGCTCAAAGACATCTGCTTTGTTTGCTTTTTGGCTTTTTCTGCTCCAGTCTGTTGCTGTGAGGACAGCGGTCCACCAGGGGCTGTTCTTACTCTGTCAAGTCCAAATAAAGTCAGATAGTAGGAGAGGACTTTCTGTGATTCACTGAGCTAATTCAGCACAGAGAACTTGTTCGGCCTTCGAATGACTGAAGTAGCGCGACACTCGTACATACAGTTGGAAACAGAGGTTTACATAAACTGTATTAAATAAACAATAATTTAAAAAAATAACAATCCCTCACTGTCTGACATGTCATTTTTTATGCAGTGTATGTAAACTTCTGGTTTCAGCTGTATGCAGCCTAACATGTTTGGGTACGAACGGATTCATGCTCCATCTTATATCATGTTACTGAACTTCTTTTTTCCCCTCTAACACTCTGCTCCCAGTCTTGTACTTATTTCAGACCGACTTCAACAATTTGTGTCAGTATTTCCTGTCTCCTTCCACACTCCTCATCTCTTTCTGTGCATGACAAGAGGTTTTTTTGTTTGTTTGTTTTCTTGAGGTGCCATGCTGGTTGTGACGCTCTGCTGCCTGACAGGAAGGTGTGACTTGTCCTACATCTCATCTGATGGAGTTCTTTCAGCCTTCCCAGCATCGACTCTGATGAGTCAGTCTCTGCTCTCTGACAGCAGCACTGGCCTATTGCCTCCTAGTGGCAATCTTTAGAAATCAATGCAGTTCTGCCCGTCCATCTGATTTTGTTCAGTGGCGTGTTGACGCAGAAACCCAAAGATCAATTTCAGCTGTCAGAACAGATTTGCATTACTTTAGTTTGTGTGATCCTAGACTAGTTATATATCCATGCAACATGGAAGAAAATGGAGATGTCAGAGTAAATTTGGATTTTTGCCTTTACACACACACACACCTTGTCTCGTTTGACAGGGGAAGCGTTTCTCGACACACAGGACTTACTAAATCAGAATTGCATGAAAACTGAACAGTACGGCTGTTAGAGTGAATACAGTCTGACAGGACGGGCTTGAACAGGCGAACGAGGGCAGGACACAAAAACTCCCAACTGTCAGGATGAGACATTTCCAGTTTAGTAAAAGGATACTGGTGTAGCATTGTCTGGAGCACAACCTTTACTACATGTCAACTTTACACAACAATTTTATAACCAGTTTCAAGGACACAGAAAAGGTTTTCATAGTGAGAAGACCGGTATCCCTCGGTGCTATAATTATTGTCAACAACCAACAGGATCATTGTTTTCTTCGAGCCCCATTCTTTGTAAATCACACAGTCTCAAGACTAAAGATTTCACAGTCTTCACCTGTGAGCAGGTTTCAGAACTTGGTCTTGTAAATTTATTCTACAAAGTCATCTCGTGGTTGACTTTAAGCTGACAATGCACATGGACATATCTCTGTCATATCATCTCTCCTGGCCTTCAGCTGGGAATCTACGGCATGAATGTAAAGGCCAAAGATAAATAATATGCACTGGAGGTCGTGACACCCCACTGCCACAAGCTTTCACGGCTCTGCTGCTCATCAGCTGTAGTCCACCTGCATTACCAAAACAGCTGCGACAACTTTGTAAGACAAGGGTAAAACATTACACACATAGATCCCCCTCTAACTGCCCCTCTGAAGTTTGCTCGAGACCACAGCAACAGAGTTCATTTGTGCCAAAGTGCAGCCACAGCAGTACAGGAAGGCCAGAATTACCAGTTATTTGAACTTTCAGATAAGAAAACAAACAGCAGGCGTTTTTTTTCCAGGATTGTCGTTTGACCTGTGCTCTGAGGGAGAGCGGACACACCCCTCAGAGACCCGGCAACGGTCAACAGCTACACAAAAGCATGAGAGGCATGTTTACTTTTGCAGCAGTGTGTCATCTCAGAAGCATCTTTATCTATCAAACAAATCACGCCATTTATGCAATACCAGTTTGTGCGGCCCATTTTGGTGAAGGAAAGGAGTCGGCCCTACCATTTAGGGAGGTTTTTAATGAACTGGATCTCTGTCAGAACCAAAAGGTATTTGCTGCCGCTAACGAGCTCCACTCCCTCATTGTTGCTGTCTCAGAGCAGAAAAGATTAAGTGATCTGCTAACAGAGAAGAATGTAATACTTTATTCTTGTGGCATGTTTACAGTCACTTGGAGGGGGGGGTGGGGGGCATGTGAAAAGAGCAGTAAGGAACCGAGCGTGCAGCGCCGTGTCATCGAGGGTACAGATGGGACAAATGCCCCCGACTGTCAGCTGTGTGGGGTGACCTACTGTGACATTCCTGGCCTGTGTGGCGGCCATCAAACCCAGCGGCTCCAGTTGCTCCAAATGCCAGCGACCAGCAATGAAGTCAAAGTGTTTCAGAGTAAGGAGCCGAGAGGACTGACGAAGACCTGGAAGGACACGTGCACGAACGTTTGTTCACACACATCATTACCACACATGTCACATCTTGATGGACATTTCTAATAATAACCACTTTGTACGTAATAAACTGGAAGTGCAGCTGGCAGCGAAGCAGAAATGTTTCCACTTACTCCGGCCTCCAGAAGAGTCAAAGAAAAATCTGAGTTATGAATTCTCCTTCATACAGACGAGCCAAAGGTTTCTATCAGCTAAAACCAGCAGGACATTGTGCATCTAAAGCTGTGGTCTGTCAGCTTTCACTTCATTTTGCCCTCGTTTTCTTCAGTCCATATATGAAAATGGG
The DNA here is from genome assembly GCA_037176975.1 of Arrhamphus sclerolepis. Taxonomy (NCBI): domain Eukaryota; kingdom Metazoa; phylum Chordata; class Actinopteri; order Beloniformes; family Hemiramphidae; genus Arrhamphus; species Arrhamphus sclerolepis. Next base: position 1,577,129 of record JBAMYA010000008.1, read on the forward strand.
TCAGTGTTAAGGGTGACAAAATGGATTCTGGACCCTCTGCATTACTATTTCCAAATTAAAGTCACACAAGGAGAATTCCTGAAGCTGGACAACTCCTCATTCTTAAACTTTACAGCAAGGGCAGCAGGAAAACACCTCTTTCTGTGCAGTGTGGTTGGATGATTTGTGAGGATTTGGCGCTTTTCAACAGACTTTTCCATCTATAGTAGTAAGTTGCCGGTGCAGCACACACAATGGTGCAGTAAGCTGTAGCACTCTGCCTGAGGATGGTTTTTATTTTTTCCGCAATAACTTTTTTCACAGCTCACTGGAGCCTTGAAGCTAAATATCCCAGACTAATACTGGACTTAATAAAGTGTCACGGCAGAACAAAGCACCTCCGACACAGGCAGTCTTTGTGTCAGACACAAACCAGGTGTTAGAACTTCAATGCTTTCCACAAAAAAAAACTGTTTTCCACACTCCCACAAAGCCACATGTTTCAGTTCCTGTAAAAATCAGGAAGAAACTGAGAAAATGCTTGAACACCACAGGGCTTTTTGCTTGTGTAAAAACAGCAGCAGTAAAGCTGCTGCACTTTCTAAGCCTTGTGTGAAATACTGAGGTCAGCTACCACTCATCCTGCTGGTCAGGCAAATCTCACGCAGCCCAAAAGCAAGCAAGATGTCAGATTAAATAAAGAACATGAGTTACAAGAAAACATCATCGCGGGCTATTTGACTCAGCAGCGTCAGATTGTGAATTTGAATAAGTGAAACATGGAGGACTGAGGCATGTGGCACACACAGATGATTTCAAATCTTACGTCAGCACAAAGACGTTCATTTCATGACAAAATATCAGTTTCAGTTTCATGAGAAGGTATATTTGTTTTCTTTTAGGAACCGTTGCCTGCCTCTCCCAGTCTCCCATCAGTATTATCGGCCCAAGCAACTTGTACTCCCATACTGGTAAACAACTGGCGACAGCTGGTTTAGGTCAGCCATCAGCAAGGATGAAACTAGCTCACTGGGCTACAGTGAACATCACCGCACAGGAAGCTATGAGAGCCAAGAAAGTGATGATAGACAAGAAAACAACAGAATGATCAAGAACATTTAAAACAGCATTATAAAAGCAACTGAACCGACACTCCTAAAGCAGGATCCTGCTGTCAGAGCTGCTGTGGGAGACCACGTGGAGAGAAAGACAGTCTCAACTGATTTTTTTAATATTATAAGCTCTTAAATGCAGACTATGTGGTTCAGATGGACAGTGATACCACACACACCAAATGCTTGAAGAAACAAAGTACCACAGAAACAGAGGGCATCTTCATATAAGATTTAAGAAGAAAAAATAAACTGTTGCCGTTTGTCTTACTTGAGATGCTATAAAGGCACAGTTCTACGAACTGGACTTGCTTCTAAGCAATCTAAGTTAGAAGGATAGAAATATACATATATGATCATTCTAGCTTGTTGAGATGGGGGAAAAAAATCCAGGTTTACTTTTGCAAAAACAAAAGCAAAAAGGAAAAAAGGTTAAACAGTCAAACAGGGTTTGGACCTCAATGTGGACTAAAAAGCTACAGAGAAGGAACAATATGGAGCTGACATCTCAAACAGAGAAGGAATATTTGACCACTTTAGGATGGGTCTTCTTCCACTATCAGTAAGAATAAACAAATAAACCATGAAACATGCAGACATGAAAAACTCCTTTGTGCTAAATATCACTGAAGTTCCTCCTTAAGTTCATAAAAACCTTCAACTCATAAATGTTTCAACCTACAATGTCAAGAAACTCAGAAACTGTGAACTCAAAAAGCTGCACAGCCTGAATATCCAGACACATTGCTCATATATCTCCTCAGCTAAATTCTTTTTACAGATTTCTGATGCATTTGAATAATCCCAGAAGGAGAAGATTATTAACAGGAGTGATTCCCAAGTTTTCAGACATGCGTGTCAAGGAGCTAACTCCCTGAACCAAAGTCCCAATAGCATTTAATTACAGTTATACTAAATTAAAATTACTTTTCAGTATCTCATGAACAGTGAGCAGAGAAGTGTGTTTTCTCATTTACAGGTGCCTTCGCTCACACTAACAGTCATAAAACACCAGAGGACAGGCATCAAAGGAGCGCAGCTTCTGTTCTGCAAAACTGTACAGTGTTTGACAGGAAGTCCGACAGATTCGGTGAACATCCTCGCAGAGCCTCTCGCTCTCCCTTAAAAGGCTCTGAAGGCATCCCCGGCCAGCAGAGTCTTGCTTATCAAGCCCTGCCCCAGATTAACCTCTGCCCTGAGCTGTGTGTCACTGCTGATCTGTCCCAGCAGCAGGATGCTGACAGACGTGAAAAAATGAGAAAGTTAGAAAAGAAGCGGAACCACCTAGTTTGTCTTTCTGACTACACAGCACTCGCAGCTCACAATGTAATGAACGATAACACATTTCACACAAGTGCGGTGGTTTATCGCAGTGATTATATGACAAAAATACAGTAAAAGGAAAGTTCCATTACCTCAATGTTCCTTTCTGGATTTCACGTTGGGCAACGGGCAGCATGCGAAGCTCTGAAAGGGCACTGTTTGACTGCGTTGAGGTTGGGGGAAAAGTCCTAAAATAACATGCAACTTTATATGAGCATGCACACAAGCCAAATCCACTGTTTTTTGTTTTTTTTTGTTTTTTTTTTTAAACCAACGGTCTGTTTTCCATGCGAGTTTCACCTGGCAATGTCATCTTTGTAAAGCTGACCTGAAAATGAATTCAGCTCTTTGTCCTTGTAGCAGTGGCTTTCCCTGCTGCAGGGAAGGAGAACACATTTCATGCCTTTAAATGATTTAACCAACATTATCAAAAGGGGTAAATATAAAATCAAGTGATGTGCTTAAGATATTTTCAAAGAAAAAAAAAAAAAGTGTCAACCAGCTCCAAAACTTTAAAATAATGCAACACTTTTTTTTTTGAAGTTGGAATATTAAGACTGGCAGATTTTGTGACAATCACAGACCCGGATAAAAGTAGTTATCCAGACTCCTCATATTTATCTCTACAGATCTGTAAAGAGGCTACTACAAAGTTACAATATTGAATGTAAATGAGGCACAAACCTCAGGAAGACGGAGGTGGAGTGGAGATGCTAACTCCACACTCTTAATCCAGCTGCCATTAACAGAGTTGTAAAAGTATAGTTGAGAAGAGAGCTTTTCATCTGTATCTCTGTCGTATTTTGAATGGAAAACACTTCAGAAGTTGAGCACGCACACGCACACACACACACACACACACAAAAAAAAAAAAAAAAAAAAAGGTGGGGCAGGTAAAGCCTGTTATAAATGGGAGAAGGCAGCTCCATCTCACACGGGCAACTGCTGCTAGTGGACAGTAACTGGTCCTGCATGGAGAGGCCACAGCTGCTGCAGCTGGACCTGAAGATGACTAATGCAACATCATCATCATCATTAGTGTTATTATTACAATAATAATAATATTATTATTATTATTATTAATAATAATAACAACAACAACAACAACAACAACAACAATACTTACATTACTAACGTTTTAGAACAACACATTTCTTTTTTTATTCATTTTAAAAAAGAAAAAGTCCAACTAACAGCTCCGAATAGAATAAAAGGTAACTAGTAAAGAGGTTACCAAAAAAGAAAAAAGGTAGGGTTGCTCAAAGCAAAGGGACTCAAAGTGCCTCACATTTATAGCAGATTTCTGAAGAACTTTTGATTTCCATGTAGAAAAAAAAGAGACGAGTGTGTTCAGGTACCAAGAGGAGGCTACTTTTAGGCAAAAGTTGGTTATAAATTGATTCCATGATTTCTTTTTAACTTCAGACGTTTATTTGATCTTTGCTTTCATTTCAGAGTACGATAAGAAATAAGAAATTTTCTAAAGCTTTTAACTGGTGGTGTATATGCAATATATTTATATTTTCAACTTGATTAGAATCCAAATGTTTGTACGTAAACTGCAAACGTCTCAGTCTGTTGTATTCCAGCCATCGGTGTGTCTCTTTTGGCACCTGTCTAAAACTTGACAGTGGAAATGCAAATCCACTATGAGGAGGCAGAGATAAGTTCTGCCACTTGAAGTGGAAAGTGTCGGAGCCACAGGACGGCCTTCACGGGTTTCTCTTCGCTAATTCTTCATTCATTGATGCTGTGTCAAAGGTAGAATGTCAGTGTTGATGCTACAGTGCAAAGTAGACCACAGCATGCTGAAGCAGAAAATTGATTAGAAAACAACTCAAGTACAGAGTGTTGGTTTCACACAACAGCAGGTACTGTAAATTGTTGCAGCTGAAGTGCTTTTCTTATGGGCAATTTTGTCCACACTCACCTCTTGATACTCCTCAGCCTCTGGCAGTCAGCCCACGTAAGAAAAGAAATACGTGGGAAAAGCAGCAGCTGAGTAAATCACCCACAATTCTTAAGCTAGCCATCACCACTGGAGATCTTAAAAGTACTTTTCAAATACATTGTTTGTTATTGGCAGCATGGATGTAAATTAACTTACAACCACTCGCAAGTCTCTCTGTGTGTGAGACTCATTAGCTTCACCTCCAAACATGAAGCTTCACTCATAAAATCTTTGTAAATCTGTGAGTAGATCCCGTACTTAATGAAGAAGCTACTCTGGATTCATCAATGCTGTGTAAAACAGATTTTAAAAAAAATAAAATAGTGCAACGTACCAAGGAAGTTCATTAACTAGGCTAAACTCCACACACACACACACACACACACACACATATATATATATATATATATATATAATTTTTTTTTTTTTTTTTTTTTGAACCGTTCAGTACAGAGCTCTCAGTTCAGTATGCACATGCATCGAATGATACAGAACTTTTAATTTATTTTATCAACTTGTCTTCTGTGTTGAAAGCTGATTGGATCTATGTCCAGCTACTCCACCTAGGCTGCACTGTCGACCTCCCTATCCCTGGCCACTTCTATCAGCTCCACTGGGGGGATCCCACAGCGTTCCCAGGCCAGCCGAGAGATATAGTTCCTAAGCGTGTCCTGGGTCTTCCCCAGGGTCTCCTCCTGGTGGGACGTGCCTGGAACACCTCACCAGGGAGGCGTCCAGGAGGCATCCTAACTAGATGCCTGAGCCACCTCATCTGGCTCCTCTGAATGTGGAGGAGCAGCAGTTCGACTCCGAGCTCCTCCTGGATGACCAAGCTTCTCACCCTATCTCTAAGGGAGAGCACGGCCACCCTGCAGAGGAAACTCATCTCAGCTGCTTGTAGTTGCGATCTCGTTCTTTTGGTCACAACCCACAGCTGATGACCATAGGTGAGGGGAGGAACGTAGATTGACCAGTAAATCGAGAGCTTCGCCTTCTGACTCAGCTCCTTCTTCACCACGACGGATCATAGCGTCCGCTTCACCGCAGACGCAGCCCCGAGCCATCTGTCAACCTACCGTTCCATCCTTCCCTCACTCGTGAACAAGACCCCAAGATACTTGAACTCCTCCACTTGGGGCAGGATCTCATCCCTGACCTGGAGAGGACATTCCACCCTTCTCTGGCTGAGGACCATGAGCTCGGATTTGGAGGAGCTACTTCTCATCCCGGCTGCGAATCGCTGCAGTGAGAGCTGGAGGTCCCGGCTCGATGAAGCCAACAGAACCACATCATCTGCAAAAAGCAGAAACCCGATTCTGAGGTCACCAAGCCAGATCCCCTCAGCACCTCGGCTGCACCTAGAAATTCTGTCCATAAAAGTTATGACCAGAATTGGTGACAAAGGGCAGCCTTGGTGGAGTCCAACTCTCACAAGAAACAAATTCGACTAACTGCTGGCAATGTGGACCATTGATTAACGGTTATTAGAACGCCTGTATATGGACTGATAATGTCCGTAAAAAGTCCCAGTGCTGTTGTTCTCCATATCAGCACTCATGGAATGTCTCAGGTCCAATCAAATTACTTGGTCGGAACTAACTCTTGTCTCATCATTATACACATAATCCAGGCAAGCAAACTGCTTGTGTTGTTGTATTATAGTTGAAATTAAATTTTTCTCGTCTCAAAAGCTTTGTATCTGGTCATCTGCAGTGTTTATAAAAACAAAACTTGTTGGAAATTCATTCAGATTTTTTTTTTTAATTTCACACAGTTTAAAGCATCTATAACATGTAAAAATGAAAATTTCTTGAGAGATTATAAAATGTTGAATTTATCCTGAAAAAAATGGGAAACGGTATTAACTTTTCTGAGACATTTATTGATCAAAAAGACCATAAGGACCAGGCCGACCGTTATTATTATGGGTGTTAAAGGGTTTTAACGTGTAGCAACGTGGCTGCTGCCTCATCTGGAGCTGAAATCAAAGCTGCTCCACCATCATCCACATCTGGAGGTTGGAGCTACTTTGCTTTTCATGCTCACAATGATCCTGATGTTTTCCACAGAAGATGCCGATTTCTCCATCAGATATATTTATTTGATTTATTTATTATTATTTGCTGTTTCAGTAATGTTTCATGTATATATACACACACACACACACACACATGCACACACACAATCATTGGCTGCAACTGCAACTGCAACTGCAACTGCCTCCTTCTGAGGACAAGGAGAAATCTTTTGGGATTACACTAAAACAGGGCTACCCTGAATGCGTAGAACCATGATGAAGTCTCCAGGAGGTGCCAAAAAGACTCCCTCAAATGCAAGTTTTCAGAAACCAGTTCACAAATGGATGTGCAAAACAGATTACCTTACACAGTTTCATGAGAAGATTATGGGTATATGGTAAGTGGGTTAATCATAGATGAGTCACTTTGACCAAAATTTAAGGGCCCAGGGGTGTTGAATGCCGTTGGTCCACCATCAGACCACCTTTATTCCTAAAGGCTGCTTTCCCAGCATCAGCTGCCCCATAATTTGCAACGTGCTTATGCTTTTTTGTACCTACAGTATTAGTCCATTGATGTCATGTCTGTCATCAACAGAGCACTGAGGATTATTGGCAGCTCCAGGCACTTTCTGCAAAGAGTCCTTCTTAGAATTTTTGTACAACACAGAGAGTGCTGTCACTTGTCTGTGGGATGAGCCACATCATTGGAGTGTATTTAATACTTCTAGCATGACTGCGGTAAGACCTTTTAGGTCATACTGGCGTCGAAGAACAGCCTATTATTCCTTTCTCTTCACTTTCTGCAAAAAAAAGAAAGTGATCATTGATGGATGTCATACGTTTTTCTTCATGTTTGTTTTTTTTAAAAAGAAGGAATTTATACATTAAATGTTTCCAATGCAGTCATGTGTTCAGAAATAAAAACTCACTTTTCTAAACACGCTGCTGTTGTTTTGAATACAACTATCGCCAACGTATGTGCACAAATGTGCTGTGAAGAAAAATAGTGGGATTGGATAAGGCTATACAATGTTGAATGCAAAAAAAAAAAAAAAGAAAAAACCTTTCTTACACAAATTCATCCATAATCAATAAAGGAGAAAGTTAATTTCAGACTGATTTTCCTCACATACCATCAAATCATTATCATTAGGTTGGTAAATATTTCAGTTTGTGCATGCAGGGTGAAATCAGTCCTGCCTCTGCAGCAGGATCTGCTCCCTACTCTCCGGGTCTGTTTTCTTTGTGCACTCAGCCTTCCTCTTCTGTAGTCCAGCGTCTCAGCATGTGTGAATAAAAAATGTAGGTCAGTGACAGTGCTCATGCAGTGCAAGTAAAAGTGCTCTTGAGAAATACTGCACTCTTCTTACTTCAGATTTAATCTGATGATGTCGCACTTTTCTTCCTTTGAACAGATTTAAACAGGTTATGCTACAGTCATGTCACGCACCCTCTTTTATTTGTATGTTGTTGTTTTTTTTTGTTCGCTTTTTTTTGTGTAATAGTTTTTAAACTCACAATGGGTCATAGTACAGGCTAAATACAATCTCAGAAGGACAACATATAACTTTCTTCTGTTGAATTATTTATTTACCAAAACTCAAGCCAACAAGACAAAATGAATCCATCCATCCATTATCTATATCTGCTATATCCTGTGCAGGTTCACAGGGGTCTGCTGGAGCAGATCCCAGCTCTCTCCGGTAGAAAGGCAGAGGTACACCCTGGACAGGTCGCCAGTCCATCGCAGGGCCACATGGAGACATACAACCATTCACACTCTCACTTACTCCTAGGGACAATTCAGGAACACCAATTAAGCCTACATGCATGTCTTTGGACTGTGGGAAGAAGCCGGAGTACCCGGTGAGAACCCACGCAAGCACTGGGAGAACATGCAAACTCCACACAGAAAGGCCCCTGTGGAGGTTCGACAAAATGAACTTTTAGCAGAAATAGAATGGTTATATATGTTATGGGTAAATTATGGCCTCTGCTTCTTGGGCATACCCTTATGACAGTGCAAGCATGGTGGCGGAGAGGTGGACTTGGACCTGGATCTGGACCTTGCTATTGAGACAAAAGACACGAACACTGATGGAGTCCAAGAATCCCAGGACAGCAGCAAGAGACCCAGTATGCCACTCTCAGCAATAATAAGTATGGAGAAACAGCTGCGTGATAAATGAAAAGGCATCATTTCTCTCATTCCTTATAGTGTCTTTCTCTGAAGAGCTTTGTCTCCTCTGAGAGACTTCAGACACTAAGACTCGCTGCCAACACTCACTGCCAGGATTCTGTTTGTCTCTAATTCCCTTTTTCACCCTCTTTTTCTGTCTCATGCAAAAATTATCAGTACCAAACCTATTTTTTCTTTATGCTGCCTTATTTGCTTACCTTTCTCGTTTCACTCAATTTGTCAGTTTTCAAAGTTACAGATTTTCCAAGCCTAATTGCCTCAGAGAGAAGCGAAAGAAAAAAGGTTGCAAAAGCCAGACTGCAACCCACAAATACACCCCCCCTCCCCCCCTCAAAATATGATTAAACTTTGGCCAATGAGATGGAGAATTTCTCTGCCATGGTTGCTGGTTAAATCCCTGGCCTCCAGATTGCACGCGTTCAAGCGTTCTTGGGCCAGACACTGAAACCCACATAGCCCTGCATGCTTCCATGAGCGTCTGACAGAGAAAAGCACTGCAAACAAATTTCATAAACCCATATTTTATTCATAGTAGAACACAGAAAGCATATCAAATGTTTAAAGTGTTTCAGTCTGGAGACAGTTTTTCAGATTGGTGAACTTCTGCGCATCTTTTATTCTGTGAGATTGTTTAAACATTTTCAAACTTTCTATGTTCTAAGATCTTTTTTAAACCTTTAATATCAGTTACTTTTCAAACCTTTTGTTACCTGTGCCCCTACTTTTTCAAACAAGCTGCTTTTATACTCAATTATCTTATTTCCATTTTGGTATTTTGTTTTTTTTTTTACTGTAAATACATTATGGGTTTACATGATTTGTGAATTGTTGTGTCCCATTTTTATTATTATCGCAGCACCCCAACTTTTTTGGTATTAGGGTTGTGTCAGAGAGGCCTTGCATATTTTCAATTAAATTATTTTTATAGTTAAAAATTAACGAGATGTAGCTTCACAACAAGATGGTTAAATACAGTCAAATCCAATCACACGACGCTGTAACAACTTGTGGCCGCAAAGCAGATGACCAAACCCAAATGTAAGGTCATCAAGGTTGTGTCACTTCAAAAGGGAACCTCTATTATGGAACCTTTGTTCTGTTTTACTTGCTCATAGTAATACTTTCAAACAGGGTGTCCAAAAGATGGCTGGTAATGGGTTGGGGGCTCACTACCCTTTAAAAGCCTGCCAGTTACAGCAGTCACAGGTCAGTGAGCTAATAGCTATTTATAGAAGCTATAAAAATAAAAACCAATGGAAATTATTTTTTTCCATCATAAAACAGAAGTGTATCATTTGTCTCTTGTAGTATTCAAGATCAGCTCAGGTTTAGGATCACTTGGTCACATTGTTTGGACGTAACTGAAGAAATGTTGATTCATTTATTTTCTTTTTTTAATCCATGAAACGTCTTTATGTTCCCCTCAGTGGTCGATTCAATTCATCCTCGTCAATCCCAGAGAGAACCATAATTTCTTTTTAATGTTTTTGTGGATCTGGAGGCATTTATTGTTTTAAGTTAAGAGACAGGAAAATGAGGCAGAGGGAGAAGGGGAAGACATGCAGCAAAGGGTTGATAATCTGTAAATGGGCTGCTGCTCAACCCAGAACCTCAACATTTTAACCTTGCTAACTCCAACGCTGCGTACTCAAGTACTTAAAATCCTCCACCTTCTTCATCTCTGCTCCCTGTAGCCTCACAGTTCCTCTTGGGTTCCTCTCATTCACACACACGCATTCTGTCTTGCTGCTGCTAACCTTCATTCCTCTCCTTTCCAGGACACACCTGAACCTCTCTAGATGTTCCTCCACCTGCTCCCTGCTGATCACCATGCCATCTGGAAACATCATAGTCCATGGAGACTCATGTCTAACCTCATCTGCCAGCCTGTCCATCACCATCGCAACAAGAATCAGCTCAGAGCTGATCCTTGATGCAGTCCTACCTCCACCTTGAACTGCTCTGTCACACCTACAGCACACCTCACCACTGTCTTACAGCTCTCCTACAATACTGGTCACAGATACCCCCATCTGCCCTGAGTTTAGCTTCCACTACTCTTTCCCATAACTTCATTATATGGTTCATCAACTTTGTAGTTGCTATATCTCTGGAAGTCTGCACCCTTGTTCTTGAAAAATTGGCACCAATTGGCATCTCCACCATTGCTCAGAAATCCTCTTACTCTCTAAGAGCCTGTTGAATCTCAAAAACTCTCCTGCCACCTCCCCAAGACACTTCTATGGAAAAGGTCCTCCAGTGCAACAGAAGGAAGACTACCTCATCTCTTTGAGTGAAACAGTTTAACTTAGATTTGGAGTTGCTGGGTCACGTGGCTTGAAGATATGAAAGGTTTTGTTCCTGAGTGAATATGTGTTGAACATCCAACCTAAAACTAACCTCACCATGCAATACACAAGATATAAGAAAGCTTTGCAGACCTTTTCATCCATGCTGATAATTATAATGATAAAAAATACTTAAGCTTGTCAAATATTTTTTACATGTAGTCAAATGTTGGTCTATTTACAACAATCTCTAAATATATACTGTAGCTGTTTTTTGATGAGGGAAGAAGTCAAACCCAAAAGCATCAATACTCAAAGAATGTTCATTCTTTTTCCCTTTATTTAGGTTAATGGTCGCCTATCCCCGTAGTTAAAGATATGATTTTTATCCTGGCAGCTGTTCCCCACGTGTCTTTATTTGTTCCACTTTGGCAGAAAGAGCTTCACTGGACTAACACTAAATTTAAATTAAAGTAGAGCAGCAAACCTGTCACAGATCAGTTATATATCTACTCCTTCTAACCACATATGAGGTGTTGAATAGCATCCTTAAATTTTCATTTGTCGCTTTTTGTGGGAGGATTTACAGCACGAATGCTACTCAGCTACTCCATAAAGGTGAAAGACCGAAGCGATGATGATTTAAAATAGTCAACCGATACAGTCTAACAAGGGTTCTCTTGTTAATGTAAATTAACAGCTTAAAGATTAAATATGAAAAGATAAATCTATCAGTATAACTGGTAATTAAGGGAAGAATGGAGCCGTCACAATTAGCATCCTCTGACTTTCTTTCACCTGGTTTTTGGGAGTCGTGGCAGGCAGGACAGCGGGATGGGACAGAGATGAAAAAGCCCACTACCTCAGCTCTCTGACAAACACGCTTGTACAATAAAACTAAGTGGGCTTGATTCTATACTTTGCTTCACTGATTAAAATTAACTCACAGTGCGGCACTGACCCACTTTGACTTCCTCCCCCTGTTTGTAGAAAATAAAGCAAAGGAATCTTTGAGCGCTCAGAGGACTTGGTAGCTTGAAAAGCTGCAAGCTGGCATTTATTGCTAAGGTACATTCTTTTAATTGAGAGCACTGACACGTGAGCACGTTACCAAAAATAAAACTGAACTGAGTCCCTGCTCAGAAAGCCATCCATGGCTATGTAGCAGTCATCCAGTGTGCATCCATCACATAGAGGTAAAGACATACAGTATCTATAATATATGATGCCAGTTTGATTGTGGCCCCACAGGCCACTGGTGAATTAGAGCATGCATAAAGTGTGCAGCAGGGGAATGAGAGACATTTACAACAAGCTCCATTTAGTCTGGACTTTAAATGTTTTAAATCAGTCAATTTGAATTAATTTCCAATCTGATATTTTCAAAGAAAAGAACGAAGAAAGGACAGAAAATCCAGTCTTCTTGTGCAGCTGGCCACCCTGACACCCTACACACCCACCTGTGCCACCTTGAGTGGTTTAAAGCCTCCTTCCTGTTACATTATGCGTTGTGTAAATAATCTTAATTTAGTCTCTTTGTGCCGTTTTCAGCACTAATGCACTGCAGTCTAAATCTGTCTTTGAACATCAGCATGAACCAAAATGATAAATATGAAAGGATATTTCTAGTTTAATCTTCATTTGCATACATTATGTACATATAGGGCTCTGCTGCTTGTTTTTTTATTTAATATTCATTGTCTTTGTTTTTTATCACTTGTTGTACGGTGTCTTTTTTAAGTCTTTATCTTACATTTTTTTTTGCTGGCTCACAGGTTAACTCCAAGTTGTCTGGTGTAATTATTTTTATTTTATTTTTTTCTTTAGCCCTTCCAGATCACTGAAAATGTATTTACTGCAAATGTACTCAACTATTACAACTGTTTTATTCATTTATATAAAATGAGAGAATACATAACTTTGTGATTTTAAAATTAGTAAAGATACACACAGATTAACTATTTATAGCCACCTATTGAATATTCAAGATAACTGAAATGACTGACATGGGCAGGATTACTTCAGTCATGGAGTTTTGAACGTCTGATCTGATGAATTTTTGATAAATTGCTCCCATATCATATTTTTAACATATAACATCCAGCAAACAGTCACCGGCCACTGAAGCACACCTCCCTAGAACTAGGTTGGACCCACTTTTGCCTCCACAACTGTCATAATTTTTGGTGTCAAAGATCCGACAAGGTGTGGAAAACATGCCTCAGGGATTTTGGTCCATATTGACATGACAGCATCACACAGCTGCTGCAGATGAGTCAGCTGCTCCTATTCCACGACATCCAAAAGGTGCTCCATTAGACTGAGATCTGGTGACTGTGAAGGCCACTGGAGTACAGTGAAGTCTTTATCCTGTTCAAAAAAACAGCTTGAGACGTGGATAAATATAAAGAATATATTTTTCCACAAAAGACTGTGGTGTTTAAATCATGCTCGAACGGTTCTAAGGGACCAAGAAAATATCCCCTGCACAGATTTCCTCTGACTGGTCAAATAGTACATTAGCGTGAAAGTGTACAGCATTTTGAAAACAACATATACCACCAGTTAATGTGATAATGTCTGTGTTTTTGCGATACCGATATTGCATGTAAAGATATAGTCTTTACACAGTCTTAATACAAACATGCACACACATACACATGGGTCATCCTACAGAGCTCTGCTTTCATGTTACACCACACATGACAGTGTCTTTAACATCCCACTATACACACAGGAGGTTTAGACTTATCTCATAAACCCACAAGATATATCACCTGCACTTTTAACTCCCATAAAAAGCATGAAAGTCAGATATCTATGGATTTGTTTGGAAACTTACACACAAATTGCGGTTATACATCTATATGTATATAGGCAAGGCAAGTTTATTTGTTTAAGGACAATTTATACAAGGTAATTCAAAGAGGCAAATAAAATCATTAAAACAGAAATAATCATCAAATAATTAAATTAAAAATCAAGAGTGCAGAATAAAAAGTATAATTTAATTTTTGAAAATAAAATAGAAGAGAAAAGAAATTTGATAAAAACAGCAGTTAAAACTATTTTGTTTTTGGTTCAAAAATTCAGGCTTAAAGTAACTACAGATTTAGAACTTCATTCAAATAGATGCATATATACATACACAGACTTATATATATATATATACATATATACATATATATACATATATATATATATAGATAGATAGATAGATAGATAGATAGATAGATAGATAGATAGATAGATAGATAGA